>GL376625.1:179717-193349 GCA_000143045.1 Globisporangium ultimum DAOM BR144 | reverse complement strand
GGCTAGCATCTATGGAGAAAACAATGTCGAGCTCGCGCGAACCTGGTTTGAGCCTGGCGCAGCAAGCGCTTCCGACGTGGAACTAGCGATCGAAGACGATATCAAGCACCAGACTCCGATACAGAGTCCGCTTTCTCAGGTTCTCTCACCAACATTCCGTCTCCAGCTTATCGGTGCAATCGGGCTTGCTGCAGGACAGCAGCTCTCAGGTATCAGCGGCGTGTTCTACTATTCCTCCAGTTTGTTCAAGGACGCAGGAATCAGCGACGATCGGATCGGAAGCGTCATCATCAACGCCATGAACCTGCTACCAACCTTGGCCACGGGGTACCTCGTCACACGCTTCGGCTACCGCAAGATTGTGCTCTTCGGGTTCCTCGGCATGTTCGCGAGCGGCATTGGGATCACGATCGCATTTCTTGTTAACATCGCTGAGCTCTCGATCGTGTTCACGGGCACCTACGTGGGCTCCTTTGCCGTGAGCGTCGGACCGCTCATCTACGCTGTGATGGCAGATCTGTTCCCAGATTCGGTGCGCGCGACGGCCGTGTCGATCTGCGTGTTCTTCAACTACGCGTCCAACCTCGTGGTCGGCGTGTCGTTCCCGTACCTCTCGGACGCGCTGAATGACTTTTCGTTTATCCCGTTCGTCACCGTGGTCGCGTTCTTCTACCTGTTCACGTTCGCGATGATCCCCGAGACGTCGGGCAAGACAAACGAGGAGATCCAAGCCGAGTTTCGCGCGCGGCGCGAGCAAAAGCTGCAATTCAGGAGCTGGGTGTTAAGCTTATGGGAATAAAGTATCTGTGTCGTGGAAATGGTATTGATACGAACGCACTCATTCTTTTGTGTTTGATGGCCTTACCTTGCCCTGCATCATCGTCATGAGTACGGGGCCACTGGCTCCTCCACCACGTGGTGTGAATGCATCGTGTAGTCCCACAAAATACCTTGACCCCGCTATTGCTTGTGGCGGGCACCAATTCCAAATGGGACGTGGGAACGCGTAGATCCGAAGTGGTTCTATGACACTATCTCGCCATTATCACAATGACCGTCACTGGCAGGACCAGGATGCACTCGTCTTCAGTATTCAATCGTACTTTGTGCAAACAACGCATCCAAATAGTAGACTGCAGCTGCACCGTTATAGGACCTGTCAGATGCCACATGCTCAAAATTATGTTATATCCCACGCACATATACACAATCCTCCTCTGAAAGAGCAGCCAAATGGCGGAGTTCCGGCAGGCGACCGACGCCGTGGACGCGCTCGAAGCGCATCTGGTGCTGCTCGCGCGGGGAGACGAGAGTGTTGACACGAAAGCGCATGCGCTGCGCATCCTAATGGTACCGTTCATATTAATTTTTTATGGCGCTAGCCTCCGTTACGTCGATCGCAAAAATAAAAGAAATGAAAGCTCACACTCGTCACCTATTACAGGACGAGCTAAATGGCACGACGAACGCGCTCATGGACAAGTTCCGCGTGCGCTTGGACATGATCGATCCGGTCACAAAGGAGCCGCGGTTTGGCCCCAAGATGAAGGCCAAGGTGGTGCTGCTACTGCAGCGCTTCGAGGACGTCCGCGCGGCCGTGGAGACCACGGGCATCGTCGCTCAGGTCGAGGACCAAGTGGCGCGTGCGGCCGCAGACCAAGAGGAAGCGCGGGGGTGGGAGCTGCGACACCAGCAGGAGGCTCAAGAAGCAGAAGCGGCTCGGGTTCGCGCACTTGAAGCCGAACAAGTGCGTGCCGCCCAAGAAGAACAAGCGCGACTCGCGGCCGAGCAGGCAAAGAAGCAGCAGCGCACCGCCGAACTTGCTGTGTTGGCGCAGCAAAAGCGTGAAGAACGCGAGCGCGCACGCGTTGAGCAGGCGAAGAAGCTCGAGGAGGAAAAGATTCGCCTGGAGCAGCTCAACACCGCGATCCCGTTGGGCAAAGAGGGACTGGAGAAAGCGCTTGCGATGCTCCGTGAGAGCACGGGCAGCGAGGTAGGCGTGTATGAGAATGGCTCAACTGCCGTATACGAGTACTAACCCCCATTGATGACATTGTATGCAGGCACAGTATCACCTCTCGCTCGAGAAGCTGACGGCAGTGGTGCAGAATATCTGCGCATCTCCAGAAAGCGTGGCGTTCCGCCACATCCCAAAGGACAATGCGAACTTCCACGCAGATCTGGGCCAATTCCACGGCGGCCACCAGAGTCTCCTGGCGCTAGGGTTCCGAGAAATCGAGCAGGAGGAAGGCAAGACCGTGTTTACGCTCGAGGTGCGTGGTCTGTTTTGGATAAAGAACGATGGAAATGCCTGGAGTGACTCATTGACTTGCCGCGTTGTTGTTGTAAATGGAACTCTGTTTATGGACGAACAGGAGCCTGACTTGGCATCGGATCTGGACGCGTGGAGCGACTGGTTTGACAACCTCAAGGCCATGGCCGAGTGGCTCCAAGCACAGCTGTAGAAGAGACAACAACAAAGCGAAAAAAAAGAAGTGAAAATGGCGTGTTTACATCCATTGGATGTCGTGGCGCGTAAGCTTTTGCACGAGGTCGAGGACGTCAGCGTCGGTGATGCTCTGCATGACGGTACGAAATTCGCTTAGGGAGAGTGACATGTTTGCATCTTCTTTCTGCCCGTTGCCGTTGAGGTTCTCCAGGTCTTTCATTGCGGTGTAGAATGCTGAAAGTACGCCAGGACGCGACTCGACGCTCTGCTGCTGCGGGTTCTCGTTGGTCGTACTCTCCATTTGCGACTGCTTGTTGCTGTTGCTGTCCTTGACCAAGTGCCGCGTGATTGCTGCCATGAGCTGAGTCAGGGCCACGGACGAGATTTTGCCGCATCCGATCGGATCCAAATGGTGGAAAAATGCCACGATGTCTGCGTCCGTGAACGGATGACGCTCAGTGGCGTTTGACCCCGTCGCAGCGCCTGCTGAAGCCATGATGGTCAGCTGGATGTCGTCGTTACTCTTTGTTTCAGTGATTGCAGTGGGTGGTGGACCAAAATCATCGCTGCCGAGTTGCAGCACTAGCATGGGATCAACGGTCTTGACCATTTTCTCGATCTCTTTGACACGCACACCGACGACGGAGCATTTCTGGAAGCAGCGCCTTTGATCTTCTCGGAGACACGACTGTGGATTCTTCTTGGTTGCTTTCTTCTGGGCGCTGCTATCTCTGCTGTTGATGAACGTTGCGACTGAGAGTGGATAGCGGATGTCGTCCTGCGCGATCGCCGACTCTAAGTGCAGCAGCGCAAACCAGAGAAACGCGTCGGTATCGAGCGGAACGTTGAGAAACAGTGTCGTAGCGAGTGCACTCGTCGTACAGCCACTTCCGCCCGTGAGCGTCACTTTGAGGCCATTCTTACAGTTCTCCTCGCTCATGAGCTCAACTTGGCAGTGGCGAAGCGGCAAGTCTGCAACGATGGCAACGTCGTGGCTCTTACAGCCCTCGCCATTTGCATTGCTAGTATCCAAGGACGTGATCCGAAGTCTGCCGTGCTCTAACACGCAGTTTTGCAGAATCCACACGTCGCGTGCGCACCATTTGACGCCTAACACGCCGTGCTTCGTACATGGGGCACGAAATGTGAGCGTCATGGGGTGCTGGTGCCCTTTCTTGTGGCGCAGGTGGTGCCATATAGTCTCGAACGAGTCGTGGGCCATGCCGAATTGCGAGATGGAGACCAAGATGCTGCCTTGCGGGATGATGATTGGGGGAATGCCCGCTTTCGCTTTCTTCTTGGTCTTGGCTCCGGCAGTATCAGCGTCCTGTGATGGTGGTTCGTGGCTCAGCACGACGATCCGCTTGCGGAATCGCTCGACGACCAGTCCTGCGTAGGTGCGAGCAGGGACATCGACCGTGTACACGATGCTGTGCGTCAAGAGTGCACGAATATCGTCTTCGAAGAGCTTCTGGACCTTGGTCGCGCGAATGGATTTGGCGGCACGCTGCAACGTGGCGACCCAGCGCTCGGTCTCCTTGATCGAACCTGGTGCGAGCGAGATCTCGTGGCCCAGATTACACAGCGCGAACGCGTTGGCCTTGACGAGCGTCGGTGCGACGTAGCACGTCGGGATCAGCTGTGTCTCGAACTTGGCGCCTACCTTGCGCTCACTCGCCTTGACACGCACTCTGCTGTCCTGATCCAATTCGACGAACCGCTTTTTCCACGGCTCATTCGGCTTGATCTGTACGTCCATGAAGCCACACAGTTGGTACACGTTGTCGCCGTCTGCTTCTTTCTTCTTATTTTCTGCGTTGTGGCGATACTTGAGCGAGATGATGCGCATGCGAATGGCCGTGACCCAGTCCGAGCGTATGTGCTCGCTTGGCGCTGCGAGGAACAAGTGCGCTTGGCCCGTCGCGATGACAAATGGGTACGCTGTGGAAATGTGGCGTGATGCAGGCGGCGTGTAGTTGTTTTCGACTCCATGGTTTTGCTGCCGCTCGCGCTTGAACTGTGCGAGCATCTTGGCGTCCGGTTGGATCGCCGTCGCGTACGACACGAGGATGCGGTACTGCTTGAGAAACTCGACGCCTTCGTCCTCGCTCACGAAAGATTGTGCCGTGAGCACGAACTGCTTCATCATGCGGGTCTTCTTTTCCGATTCCTTGCAAAACCGGAGCGACGAGCGCCCCAGTTCGATGTACCGCTGCTTCCACTTATACTTTGTCCGCAGCAGCATGCGCTTGAACTGGTCGTGCACCGAGATCTCCTTGCGCAGAAAGAGCGTGCCCTTAACCATCGTTGCGAGTACGTTGAGCCGTTCGTGGAGGCGGTGGTACCACGTTTTGGCGTCTGCGTCCGTGTCGGCGATGTACACGTCAGTCGCCTTGTCCGTCGTCAAACTGAACGAATGCGGCGGCGCACGCGCATTGAGCTCGACGTAGTAATGAAGCCGCGTGGCCGGGGTGAAAATGTATGCGGTGGCGATTTTCTGCTCAAACTCGGGCCGCGGGTCCGTCACGTAGTAGTCGATGCGCGAGTCTGAGAGCACGAGAAACATGCGGTTGCGCTTGGCATCGCCCTTGATGCCATGCTGCACGGTCAAGTACCCGCAGACAATGCCGCGGATGTAGTCCTCCATGGCGGACGGGTGCGATATGCGAGTGAGCGCTCTTCGTTGTGCCGTGGTGATAGTTGGTTGATCTCGACGAGTTGCTTTCGTGAGCGTGTCAGGAGCTATTTTAGAGCTCTCGAAGAAACTCAGGACGACAAATTTGGGCAAGATACTCGGAAGAACCGACTAATTTAACCCGAACCACAGTCATGAACGCACAGACGAGCGAATGCAAGTGATGGGGGGAGGATATATCAAAAGAATGCACTTTGTGCAGGCGATGACAGCATTCTACTCTACTCTACTGCATTGTCACTCGATTTGTGAGCTGAGACTTTGGCTTCAAGTTGCAGTGTTGGTAGTTCGCCTGGGCTACTGGTTGTAAGAGCAATGAATGGTCTTCATCCGCATCATTAGCGGCAAGAAACAGCATCCGCAGTTCCCTCTTCGTCTTCAATATCGTTGCTCTGCGCGCTTATGCTGCTTCCATCACTGCTGCTGCTGCTGGAAAGACTCGACTCAGTGCTACTGTTGTTCTCCGGCTGCTCCGCACTCGCACATGCATGTTCCTTGAAGGAGCCATGCGTGGATACGCCAGTCACTCGCAATTCGTACGCACGAGTGATCGCATGCGCCACATCTTGAGCGAGTGCGACTCGCAGATTCGTCACGTCTTCGTCACTGGCCGCAGGGTGAAACAGTGACGACGACGATGGGCGACAATCGATCTGCAACTGGCCAAAGTGATTGGATCCTGGCTCAACAGGATGAACTTTTTCATTCGCATGGTCATTTCCTTCAGCAATGGCACTAGTCGCTGGGGTTCGCGTGACGAGCACATCGATCAGTGACACGTGGTTGCCTCCTTCGTAGTCAAACGGGATCTTTCGCACGGCCAAGTCGGCGATTTCAAGCTGTTTCTTCCTGAGCGGACGCGGGCACGGCGTCGCCGTCGGTGACGTGATGAGGAACGACGTCGCGAGCGAGTTGACGCACAGATCACGGACCGTCATGCTCGACACGTCGTACGCGGCAGAACGGTGCAGCAGAATGAATTCGCGAATGTCACCCTCAAAGTCGACGTTTTCGATCTTGCCAGCGATCATTTGCCAATCGTACTATACGAAAAGAAGAGACGTTCTACCTCAGTGTGTGTTGAGATGCTGTTAGAACTGGTCATCGTACCTGCTCGTTGGCGAGTGCCGAGGACTCAAAGACGACGTGTTTGCGGAGATTCGTGGCCAAATTGGAAATGCGGTGCTCGGCAATTTGCTGTCACAAGCACACATAAGTGTTTGGTTCTTGGACACACACTCGCCATAAACAAAGGAGAACCTAGAACCTACCTGATACTCGGTCAGCACAGATTGCAGCGTACGGCACATATCGATGCGGCTTTGCTCCACAGCCTGCCAGGACCGCTGGCATCGCCGGCGAGAGAGTTCGGTCGTCTTGAGCGCCTTGGCTGTGTTTGCGCACATGTTGTCTTTGCGCTGCTGATCGGATGCCAGTAGCCAATTCACGAGCTTCTGGCTGTTGTTGTTGAACGCGGACTTGCCCCGCGGGTCAGTCGAAGACAATGACGGGTCGTCATATCTCGTGCCTTGCGCATCCTCTTCGGTGTGTAGCTGCATGAGCTGGTGGTGGTACTGGTTCTCGATGATGGTGCTGGAGAAGCCGGCGTCCATCGCAGCAGCAAACGTGACGGCGGCGTCGCGAAACTGCTTCTCAAACACACCGTAATCTTTCTTGTATAGATTTTCTTGAGCCTGGAATCAGAGCATAACAAAGTGAAGCATCAACGCGTCAAGTTCACACTCACGCCACTTGCACCACGTGTCTTACCTTTGCTTGCTTTTTGATGTTGTACACGAGCTTGGAGAGATTCTGCGCCTTCTGGTAGTTGTACGTGTACAGCGCCTCGATGGGCTTGAGCACGTCCTCTTCAAGGTTCTTGGCGAGCACACGGTGCTGCACGCTCGTGTTGACGTACTGTGCGCGGAGCGTGCCGAGTGCCTCGCGCATTGTGCCGTGCTCCAGCTCGTCAATCTGCGACTGCTGCGCGATGCGCGCCAGGTCACTCGCGTACTGCTTCTCGAGTGCCACGCGGCTCTTGAGCAGTGAGAGGAGCTGGTTCTGCGTCGTAAGGCCGTGGCTGCAGTTCGTCTTGACGGCGTCCACGCTGAAGAGCAAATCGGTTGCAAACGACAGGTGCGGGATCGAGATGCAGCGAGTGACCATCGATGGATCGTGGAGCGCTGCCGACATGCTCGCAACGGACGTCATGGGGTCTGGCTGGACGAGAGGGGCAGCCAGTGCTTCGACTGCTGCTGCTGCTGCTGGAGACGCGCTTGTATGCGGTAGAATGGAGAGCTGCTCGCGCAAGAAAAGACGTCGCAGGAGCTAAAGAAAGCTACGCCAAAAATAATGGCGAAGAGGTACGTCCTTTCTGTCTCTTTTGGGTACAAGAAGGAGCATTTTTGGATAAAAGAGAGTGCAAGCATCGAAAGTACTGATATACAGTTAGTAGTGTGATGAGTGATGGTTATCATCCAGCACTCTCGTTACGTTTAAAGAAGACTGTTAGTTTAGAACATCGAGTGATGGGCATGCAAATGCATCTTTTGATAACCATCTGTAACTGTAACAAATTGATTAAAAATGGACTGTACAGCTGCGATTGATTAAAGACCCAACCAAAAGTAGCTTGCCGAATTAACTAAAAACGTTAAGACACAGTGTGCCACTGTAACTGATCGATTAAAGCTGCAACTGCGTACGCCAGCGTAACGGATGCAGTTTGACAAACTACCTTTATTTATACACCGAGACCATTGATCGCACGTTTTCTCCATGCCTCCCCCCGTGAAAAGTCGCCTCAACGAGCCAAACCATCGCTAGCAAATTGCTTTTTATATTGTATTCGGATGAGTGGTTTGAGCCACTCGCAAGCACGACGGAGGCTTCGCAAACGCACAAATTTTGTTGCCTCTGACGCGCTCTTTGGTGTTGCGACACGATGACTCAGCGAGGACTCGATGCGCGGCCGTTGTCACCCCTGACAACGTCGGCGTCAACGAATTCCGTGGCGTTTCCACGGCAATTGGGCCCCATTTTGCAGAAACGGCCGAGTACATCGACGCCGCCTGTGGTGCCTCCACACAGCGAGTCTGTCGCTGTCGCTGGGATCCACAACATGCAGCAGGCTTTTGACCCGCTCGTGTCTCCAAATCATCATCACCAGCAGCAGAAGCAGTATCCGGCGTGGGCTGCAACACACGAACAGCGCTCACGAACGCTGGCGATGTTCCCCGTGACGCGAAAGCAAAGTGCACAGCGAAAGTTTAGTATCACATCCAAGCATGGATTCGACGCCAAGCGGACGAGCATTGGATCAGTCACTTCTACGCGTCCACGGAAGCACTCGATCGTTTCCATCCGTGGTTCCATGCATCCGGAACTGAATAACGACCGAGAGAGTGACGAGTTTGAGAGTGGCGATGAAGACGGCAACGACGCAGATGAGATGAATTACGCGCACACGATGATCCACAAACTCGATGTCCACCGCGGTGAGACGCATTACGGAAACGCGATGAGTCCAGACATGTACGAAGATGGAGGAAAGGTCTATCGCGGCACCGTGGATCGGCGCGGTATTACACCAGCGGTGACATTCGCGACGACGGAGATGCCTCCAAGCCAGGTGAAGAATCCAGCATTCGCCACGGCAAAAGGCAACCATCATCATACAACCTCATGTGGCTTTTGTAGCTCGACGAATATCGTGTGGACACTGCGATGCGCTTTCTGCGGGTGCTCGCGCATGAGTGACGCACCTCGGCTCAAGTACCTCATCGACATGGTCCTGAGCGTCGAGCCGTTCATCAAACCGGAAAAGGTACATTTTACATCATTCGTAATCGCTGTCCGTTGTTCAAGATGCATTCACACTGCTATTTGCGCTCGTAGTTGGCCAAGAAGATCCTGGATTACGCCAAGTTTGATCGCATCGCGATCAAAGTCGAGACGAAATTCAAGCAGGCGAGCCTCGTGCGTGCGAAGACAGCGATCATGATGATGAATCGCACGATCAACATGTTGCGGCAGCAAATGGTGCGCATGATCTTTGTCGCGTGGAAGGGCCACAACGCGATCGCCGCACAGCACGAGGCCATTATGCAGCGGCTCATCATGATCAAGGACATCCAGATCAAGAGCAACCGTAAGGAGCTCGCGTTCGCCATGTGGAAAGGATACGTGAGTCGCATGATCGAAGAGCGCGCGCAGCGGTTTGCAATCGCGGCGAAGAGGTAATGATGGTGTGGTTATGATTGTCATCTAGGCATGCACGATTCTGACTTCTAGGGTGTTGGCAATTGCTAGGAACGAGCAGACCAAACTTCGGCGGCTGTGGGGGTTCTGGCAAAAGTTCATGCGCATGCGCTCGAAGGAGAAGCTGGAGCAGATGAAGTCGCATTACGAAGCCGAGCTGTACGTTCCATCGCTTATTTTTTTCTTTCTGTTGAGCTCAAGGACTTCATGGGTATTTTCTAATACCTTGGTCTCGTTACCCACGATAGCAATGAGACTCCAAACGAAGCCTTGCGGGTGAGGCCGTGCTGTGATACACGAGACTTGAACACACGACTCTTGTGCTAAACGCTACAAATGGCTTGGGTGTGCAGGAAATTGAAAAACTCAAGGAAACGATCGACGAGTCGCGCAAACTCGTGTTCGCGGCCACGAATACGATCCTGGAGCTCCTGCATCTCTCGCTGCGCAAGGCCGACCATGATGTGCTGAGTACGTGACGCTTGTCTCAGTCACCCTCTCATGTTTGCGTGTTTTCTCTCGTATGAATTGTGTTTTTTTGTTCCTTGATCGCCTCGTGTTCCATTGCTGCAGAGACACTCCAGCTGCGGCAAATGTACCCGGCGACCGTCGGTCACTTTTTCGACTCGGTCCATGGACAAGAGATCCTGGATGCGCTGAGCAGCGGCCACGTCGCGTCATCCTCCGACGACTTTGGCATTGACAACGAGAAGGACGACGAGGCCATGGCGCGCTCGCTCGAGTCTGCGAAGGTGCGCGTGCAGAAAATGCATCCGTCCGAGAACCTGATGCAATGGCTCAACTTTCAGCGCAAACGGAGTGCTGAGGTCGGAAACGCGTCGCTGCCTTCAACACCGTCTCCAGCAGCACCAAATGGCATTGGCAGCAGCATTTCTTTTTCATCTCCTGGTTCTGGTCAACGAACGAGCGTGGCGCCAAGTCGACTCAGTGTGAAGTCGGTGCGGCCAACGAGGGAGAAGAAGAAAGAATTCAAAGAGATCAAAGGACTGCAAGATCTACGAACGAGCATCGCGAACCCGGGCGTGATGCTCAAGCTGCTCTGCCACACGTCCATGGAGGCGCAGACCGAGCACCAGCGAATTCGCGCGTCCGAAGCCGCGAGTCTTACCTCGACGTCGGTCGCCGCGTCCGAGAGCTCGACTACAGCAACGAATCTGTCGCCTGCTGCGCAGGTCCAGCTCAAGATCTACTTCAAGATGGTGCATCGCATCCTGGAGTTGCCTCCGGACGTCGTGAGCCGCGATTCGTTCGCGCTCAGCGATTTTGACTCGCTGTACGCATACATGGTGTACTTGTACCTCTTCCACCCCAACTACGTCGCACCCGGGATCGCGTTGTCGCCGCGGTACCATCTCAGCTACAACTTCTTCATCCCGCAATGGGAAAAAGTCAAGAATATCCTCACCGACGACGACTTTGACTCGTTCGCGCAACAGCAATACTACATCTTCCTGGCCAAGATCAAGCGCGTGAACCGGCAATTCCTGCGCTTTGGCGATATTTGCAAGTCCGTGACGCAGATCGCGCATTGGCACCAGCAAGCTGTAACCCGCGAGACGTTTAACGATTTCACGCGGCGCGTGCTCGGCAAGGACTCAAATATCTCGGTCGCTCTGGAGAAGGAGACGCTGGCATCCTGGGTCGCGCTGCCAGCCTCGAAACTCCTGGGTCTCTGTGAGAACGAAGACGAGCTGCGCGCGATCGAACGCGTGTTCAAGGACAACGTGCTCGATCTGATCAAGATTTTCCGCATCTACGGTAGCGCCGCTGGCGGGAAAGGCATCTTGGAGCAGGAGTTCCTCAAGATCATGACCAAGGCCGGCGTCACCGACAAGAAGAACATCCTGCGCTCGCACTTGCAGATCATTTATCAGCAGTCGCGCCAGTCCAGCAGTAGCACCACCAGTACCAGCACGATACCGAGCAGCAGCAGTAGCAGCGATGGGAATGGAGGAGCGGCAGCAACCGGCGCATCGAGTAGCGCTGCTCTTGCACCTTCCAGTGGTGCAGCAGCAGGCGGTGTAAACAACAGTGGTGGCGACAATGACGATGAGCCTGAAGATCGTGGCGCAACACCGAACGAATTCTTTGAAGCGTTGACGCGAGTCGCACATCACAATTACCAAAAGCGGCGCGATATGCTCGGGCAAATCGCCGTCGCGATGAACATGGCGCCAGGAAGCGCCGAATTCACGAGCGCCGCGGTGCCGGGACTCAGTTTGCTCGCGTTCGTGACAGAGCTCGTCGTCGACAAAGTGGTGCCACTTACCAAGAAATTCCAAGAGCAAGGGCTCACGTTCAAGAAGCAGATGATTCATCCAGACGTGCAGCACGTATGCAAGGCCCAGGAGAAGAAACTCAAGCGCATTTTCACCGTGTACTCGCAGAAAAATAAAAACCCGGGCTCGCGCGGCAAGCTCATGGACCTCAGCGACTTCGAGGGCTTGCTCAAGGACCGGCGGCTCGTGGACGCGCTTTTCCCCTACGGCCGCATTAAGCAGTTGGTCTCGTTCGTGCAGCAAGACGGAGACATGAGCGGCGCCGCGGGCATCAATGGCTACGACACGGAAAGCGAGTTTGTGTTTTCGGAATTCGTCGAAGCGCTCGCAGCCATCGCCGTGTACCGAAACGCGAATCCGTATTTGCCGCTCGCGAAAAAACTGGAAACGTTTTTCGACGAGAACTTCTAAAACTCAACAGAAGACACTAAGAACGAGGCCAAAACAGCATATGAATTCACTAATCACCTCGTTTCCGTTGTCTCCTTTTCTGCCCTTGGGCTGGAACCACTTGTGCTAGCATTACAGAGTTGGCTTGGGTTCTTGCGTAGCGAGGCCGACTTCGACGATGCGGCAGTCGATCACGGCTTCGGGCTCCATCATGACTCCGTTTGCTAGATACTGCTCCACTTCTCCTCCGTCCTCAAAGCTGCCGGGCCAAAAGTGGCTGGACGAGTGATGCGTGTGGATCCACCCAACGTGCTTCAGCGTCGAGGCAGCGAGACTAGAGCAAAAGTACTTTCGCTTTTTCGTCTTCGAGTCCGCAGTGAAAGAGGACGATGCTTGATGAGCGGGCGAGACGGGCGCGCTTGCGATAGATCCACCTGAGGAACCTGACGAGTCCGAGTCCGAGGAATGACCCGAAGATGAGATGGTCGCTTGGCTCTGCGATTTCGTCGAAGTGGCCAGCACCATGCGCTCCGACTCACCTTTCGACCGAAGGATCCCAAGAATGCTGTACGGATTGCCCTCCACACGCTCCACGAACAGCCTCAGCTGCTCCACCATCTCCGGTGTGCGCTCGGCTCTGATTCTGCGGACCGCGATGACGTTCGAGACCTCCCGCGAGTATGCCATCAATCTCGCCTTGAGCGAGTATACTTGGATGCCTTCCGAAGTGGCTTCCATAATACGCAGCAAGTTCCGTGACGCTCCCGGGACAACAATGCCTACATGGTCGTATTTGGCGCCAGTAAACTGTGGAAAGGACCGCAATCAGCATACAATAAATCAGTGTGTGTGGACATGTAAACGCAATACTAAACAGGAACATCATAGAACGTGCACAAAGGACAATCGATCTCACCTTTCGCTGAAGAACGCTTGCGCCAAATCGGCACGAGAACAAAAGGATGTCGCCGCAGTCCAGGCTTTGGTGCAGCGTCGTGACGTGCAGCACGTTTTTCTCGTTGTTGCTCAGCTCTCGATCGCGCGACGTATTGACGACCCCCAAAAACGAGAGAAACAGCACATCGGACCCCACAAGCGGGTGCAAAACCATCTGCTTCAGGTAGTTCTCCAGCTGCTCCCTTCGCTTGTCGACAAACGTGCCTTCCAGTGGAGTGAAGAGCCTCTTGGACGGCAATATCGGCAGTGGCGCGTGGCCATACTTGTCCTCGAGATGCGCGTGCAGAGCGTCGAACTCCTTGTACCGTCTCGCGAGCTGCCACTTGACATCGCTGAACGACACGTCGATCGTGTACGTCGTGTACGTCTTCTGCGAGAGATCGCTGACTTTGTTCTTCGTTGCCGCAATAGCGACTTCGATCGTCGGGTGCGGCATCGTGTTTACTGGCAGCAACGCTAAGTGGATGGATCTCGCGGGGATGCCACTGATGTAATACCCGATCGCACGCTGTTCGTTCGAGAGCCACCGGTCCTTTGCTGGGTTACAGAGCACGAAGTGGTCGGCTTCTCGACGCAGCAAA
>GL376625.1:98538-179697 GCA_000143045.1 Globisporangium ultimum DAOM BR144 | reverse complement strand
GCGTTGTCTTGAGAGCCACACATAAAAGCAGAAACAGTTGAGAAAAACCGGCGAGAAAGAGAGAGAAGCCTCTTGTTGTAATTCTATGGCACAAAAGAATGAAAGGAGCTGCGTACACTGTGGGCGTGATGCAGTTGGTTGCGCAGTTGCTGGATCGCGTCCAGTTTGATCTGCTTGACGCTGATCTCTTCTTGCGAGCTCTCGCTTAGTGGAATCGTGACTTCCAGTCTGAATAAACGAGAAAGGGCAGATAGTGATCGTGGATGTGAGTTTTAGAAGAGAAGCACACACACATGCGCACACGACCATGGCGATCGTGTTGGCGGCTCTCAGCGTGCGTGTGTAGGTTCTGAAAGAAGACAAATTCACCTTTCGCCTGCTGCGTTGGTCGCCGTGATGTGCAGAATCGTGAGCGAGATGGCCTTATGCTTTCCAGGCTGTGGTAAAAAGCATGCACGCCGCGTGAAAATGGCGGCAACACATATACACATTTTTAGCATTATTTCAGAGAGAGGGAGAGAGAGAGAGAAACAACAACAGTGCACGCTGATATCCACCACGCAGCATCATATCCATCTACATGCGTGCATTCTATATACACAAAAGAAAAGCAACGACATACACACATAGCCACTGACGAGAGGCGACTAGATGGGACGCACGTTTACCTTGACGATCGGGGTGTGGTGCGGGTTCGTCAAGGGCTGCGCCGACCGGAGACTCGGCTCGCCGCGCGCTTTTGCGTCACTCTTACTACTTGCTGCGTCATCCTCAGCGTCCGACTCGTTGCTGTCCTCGGAATCGCTCGACGCGAAGCGATAAAATGCTGCACAAACCACACAAATAAGAATAAGAGTCCTCCGCCGTGAGAATCATCCGCACACCCACGCACATTGTACTTGATAGGCAAACGCACCATCGGGGTCGTCGGACGAGAGCTGCGCACTAGCGCTCGCGCCGAGCAGTTTACGCGCTAACAGGAGGCACCGGATCCACTCCTCGCGCTCGATCTCGGTCGCGGCCTCGAACTGGAAGGTCTGGTCGGGGTTCGTTGTCACGACGGTGAAGCCGAAACCCATGCTGATGAACTCGGACGCACTGGAGCGGCGCGAGCGGCGCGCAGCCGCTGGCGGCGAGAGCGCGGGCGAGTCGTCCATGTCGATGCTCCAGGGCTTGTCCTCCTTGCGCACGCTCACGATGCTCGCGACCGCGAAGAGCTCCATCCACATGGCCTTGACCGAGTTGCGACGCTTGCGCGGCGTGACCGCGGCGCGCGGTGCGTCGCCGTCCGGGTCCATCACGAGCGCGTGGCCGAAGAGCGCGACGTTGATCGCGAGCCAGCCACCGTACTGCGCCGAGAACTGCCGCAGCTTGCCCTGGTGCAGGCAGTTGGCCAGCGCCAGCGCCATGTTTGTTGCTGTGTGTCTGATCGCGAATATTCAAAAGTGAGAGTGAGCGTGTGTATATTACTATACGCGGACGCACGCTCCCACGCATCTTATGTGGATCCGGATAAGGTGCACAAACCATCTCAGGAGAAAATCAGGAAGCTTACGGCGCGCGTGGGCGACATAAGCAGCAACCTTTGTGTGTCTTCGAATAGAACGACAGGCAAGACATTTCGAATCCTATGTGAATATGAGGTTGGCATATTTATTGTTGCTGTGAACGTGTATAATTCATTTCTTCATGCATGCGTTAATCTAGTACAATTGTAAAAGGCACTTGAGGTCATTTTAGAAGTCCGTGACGTCCTGCAACTTCCGGTCGGCAAAGAAGCGCGGCCGTTTGGCTGCCGGTTGCGTCTTGTCCTTCTTTGGCGCCTGCAAGAACGAGGTGATCGACTGCGTCCCTGTTGGTGTGTTTGCCTGTCATGCACGCAGACAGATCACCATGGGCCAGTTCAGAAAGGCGCTGAATCAACCCACGCAATAACGCTGCTTCATTATTACTATAAACACGTACCTTCTCGAGCTCCTTGTCATGTGGCCACTCGACTTTGACGGCCTTTAGCAGGAACGGCTCAATGGTGCCCCAGCTGAAGCGCACGATGTTTGGGAAGCCGAACAAATCGTCCATGTGCTCGCTCAACCAGGCTTTCGTTCTACATATCCACACACAAAAGCACACTGGTGAGATCTTATATCTAGACACATTTGCGCAGTGAAAGGCATAGAACTCACTTTGGGTCACTTGGGTACCCGGAGCCAAAATCTTTCCGCAAGTTCAAGGCTGGTGCTTCCCACTCCCAGTCCACGATGATGCGATCGCGCGTCACCTTTGCTGCAATACTCGCCGCACTGACGACCTGTCATGTTATTATTCACGCCACATACTCAAATTAGCGTCAAGTAGCAGCACGCCGATAGCACTCGCTAATAAAGCACCTTGAAGAGACTATCAGCCTTTTTCTCGACCCGGAATTCGATCGTGCCATTGAACTGCTTTGTGAGGAACGTCTGGTACCACTTCGGATCGCCGACCGTGTCCACAAACACTTGCTTCACGTTCACGCCTTTCGCCTGCGTCTCCCGGATCATCTGGATCGCGGCATCACGCGACATCTCGTTCAGGTTGCTCGTCTGGCGCTGCATCTTATCGGAGATCTCCTGCGCAGAGATCATGCGGACAATCCATCTAATGCATGCATGCGTGCACACACAATGATCACATCAACACCAGCATATTGCATCAACCTATACACGGAATGCCATATAGCTACCCGAGCTCTTTGTTCGCCTTCATCTTCTCGAAGAGCCCCTCTCTGCTTTCCGCCGATAGTGCCTTGGAGTCATCGAAGCCCAGCGCGCTCATCTCGTCGTTCTGCGCCACGGGCCAGAACGCCGCGCCGTACACCATGGGGCCCATGACGGGCCCGCGTCCGGCCTCGTCGATGCCGAGCATCACGGGCACCCCGTTGAGGCAGTTCTCGGGCACATCGCTCGCCAGCAGAATCGTCTTCTGCAGGTTTGGCTCATCGTCGTTGCCGCTGGCAGACGCCATCTTTTGGTAATTGCGCGCTTCCGTAGCTCTTGGCGCCATTTGTTGCTTGCTTTCTTTTTGACCAATCACACGAAATGGCGGGAATGACAATAAGTACGAGAATACACATGCAATGTATTGATGGCTACGCAGATACGCACAAATCAACTAAATCCACATTTTTAGGGGGTTAAATAACTCTATGTGTAGTAGGGGTTTATAATGATAGCATGCAGAGTAGCGGTGGTTCTACCGCAATTGATAAAGTGGCGGCCAGAAGCAGCCGCTCACAGTGGGTACTACGTCTGCGCTCATGCGCGCAGACATCTTGCTGCGAGAGCGAGCTGGGGCGTGCAGTTCCAACGCTGCAGTCCATTTCGCGCGCTCAAGAGATCGTGTTGCGCTTCAAGAAGGCGAGCGACTTGCGGTTGCGCGAGTACTTTTGCGAGTGGCGGCGGAAGATGCTGTCGCGCTCGTCGCCGTCCTCCGTATCCGTGGACTCGCCGCACGACGAGCCCTCAAAGTCGGCTTCGTCGGTCGATTCGTCCGTCACCGTGTACTTTTCGACGGGCTCCTCGGCTTCGTCGACCTCGTACTCGGCGTCTTCTTCGAGCACGGTCTGGAGCGAACCGCACTGGTTCACAGGGGACCGGTCCCCTGGCTTCAAGTTGCTTGGGCGGATCGGCTTGTGGAACACATAGTCCTTGTGCGCGCTGTCTTGCACGACGCTGCTTCCAATGAATCCCCGGAAAATTGACAAGCCGATGTCGCTGATCTCTTTTCGGAACAAGTAGTTCTGGCTGATCAGGATACGGTGCAGTGCGATCAAGTACTCCAGGAACGCCTGGCAACGGTGCTCCACGACCTTGCCGAAACCAGAGCGGATCTTGTGCTTGCGCGGAAAGTACAATTCCTCGGTGAGCTGTCGGAGACGCGGGAACTCTTCGTTGAACAATCGGAAGTGCGCGCCAACGAGTGCTCGCAGCGTCACGAAGTCGGTGTATCGACGGTGCACGACCCAGCTTCTTCCGGAGATCGCGTTCTGGATATGGACAGCAAACAGCGTGTACTTCTTGCCGACCTTGTGCTCCGAGGTTACCACTGGCTTCACGCTGTACACGGCAAGCGATCCTGGCGACACCATGGAGCGTTCGATGGCGGTGCCGCCCATGGCGATCGGGTTGGAGGTCGACGTGCCGCTAGTCTTGATCAGCAGCGCCGTCTGCGCCTTTTTGTCCTGCATCTGCTTTTGTAGCTCATCTTCATCGGGCTTGGCAATGATGAGCTTTCGTCGCGTGGATCTGGCCGACATGGTGAACTGTTTGCTGCGCTGGGCTGTGGAAAATGAATGGGATCTGGATCTGCAATGCTGGCGCTGCTCGAGAAAAGGGAGAAAAGGGAGAGGGAGAGATCCTCACTTGTGCTGTAGCGCTCTCTTTTCCAACTGACGACCCGCTGCCGCTGGGAGCTCCAGTTCAACCAGTGCGTGGCACAATCACGCTACAACTCAAAGGCACGGACAAACGGGGCCGAAGGGCAGACCAAAGAGTGGCACTCAGCACCATTAGTACCCCTGATCGCTGCCCCGTTTATGCATCTAGTCAGCACGCGAACGTCCTCGTCCGCTCGGGGTCCACTTCAAACTGGCCCCTCGTCCACTCTTCTAACGTTCTGATTGGTCGAAAACGTTCCGAGTGACCAGCTGGACGGTTTCATCCGCCACGTGATGAGCTCGTCCATGCAGCGGATCCGCTTGATGGGGAGGGCGGAGGATTCGGAGACCACCCGGCGTCACGTTGCCCTGCTTGCACTTAGGGGCGATCCGGATGTTCTCACGTTGTACGCGCTCACTGCTGAGTCGTATCTCCACGTGAGAGCGTGACGGAGACCTGCAAAATTTGGTGCTTCAGGACGAAAAGTATGAAATGCACCGCGTCTGCTGCCTCCACCGTGCCCGTGACGTGGCGCGCATTGCTGAAAAGAAGATTTGCCACAAAATTTCGCCACCGAGCTCCAGAGTGTGCATGGGCACGGCATAATCACAGAACCGAGCCATTGCAGGAAAGAAGAGAGAGAGAAGCCGGTCGCGGGGGCACTGCCAAAAACGCGCCTCGACCAAAGGAAGGCACGCGCTGGCTCCCGTGCCAACACGTCTGTCCATGCGAGATACCGAGAGAGGCGCGCCAAAGTGCTTCCTATGCCAGATGCAAGCGCGCAGCTGGGCAATTGTGGTTGTGTGAGCTTTTTGGCGCATTTGGCCCTCAGGTGTAAAGGCAAGGGTGGTCCGTCTGTTTTAACAAATGCCATTCAAGAATACCGGTTTGATATCGTTATAAAAAGCGGTATACCGCATTCTACCACATTTTAATGAAAATAATTTTCAACCTACCGTGAAATAGTATTTGGTACTCTATGGGTCAAACGTGCCTTGTTTTGGACCGTTTCTCATTTTTAATACCGCGTATTGCAGTTTGCTCCGTTTCGAGGACATCAGTCACGGGTCTGGGTCACAACGAGCCATAAACCCGTTTACCCCCTTATCATTTTCCCGCGCTTTTTTTTCTTGCTATTATTATTGCACGCGCGCCAATAATTACTTGCTCCTCATTCTGTTGCGATCGGCATGGCGCTGGGCGTGAAGGAGAGCGTAAGCGGCAAGAGGTTCGCGCTGGCGGCCAGCGGCGACGAGGTGCGCGTGTGCGGCGGCAAAGGCGCCGTGTATATCAGCGGTCCCAAGGTGGCGCTGCGCTGCTGCGGCAAGACGTCCATTGTCGCCACCAAGAAGATGAAGCAGAGCGTGCTGCGCCAGGGCGACGTCACGCTCCTGGAGCTGCGGTAATAATGCAAATCGTCTTTGCTGTATGCGCGCGCGTGTGGATGCGGCTTGACAAACACCCGTTGTTGTTGTTGTTGTTGTTGTTGTTGTTGTTGTTGTTATTATTATTGCTATTGATAGGGACGTGTTTTATGCAAATGGGACACTGACCAAGTACGAGATCATCGACATCGACGGCGCGGCTGCCAATAAAGTGTCATTGAGCGCAGCGAGTGGACCGGTGCTAGGCCCGTCATTTGGCAAGCCAGCAGCAGCAGCGACAGCAGCAGCGCGCGTAGCAAAAGCGCCGCCTGCGCAAGTGAATGGCGCTGCAACGAAGCATGTGTCCGCGTACTTTGCCAAGCCAGCGGACGCATCGTCTGCACAGAAAGGTCCGCAAAAAGTGCAGCAGCCACCACCAGCAAAGGCGGACCCCCCTGCGACTGTGATCTCCCTGTTGTCGCCCGTGAAGCAGGTGGGCCCGAAAGACGTGAGCGAGCTTTCGGCGGCGCGGACCAGCGAAGACGTGCAGACGAGCGCCACGAAGAAGCGCATGGCGTCGATCGCAATCGTCGACGACGACTTTAGTAATGACAGCGATGTCGGCGAAGAGGAAGAGATCGCGCCGACGAAGCCGCGTGTAAAGAAAACGCGCGTGATCATCGAGTCGGATGGCGACGACGATGAGGAGGAGGAGGATGCCGGTGATGACGACAAGGCAGTGGATGTGACAATGGAGTCCAATGTTGAGTCGCCCATGGAGGACGACGTGTTTGTGCACGAGCTCAAGCTCAAGAAGGAGAAAGACGGCGTCACCCCGAAGGCGGCCAACTGGATGGCCGAGTTTGGTCGGAAGCAGCGAGAGAAGCAGCGAGAGAAGCAGCGAAGCAGCAGCAGCAAGAGCAGCTCGTCGCCGTCGGACGGATGGCACAGCATCTCCGACCTAAAAGAAAAAAGGAAACAGCCGAAGCCAGCAACCCAGAAAGCCCGTCGAGACAAATTCCAAGCTCGAGACGATGGTGAAGACGATTCAGAGGAGGACCATCACACGCGAACGCACGACGAAGTGGGCCAGTTGCTCCGCGACTGTGAACGCATCGCAGAGAAGCTGCGAAAGTCGATCAAGAGCTGGTCCGGGGGTCCAGCGGCGTCTTCAAGTCCAAGTGCTGCCTCAGCAAATGACGACGGTGCTGAGGATGAGGACCATGTGTCCATCGCGGCCATCAATTCCACCGACGGAAGCGCGGGAGGCCGTCGGGTGGTGACCCAAGACGACATCCCCAATATCTGCGAGACGCTGGTACTCAATCCCTACCAGGTCGTTGGCGTGAACTGGCTGCTGCTGCTGTGCGAGAACAGCGTTTCGGGCGTGCTAGCGGACGAAATGGGTTTGGGCAAGACGGTGCAGACGATCTCGTTCCTGCTGCTGCTGGACCACTTGTCGAAAACCAAGCAGTCGCGAGTGTGCGGTGGCCCGCATCTCGTGGTCGTGCCAGCGAGTGTGCTAAACAACTGGAAGCGCGAGTTTGCGTGGATCGCGCCGACGCTCCGCATCGTGGTGTACCATGGCGCCAAGGAAGACCGTCTCAACATCCAGGAGTCGCTCGCATCAGACGAATTCGACGTTCTGCTCACGACGTATACGTACTTTGAGCGGGATTCGTGCCAAGACGACCGCAACTTTCTGCGCAACTTTCATTTTGGGTACATGATCCTGGACGAAGGCCACAGTATCAAGAACTCGAAGACATCCCGGTTTAAACGGATCTCGGCCATGCGGTCCCGCAATCGATTGGTGCTGAGCGGTACACCGATCCAGAACAACCTGAACGAACTTCTGGCCTTGCTGAGTTTCCTGATGCCGCGCATGTTTGATCACGGCTCAGACGAGTTGCTCATGTTCTTCGACGGGAACGAGCAGAAGAAGAGCGCCAAAGTACGAAAGATCTTGGCGCCGTTCATCCTGCGTCGTGAAAAGAAATACGTGCTCAGCCAGTTGGTGCCTAAAACGGTGCATGTGGAGATGCTGCGACCGGGCGAGACGCAGCTCAAGGTGTACACGGATCTTATCGAGTCTGTCATCAAGCAGAAAGAAAGTGAAGCCGCAAGGAAACTGGAAGAGAAAGAGCGCAGGAAAAACAGCAAAACCAAGTTCGATCGCCAGGTGCAGATCCTCTTGGGCCTCTCGGACACGTCGGCCGCCAAGTCAAAGGGCGGCAATGACGCAGCGAACGACTCTGCAATTTTCACGCAATTGCGCAAGGCAGCAAACCACCCGGTGCTTCTTCGCAACCACTATGTTTCCGACGAAGTGCTGTCAACGATGAGCCGGTGTCTGCATCGTGCCGACGCATTTGGCTCTCAGTGCAGCATTTCGATGGTGCGCAAGGAATTAGAAAGCTACTCGGACTTTGAATTGCATGACTTGTGCGTTCAGTACGCTGGTAACGAAGAGCTACGGAAGCTGCAACTGCCGATGGAAACGCTGCTGGCGTCTGCAAAGTTCGACTACTTGCGGGGTTTGCTGCCAAAGCTCAAGGCCGAGGGTCACCGCGTGCTCATTTTCTCGCAGTGGACCAAACTGTTGGATTTGCTCGAGGTGCTGATGAGCCACATGGAGTACCGCTATATGCGGCTGGATGGATCCACGGATGTGCAGGAGCGCCAGGGCATGATCGATACGTACAACGACGACAAGGGCATTTTTGTGTTCCTACTATCGACCCGAGCTGGCGGTCTCGGTATTAATTTGACCGCAGCAGACACGGTGATCCTCCACGATTTGGACTTCAACCCAACAAACGACGAGCAAGCGTGCGATCGATGCCACCGTATCGGTCAGACCAAGCCCGTGAGCATTTACAAGCTCGTGTCGGAGAACACTGTGGACCACGACATCTTCAAGCTCGGGGAGGTGAAGACCCAGTTGAACCACGCGGTGCTGGGAAAGCTGAATGCGCACAGTGACAAATCTGAGAAGGGTAGCAAAAAGTCCTCGGACACGGTCACAGTCGAGATGATGCTATCGTCGGTGATCTCAAACTACAAGAAGCAGTGACTTTGGTGAGACCTGAAGATCCCCCGACAGGCTCAAGGATAGCGGACATAGAGATAAGTAACTTAGATCAAGACTTTTTTGTGTTTAAATAGGTAAGCACGTCTATTTGGCTCGAAACTGTGTTGTCACTGTGCGCAGAGATGGAAGCGGCGTTGAGGATCAGCCTGTAGGCTTGTGGTCCGTCGAGGGCGAGGATGCCGGCGGTGGCGGTGCTTGTGCGCTGCTTTCTGGTGGGGCACTCTTGACGTCGCTCGAGATTTGCTGCTGCTGCAGAACGCCGGAAGCTGTCGACGTCGACATGTTGCGCGGTGTGTACTACAGAAAAAAACAGTGTCGTGCAAGATCTAAATCAGCACGAAAGTGCATGCAAGATGAAGACTTCGGGGACAGATGTACGTACCACGCTGTTGCTCTCACGCCGCGCCATTTCTTCTTCGTAATCCTCGTTGAGCGTCGTGATCGGCGGCAGCGGGTCGAGCTGCTCGTCGCCGTCGACGCCCAGGTTGATCTGGCTTTCGAAGTCCGTGAGGTCGAAGTCGTCGTCATCCGAAGATACATCCGAGGTCTGGTGGATGCGGCGATTGAGGCGATCCGTAGTGCGCTTGATCTGGTTCACCATGGTTGTGATTTCCGTGAGCGCCGTCGGGATGAGGTCCAACGTGAGCTCGGCCTTGTTGAGCTTCCTGGAGACGGCATCGATTTGCGACAAGCGGATTTTACCCCCGCCAGGGATGTTGATGCTCGACCCTTGCTGACTGAGCTGCGGTGGAGACGCCGAAGCAGTGACGTGCTGCGAAGACGCAGATGCGGTCAATGTGTACCCTAGCGGAGCGTTTCGGCTCTTGCTGTTCGCAGGCTCCAGCGGCGGGGGCATGAAAGACGATCCACTGTGTTGTCCAAAATCGGTGGTTTCGATTGGATCCGGGCGAATCTTCCGACCCGGAGTGTGAACTGGAGGAGGAACCACCGCCCCGCTAGTACGGCGGCCAGGGACCAAGCGAGATAAGCGTCGAGTAGTGCCGTTGTTTGCACGTGAAGCACGATCAGCGATCTCTTTCAGCTTGTCGCCGAGCTTCTTCGCGCGGTAGATCGTCTTGAGCGAGACTGACATGCGGCGCTGTTTGAGTGATTTCTCGACGACCATGTTGAGCTGGTTCTGCACTTTCATCTTCTCAACGGGGGACTGGATGTTCATGTTGTCGAGCTGCCGCTTGATCACCGTACGCTTCATGCGCTCACCGAACTCGGGGTACTCGGCCACGATCTCGTTGAATGCCGACTTGTTGAGCACGTTCAGGTCGCAGATGCTCACGGCTTTGACGGTGTTGGTGCGTCGGACGTCGATCACGAGCGCTGTCTCACCGAAAAAATTGCCGTCGCGAAGGTAAATGCGCTTCTCCGGGTTGCCTGGCTCCGGGATCAGGATCTCGACGAGCCCCTTGCGCACGATGAACATCTCCTTGCCGATATCGTCGCAGAAAATGATCGTGTCCCCGGGCAAGTACACTGCGGTCTCGAGCGCGAGACACACTTTGCCGAGAAACCGGTGGTCCGACCCAGCGAAGAATGGCACGGTTTTCACAAGATCTTTGTACAGATGCAGCGCGATCGTCGTGCGGAGCGTCTTTGAGATCCCTGGCTGGTTCAAGAGCATCATGTCCGAGTACGCGCGTTGCTGTGTAGCCGTGTAGAACCCAACAAGATGAAGGTGAGTTATGCTGCTCCGGTTTTCAGCGTTCAATGACAAACTTACATTGATCCACAGGTAGTCGTAGTTGCGGCGAACTCGGTGCTGAAGGAATGAGATACCAAACGGTCAGAATGAACAGAGAAGTGCGACACAAAGTCGGCAAGATAACCACGATGCGTACCTGGAGCTCTTCGGGCAGCTCGTAGTACCGCATCTCGGCCGAGATGATGTCCATTCGATTGCGGAATTGGGCGCTTTGCTGGTCCCAGCTCATGAGCAGCGACAGGATGTTCCCGAACAAGAAGGACGAGAACACCATCCCAAAGAGAAACACCGAGACGCTCACGCAGTAGACCTCGACATTTGCGTTCGTGTGCGGATTCAGCAAGTGCGAGATTTGCGAGTATGTCGTGCTCTCGGCGATGCCGATAAACATGAGCACGATGTTGTGGATGCACTGGATGTACATCCTCGGCATCTAACGCACAACGCGAGATCATGTGAGAATCCCCAAATTCGTCACGAAAGCAACAACAAAAAAAACAAGCAACGCGTACCTCGCTGTCGTCACAGATCGGCTCGCCGTCGCCATCAAAGCATTCACTGAACAGATTTGCCCAGAGACAAGCGAACAAGTGCAGTCCCATGACCAGTGCGATGAAGCTGAGCGCCAAGTTGTAGTACTTGGCGTACTCTTTCAAGTACTTGAGCAAGCGGCCGACGCGCAGCAGCTTGGGAAGCTTTTGCAGCTTGACAATTTTGATGGACTTGCGCGCCGAGTTTTGCACAAAGAGCGAGAGCGGAAAGTTCGAGATGAGGTCGATGATGAACCACGAGCGCAAGTAGTGGTGCAGGATGGCCTGGTGGTCCATGATCACTTCGCCGTTGGAAAAGTACCCCGTTCGGATGGTCATCACCATATCTGTATCAACAACAAACAACAGCGAGAAAGAAGCACATGAAGATCAAAATGTGAGCTGCCAGGGGTCGAAAGCAGTGGTGCTCTCAGTGAAGCTCCTCGTCGGTACCAATGACAAAGTACACGTCGATGAAGGAGTTGAAGGCATTCAAGCAGCTCCAGTCCACGTATGTGAAGCCGACCATCATCGGGATCTACCAGCCAGCATAGCAACGAAAAATATGTTGTCAGGCCAGTCTGAGGTGCAGTGTATTCGGAAAATCCGTGAGGTATCACCAAGTAAAGCAAATCAACAAACCCGTACCATGGTAATCACATACAGCACGAGTCCGGCGGTGGTGACGTCCCAGAGGCGGCGAAACTTGGAGTTTGGATGGATCATGAAGCGGCTCGTGCCCACTTTCGGGGCGTGGTAGATGTCGATGACGTTGTGGTCTTTCGGGTTGAAGGCGCCGAAGAGCAGCGCCGTCTTGGCGAGAAGTTTCCATGTCTGTCGACCTGTCTCGCTCGGCTGATCTGGATCCGGAAGAACGACCGCGTCGAACGCTCCATGTGCAGAGGGCTTGGCGAGTTCAATTTTGCTCAAGGATGGCGCGAGTCCAGCAGGTGGGACACCCGTCTGCCGTTCATCGGATTTTGTGACCTGAGCCATCGTGTGCTCATCTTTCTCGGGATGCACGCGGCTCGCAGTCCACTCGCCTCCGGATTTCGTCACCATGCTGCACTTCCAGGTTACGGCAAGATCGAATGACACACGAGCACGTACGTCCACACACTTGACCTTGGCTAGAAGAGGAGAGAGCGAATGACAAAGCCCGAGACGCTCAGAGCATACGCAGCAAGTCGTTTTGGTCTACAGAGGGAAGAGCTGGAGCTGGGGGCGAGGTTGACGGGCCTAGAGCGGCGCTTCTGTATGCGCTGTTGTCAATCAGGTGACTCGTTTGTTCCGAGCTGCTCGAGGGGTTTCGGACTTTTGCTTTGGGATTTTGGGCTTGCGTCAAAATTGGTTCCTGAACGTTCAAGTTGAGCCTCTCGATTCCAGGAATAATGTGTCCGCGATATTTCAATCGCTCGATGAAACAGAAAAAGCGCAATTATAGACTGTGTTTGCGAAAAAAGCGCCAGCTATCAACCTCGTTTGAAACTCCGATGCTCGGTTTGTACTCGGTTGCTATGCAGTGAGCGAAGGATAATCGCTGGCCTGAAATTGGAGCTCATGAACTCTCATTGATGGAGATCATGCACGCAATTAGCTGCAGCTGACCAGGTTTAGCCTTTGCACACGAACGATACAAAAGAAGACGTGAGCCAAGCCACTCGAGGGCTTTGCGTATTCGCTGAATTTGAACCCAAGTGACAAAGTATCGTAAGGTTTATACGAATAGCGGATGCCACGAGCTTTGACTTCCAAAATTTGGCAAGAGCCCTTCATGAAAAATGAGGCGGTAATCTCTGTTGGGTGCTCCAGGGGGTGAAACAACGTTGCTTCTGTTGGCCAAACGAGGTGCGTTATCGCGCTCGAAAACCAATTTTCACGCACAAAAACGCAAGAAAAACTCGATATTGTGCTTTTGGTCGCCGGAAACAAAGGCGGTGAAGCCAAAGGTTGATTGTGGGTGTCCTTGTTTGTATGGTTTGCCCCTGACGCATGAAGCCACAGCAGTCGACATTGCCTCAGAGACAGCGCATAAGCCTCGCATCGCCCCCATTCGTCTATCCCCTCGAGAAAGGAGGACGCCGGAGGGAGAAACTCAGAGCAGCACGAATGTGAGTCAGGCGTGCGGCATGTGGGAACTTTGACCGGGTCGATGGCATAAAACGTTGTCAAAGTTGGCTCGGTTTTACAAGAGGACCACACTCGAGGTACGAATCTTTGCCGCGGGCAGCGAAAAGTCCAGGCGAGGAGGACGGACAAGCGAAGCTGCCCAGTTGTCCGACGACCACTTGCTCCAGACATCCTCCTCCTACGATTCAGCTCACGCGCGACGGAATGGGTCCATGTGTCTCTATTCTCTTGGACCCCTTTGCGTCCACGTCAGGATGCCGTCAGTGCTAGCGTCTCAGACGTTCAGAGTGTGTGCAGATTCCCCGCATTTTGCTCTTCACCTACAGAAAGCTCGGGGTTTGTGGTACAATCAATCCTTTGCAAGTAAAATGGATCTGCTGGCTTCAAGTCGTAAGAGGAACAAGAGCGTCGTCTCAACTAGCTCATTCCAGTAGTATGAGTGCAAGCAACGACTTTCGGTCAGGACCTCATTCATAGTCCAAGATGGGCCAGAACCGAAGCCAAACTCGCATGAAACCAGCGCAAAGACACGTGCAATTGAGGGTCATTTCATCAGTTGCGCCAGTGTGGAGGGGTCCGTTGTCGTGCCTTGCTCTTCGATCTGTGAGCACTCTGCTGCCCGTAACAGCCTGAATTCTTCGACGAGTGTCAGGCGGGGGGATGTGTAGAGAAATAAGTGCATGACGTGCTCACCCACTACGCGATCGCAAGCGTGCAATCAATGGCAGAGTAAGCGAACACATATATTTTTCCTGATGAGATCCACTCTGAAAGGACCCCTTCTCGCCTTCCACACCCGACAGATGCACGTCTTCTCGTCGGATCAAAGCCTACCTCGGGCCCGCATTGAGCGGCCGCGTCAGCAGTTTTCTGTTTGATGAATCCAATGAAGCGTAAACGCATTCTTGTGCATGCCACGCTGTGGTGCCTAGGTTGGTGGCTATAGGCGACCACAGTTTTCCCTGTCAATGCTGACAATGACAACGACCATTGCACATAGACAAAGGATGCATTGGCGCACGCACTCGCTTATATCCCTCCCCCGAGAAAAGGGACGATGTGAAGTGAAGAGCTCCAGCACGGCTGAGCCATCAATCACGACGGCCCTTTCATGTGTTAACTCAGTCAGTACATAAGCAGGCAGGCAATAGGACAGTTGCGTGTCTGTGCCAAGGAGGAAATTGTTCGAGAGAGGCGTAAAGAGAGAGAAATGCCCGGCTCCACCACTTGATCCACTCGATGCGTCGTGAGACTCGGCTCACACATGGGGACGATCGCCTTCTCCTGTGCTTTCTTATGAGCCTATCACTCTCTTTGTACCCAATGTATCGTTCATTTTTTTAAATTTTTTGTAGAATATGAACCCTCCAAGACACGAAGAGGTAGTTGCCGCCACAAGCCCGAGACATAAGTGCCTGCGAATGACAGTATGCTCTCAACGGCACCAAATACAGTCATAGGTTTACGTCAGCGGGAAGTTCGGGATTTCGTTGTGCTCGCCCCTCCTGCGCTTGTGTACCTCGGCGTGTGATATCCAAGCGCGAAGGAGCCTGCTTTTTTTTCCCCTAAAAGGTTCAGCCGACGCGCACAACCATAATGCGCCGAGTTGCGTGTGTCCCTCGCGGTCGCTTGAGTCGGGCGTGGAGAGGTTTTCCAGGGCATAAACGAGGACTGAGGGGCAGATCAGTAGTAGATGAGACTATGTGGTTGAAAGAAGATCGCGACTGCGTTGAGAATCTTCTCAAAAGCATGCAATCACTTGAGCCACTCGATCCATGCCTAAAGGTTCAGTTCGCGCATGAAAAGGTGGGTCCATCTACCTGTTTTCTACTATAGTGCACTCTTGCGTGTGCTCGTTCACTCTAGCTGGGTCAGGTCAACACTGTACCGCTGCAAGGGGTGAGTGATACAGAGAGAGAAAAAAACGAGCATGGACGCATCGCACTGTTGTGGAGGTGAAGTGGAACTGTTGTACTACACGCAAAGTGATCTCTATCGAGTGTACATCGCGACTTGCGGTGTGCCATGACGAGCCTTGTCCAAGATAGCAGCACACTTTCCAAGTTTGCTCAAACTTATGGTGTTACCAAGCCTCCATGGCTAGACTTGTAGCAAGGACGAGCGCCGAGTTTCAGATCCACCCAAAGTATTACGTGCCTCTCTCCCTCTATAGAGGGCTCCTGCTGCAGTCATTGGCATACATACATATCTCCTGTTGGGATGCCCGAGGCGAGCCATCGACCCTTTTTTCTTCAAGGGATTCCTGGAGAGGATGGGTGGAGAAACACTCGTACGGCACTCCCACTCAACATGCGATGACCTGCGCAGTAGCGATCGATGGGAGAGTGGGGCGAACATCCGAGTCCCTCCCGAGAAAATCCCAAGCGATTCATCTGCCCACAAAAGATCTCACAGAACGATGGACGTTTCTGAAAATGCATACCTTTCCCAATCGAATGCAAATCACTTGTTTGTAATATTTTTGGATCAAGGTCAAAAAATTATGAGAATTGATATTTCCATTTCTTTAGGATCACATAGCATGGATACAGAAGACTGTCAACTCAATAAAAAAGAGCCTAGAAACTTGACCAGGAAATGTAAAGCAATGCGTCGACTGTTTATAGTCGCGCGCTGTGTACGCATGCAAGTCTGAGCCTCAGTGTTGCTCCCTTATCTTTTCGCGATAAGGAACTTGTCTTCAAATGTGCATGCCATCGTCAGCTATCAGACAAGACTCAAGCTAGAAGCAGCAAACACTCGCAGCAGATGACTTCGCTAGTCGTCTGCAATCCAAGAAAGACAAACAGACAGAGAGAGGGGCTCAGAAAGAGCAGCGCGTCGTGGCACTGGCTGGTGTGTCAGTTGCATGCATGCGCTGACCATATCAATGGCATGAAAAAGTGTGATACAACAGACCCGAACGCATTGCATTTCTCTGTGGGAGCTTTAAGGCAGTTAAAGACCAAGAAGTTTTCAAGTGAAAGCAGCAACCAATTAATTCACTCAGGGTCACGTTGAGGTTCAGTTCACGCAGGACATGGGTTCACCTGTTTTTTCTTTCTTTCAGTTCTTTCTTCCGAGTTTTCTCTGTCGCCGTGCTGTTCTATCAATGCCGTATGAGCACATGGATTTTCTTGTATCAAGTGTTTCGTACAAGCTGGATCAAGTGAGCATTAAAAAATCCTTGTAGAAGATTCTCAACACTCTCGTCAGACACTTCGCCGTCGTCGTCGTGTAACAAGATGGTTAGAATCGCTGCAAAGTACGAGCCCCGAATCCAAAAGATGTGTGCTCTATGAACCATCTCAGCAATTGCGTGCCCCATGCGATAAGATCCGCACGAGTCTCTCTAGGATCTGATACAGATGCTGCTAGCGGAGACCTGGATCCTTTGGCACGTGAGGATGGGTCGAGAGAAACGTGCCCAGCGTGTACATCCAGCACGTGATCACAAGCAGTGGTGCGAGAGCGAACATTGCGGAAAAATCGGAAAAGCTCCATAGCACATTTCTGTTTGCACATTTGAAGGAATGCCCACAAGAGGCGGATGTTTTTCAAAACCGTATACCCTTTATAAGCAATTATGTGACACCTAATGTGATGTGAATATTTGTAATTGATAGATGAACTGTGAGAATGAATATACTGGTTTCTGCTCCTGGAAAAGTCGCGTTAGCATGGATACAAAGTAGACAGAGTCTGTTGGACTAGTCAAAAGTGTCCAGAAAAAGCGAGCAACTCCAGTTGATGTGAATGTGTGTGTGCTATGGAGTTAGAGTATCCGCATGTCGAGGCCCGATCCGACCGGTAGAAACGCCTGCCGGCTCCTTCCATGGCGCGTGGACTCAACACATGATCACGCGCGGCGGAGGAAGAAACTGACTGTTGAAGCGAGCAAACGGATGGATCCAATCGCCTCCCAGGACGTATTCACGAGACGCGCAAGACCTGACAGGTGGTGGCAGCTTCCGTGTTGGTATCCGCGAAAGCGACCCGAGCCCACGAGCCTCGACCGAGGCCGTTTGGGGCCAGCCGACGAATGCCTGTCGCGAGTGCCCTCTTTGGTCACTTGGACGTCAGTCGCCAATGTCGATAACTTCACGCTCTTTCTCCTGAGCTGTGTCGGGCCGGTCATGGCGCGATGTGGTGCAAACACAACCGAGGTAGGATCCTCCATCATCAGAGCGCAAAGACACTGCGGCACGAATGGGTGCATAAGGAAACAAAGTACCAATATTCTCATCAGGTAATCCTCATAAATCAGATACATTCACGTCTACGATCGTTCTATAAACTTACTGAGTATAATTTCAACCTGTATGAATGCATATTGATTGATAATACAGTAAACCATTGAAAAACGGTATTAGGAGTTGCCGCTGGATACCTCGCTTATTTCAACTCCCTAGATGTCGTCATCATCACCGCTATCCATGATCATTCGCGCGCGGTTGGTGGCCGAAATCACCGCCATTGCGACATCATGTGCGAACGCCTCCATCGCTCCACTGGTAGCACCCGGCACATGGTAGCACCAGGCACAGTATCAACTGCACAACCCGCAACCTGTTGATGCCTGCCTGCCTCATCTCATCATCGGGTTAATTGGTTTCGCAAGACAGCACTCCCGTTCAAGTATATGTCTCGTTTGCCAGCTTTATGAGCCAGATTTCGATAGTTGATGTCTGCTGAGCTAGCTTCTATAAAGCCGATTAGCATGAAGAAAAGAGGATGAGCGCTCGCCTAATGCGAACTCCGTTTAACTTTTCGTTGATCCCCAAACTCCAAATGAGCGAAGGTGAAGCGAGAATGGGCTTCAACCGTTGAACTTTTCGTTTACCGCGGTGGCTTCGCTTCAAGCGAGCGAGAATGGGCTCAAATTGTTTTGTTTTTTTTCAATAATATGCCAGGATTTCGCGTATTCTGAAGTACAGATGTGTACACGCCCTCTATCGCTTATAAACGCACCAGCCGGTCGTTACAGTGGATACCAAAGCGTCGTCCGTTCCGTTAGAGCCGCACGCTCGCATGGCCACATTGTCACACGTTAGACGGTGTAGCCCACTTGCTCTGTGCGAACCGAACAAGACTAACGATTGCTGAGTACTTCACATCTCAACTTTATATAGTAGGAGGAATCAACTTGTACGCTTTGCTCAGCCCAAGTTGGGCAATTTCTGCAATTGCAGCGGCTACAAACTTGAGCGGAAGAATGCCTCGTTTCTTTTTACTATCTATGGAGTGCTCGATTGCGCCGTGATATTCAAAAGCTGCATTCAAACGTCAATAGCAAAAAAAAGTTTTACTACGAAAAAAAAACGAAAATGGGAAGAGTTGCCGTTGAATGCGACTGTTGCACTCTTTCCCCACAATTGTAAAGCTTTTCAAGAGGTTTATGGTACGAAATGGATACCGTAGAACTTGGCCATGTACTAAACCAACGAGATCTCCTATTTGCAAATCCGCACTACAAGGATAAAAACAAAACAGAAATCATCTAAAACACTAAATCAAGCGACTGTTTTCGATTTCGACGAAGGCAGATGAACAAGCAACTAAAAATATATCACAAAGAAATCTCAACCGAATTTCTTAGCAAATGAGCGATTGGGTCATGGAGGTGAGTAGTTTCGCAGCACTGCGCATTGGCGATTTTGCACACACAAATTGTGCGTATTTTTCGACGACTGGCTTTCTGTTGGACGAAAAGCTGCATACCCTGTGTTGTTGGTCTCATGTCGGCCGTAGAAATGGTGGTGGCAAGTGTGGAATATGGAGATGGGGCTGGATCGCTGACGTGGGCAGTCATGCCGAGGATCGAGTCCCACTCTGTCTGCATGAACAAATGGACCCTCTCCCCTTACGCATGTACACTCTCTTGAGCGAGCGACCAGAGGGACCAGAGGGCGCTTCCTTCCATATTTTTTGTTGTATTGTAGGACTACCCGCATGTTGAGTTTCTAGTTGTTGTTTGGTTTACTTTTGCTTGCTGTAGTCCGTAATTTATTCTCCAAAACGCACGCTTGCAGGCAGACGGCACCCCACAAGAAAGCGTAACGACTAGCGCGCCTCCCCCTCTCTCTCTGTTTCGCAGTGGGTTTATTCGAAAAGAAAAGGAAGCGCACGTGCCTCTGGGTGTGAGCCGTCGAAAAGCGTCGTTACACAAATCGCAAACGCTCGCAGTAAGATCAAGATCTTGCGGCGTTTGTCTGTCTCCACAGTCTCATATCTTGTTTGCACCGCAAACACTAAATTTGCCAGTAGAGAGAAGCGGCGCGTGCCGACACGCCAGCACCACTCGCGTTATCGTCGTTTGTCGCTCTTCATATCGAATTAGTCATCACCGCAGGTACGCATCCACCAAAGATGTGGATATATATGTGGGTGGGTGGATATGCAGGTGTCGCAGCAACATGGACCTAACACATCCCTCGTCTCTTTGTGCCAGTTCTTCATATTCTACAAGATCACAGCAGCAACATGGGCACCTCGGAGCTCCAGCAGCGCCACGACCTGCCAACGCACGGCCAGCAGCGCTACTTCGGCAACGACGCTGCATCGTTCCAGAGCCATCACGTGGCACCGCGGAGGTTCCCGACGCCCGAACACCAGAGCCAGAGCGCTGCGCACGTGGACCAGGCCAAGTACGCGTCTCTAGCGTCGTCGGCAGTGCAGTACATGGATGTGGATCAGTTCGACGGGCCGGAAGGTGCGAGCGACGACCGTCGCTCGCCCATGTCCCCAGGCGCGTTGGATCTGTCGTATCACGAACCCGAGATGGACGCGGAGCGACGGCAGCAACACGGCTTCCCGCTACCAGCGCTTAGCCACTTCCAGTCGGTCATGACGCAGGTCTCGCGGTTCAAACAGGCGCACGGATACGCGCCCGAGACGGTGATTCCGTCGCCGTCCAATGGTATCGCGAGAAGCGCGTCCTTCGGGAGCGACTCGGGGATCCGTCTGCCGAGTTTCACGGGATATCCTGGCACGCCGCCGCTCTCGCCGCGTGTGTGGGCGTCGTCGACCACGTCTTCACCCTGTGGCGACGCGCTGCCGTCTCCACTGCAGCGCGGGTTCCCGTTGACTACGAGCGAGTCGATCCGCCAGGTGTTCCCGACCAACAACCGCGTGGGCTTTGCGGCGCCCCCTCCATTCACACTCGCGCCAATCCGTCCGCACAATGGACTAGAGTCGCCCACGTTGTCTGCAAAGGCGTCACCGACGAAGGCCTTACCGTCGCTGGCGGCTCTGGCAACATCACTCCCCCGTCCCGACGACGCGTCATTCCCTCATGCAGACAAGGTCGGCGGGCCATTCCCATACCACCGCTCGGCATCCTGTCCGTCGGACGCCATGACGCGCTCGTTCAAGGCCGGTGACGACTACAGCAACAGTGCGCAGGAACCCGCAGTCGCGCCGTACTACCTGCTCAACCCAGCGAGTGTGCCGCGCGGAAACTTGGTGCGCAGCAACTCGGTCGACGCGCAAACGGCGTTCACGTTACGTTCGCGGAGCATGCTCGCGCCATCCGAGACCCATGCGACCCAGCAATGGTGAGTGTTTGTCCTTGTAGCTCTTCAAATCATCTGTTTGCGCTGTCTCTAACCCACCCATTCTGGTACCTTTGTTCCTATTAAAGCAGGCTAGAGCCAATCGACCGACAGGCATCGCTGAGCTCGCTCGCAGACTCGGCGCATGCGCTACTACTAGAGCAGCAGCAGAGCCACTCACCATCATCATCGTCCGGACCGAGTTCCCCGCTGCAGTTCCACCATCCACACACCCATCGTCTGAGCGAAGACGAAGGAGAAGAGGCGTTCTTTAGCCATGGCGTCAGTCACAGTAACGGTGGCGCCGCCAGCACGAGCGACGCGTTCGACGGCAGACGCGAGAAGAAGCTGTGCAGTTTCCCAGAGTGCACGAGCAACGCCGTGACGCGCGGCAAGTGCATCAGCCACGGCGGCGGCCGACGGTGTCAGAAGAAAGGGTGCACGCGCGGTGCGCAGAGCAAGGGACTGTGCGTCGCGCACGGCGGTGGACGCATCTGCCGCGAGCGCGGGTGCTCCAACATCCAGCGCAGCATGGGGCTGTGCATCCGCCACGGCGGCGGCAAGCGCTGCAGTATGGCCGGGTGCCAGAAGGGCGTCGTGCGCCAAGACCTGTGCACGGCGCACGGTGGCAAGCGCAAGTGCCGCGTGGATGACTGCACCAAGCACGTCAAGAAGCGTGGGCTCTGCCGTTCGCATGCCAACTCGATGCTCTACGCGGCGGCTGCGAGCTGAGCGCCATTGCCATACAAAGCGCAAGACAATTTTTCATACATCGATATATATTGATGCATCCCGCGTGTCGTTCGTGTACAAACTGGAGGAAGAATGGCGGTAATATATATATAATAGCAGCGAAACAAGCTCCGTAGTGTTAATATTGAAACGAAATCCGAGATTCAAATGCAACTGCGAGCGGGGGCGAATTCCGATTATCCGTATTTGCAGATGCCGATCGCCAGCGTTAAGCGCTGCGGCTGGCTTGTTGGCGATTATCTGGTGCACATTTTTCGGTGGTCGCTCTGCAAGTGTGGCTGCGCTTTCGGGGGCTCGCGGGTATTATACAATAGCAAAAAAGCGTTTTGCAAAAAAGGTCCGTATTCTATCGTGACGAATAGACGAACTCTTTCAAAGCACCCACCGACATTCGTAGGCTTCTTCAACAATTCTAGGGCATCGTACAGCAAGCAGCACATCTGCAAATTTGACTTTGTTGTGTGTTTTTCTTCAACGTTTTTTTTTTATGCCAATCTCCTTCCTATCATGCAAATCTTACTTTTCGGTGTATTTGTTGCGCTTGGCATAATCGCGATTTGTATTCGTCACATCTCAGCCACCGACTTGTCTGACAAGCTGTTGCTTAATTTTTGCCGTACAAAGACAGCCATTTGCGTACAGAATGCATTAACCAACACACAATACAGATACGCACTTGCATCCGCAACGCAATAGACTGGAGGTCAGTTGCTCATGCGAAGCACAAAGCTCTCTTGTGTTTTAGCATCTTACACGCCTGAAATGTGTCGGCATATGTCGGCATACACACTGCGTACGCAAGAATGTTCGCTTTCTTTTCTGCAACAATGTGCGTTTACAATTGACGGCTGCCAGGTTTTCGAACCCGCACGTGCGCGTGCAGAAGAATCGTCGCTCCTGTCGCAAGAGTGTTCCCACTCAAGCGACCTTGACGATGCATTTCATCGTTGATTACACAACTACCCATGATGGGTACATTTCAAACTGTAGTGGCGCATTGACGAAGATGATTGTTAAAAATTCGCACTAGTAGCAGGAAGCAAGATTCGTGTTTCTTCCATGGAATTTTTTTGTCTCGTACGGTAAGAAAACTTGTATTGGTTTTTGTATGCTTTGGAGTAAAAATCTGCACGTATATTCGAATTTTGCTGCAGTTTCTTTCCCGGCGCTTGCGTACGTTGAAAAAAACGCATCGTCAATGGCCCTAAACTAGCAGACGAGGTATCCACAACTGGGTCTAGGTACACAATACTGAACACACTTTCTTTGCGCACAACGAGTAAAAAGTTCGATTGTACTTGAACCGACTCAGAAAAATAACCAGCACAGAAACGAGGCCCAGTTGGACCCATTTACTGTGGAAACTAATGCAAATATGCTGTTCGATAGGTTCAACCAAGAAGGATACAAATACAGTACGTTTCGGATGGTGTGCTACTGCTGCTTTTTTTTTTTGTCGACATGTTTCCGGTGCTTGTCTGAATAGTGCAAAGTGTCCAGCGCATTCTTGCTCCTGCTAATGCATTTGCTGCGCGTCTAACTGATGAATCGACAGACATTCGCGGAACACCAGGCGCTGGAGCTCCTCCTTCGGCATCTCGACCCCTAAATCCAACGACTCGCGCTCGAAATCGAAGTTGAACGGCTCTGCGCAGATCGGTTCGTCCGCCTGTACAAGCAAGCAAACCAGCAGCAAGTGACGATCAGCACCATCAATCTCATGTGCAACAACAGCATCAGCAAGCTGTAGGTTTGCAATTTAGATACCGGATTGTGGAGTTGCGCCAAGTACGGATGCGCGAGCGCCTGCACGACTGTGATCCGCTCGTCCGGATTGAACTTGAGCATCTTGCTCAGCAAGTCGATTGCCATCGGGTTCGCATCCGGAAAAAACTCGTTCAACGCTCGCTGTACAACATTGCAACACAAGCAAAGCAAGTGCAAAGTTGTCACAATTGCGTGAAAGCAAGCGATTAGGCATGTGTGCTTGTCACCCCAGAAAAAAAAAAAAAGTGTAACCATGGGGGTACCTTTGGGTAATACCCATGCTGCAAGATGGCTTTCTTGGCGGCCTCATGCGGCACGAAGCTCATCTCTTCCTCCGTGGGCGAGCCAAGCACGCGGATGATCATATGAAGCTGGTCGGACGGGTCGCGGCCCGTGAAGAACGGCCGGCGGCGCAGCATCTCGGCGAAAATGCAGCCGATGGCCCACATGTCGACGGCGTCGTTGTAGTTCGGGCAGTCGGCCAGCAGCTCGGGCGCGCGGTACCACCGCGTGACGACGTACTCGGTCAGATCCTCGTTGTGCGCCATCTCGACGCCGCGCGCGAGCCCAAAGTCGCAAATCGACAGGTCGCAGTTCGAGTTCACGAGCAGATTCGACGGCTTGAGGTCGCGGTGGAGCACGTTGCCCGAATGGATGAACTTCATGCCGCGCAGGATCTGGTACAAAAAGTACTGAAAGTGCGCGTCCGACAGTGGCTGCGACGAGCTGATGATGCGCTCCAAGTCGCTCTCCATGAGGTCCGTGACGATGTAAATGTCGTGGAAATCCATCACGTTCGGCGGGATCAGGATCACATCGAGGATCTGCAGACGCAGTAGAAAAAAGTCGTGTTGGCATGAAGGGTGTCAGTCAGAAGTAAGCAGCCTTGCTACGGACGTACATTGATGATGTTCTCGTGCACGCCCAAGTGCCGCAGCAGCTTCATCTCGCGCAAAATGCGCTTCGCATCCGTCAGATCGTCAAACACGTCGGTGATCTTCTTGATCGCGACTTTGCGACCGCGGAGCTACACCGAAAGGAATGCAGGTAGTTACAACAAATCCATATCATGATCGCGTGCGTTCCCATTAGCATCAGCTAGTAAAACAAAAATGGTGCCATAGTTACCGTGTCTTCAGCGGAGCATACGATTCCGTACGAGCCGCCGCCGACAGGACGCAAGTTCACGTAATGCGAGCGCACTTCAAAGACGTCTCTCGAGATCGTGACGCAGTGGTAATCCGGCCCGTACCGCGACATTTCGACCGACATGACTGCCTTCACGCGAAAGGAGTGCTGTCGTCTTCCGCGGATCTGCCTGCAATGCCTGCTCGAAAGAAGCCGTGGGGAGGCGCTCTGAATGGAAAGTATAGAAACAAAAGGGTCAGTGCAGCTGCTCCCCGCATTCCGCCGTTTGCTCCCGTTGCGCAGGCAGTAACACACTCATGCAAACAACATGCGCCGCGTGCGCGTGCGCGTGCGCGTGCATGTAGCTCCATCCGTATGCAGATGTACGTACCAGTGGATGCCGCGGCTGCTCGTGTTGCGTTCTCGTATCTGCACGGCGTTCTTCCGTCTTTTCGCCAGCATTATGCGCCGCTCCGCTGCCTGCGCCCTTTACTGCAAAGATACAACGTACCGTCATGTACACATTAAAAAAATAAGGAAGCTAAAAAGAGAACGGTATCTAGCCAATCAGAAGAGATTCTAAACAGTCTATTGATTGGACGAAAAATGTATGCTCTGAACATGGCTATTTATGGGAGAGTGCCGTAAACAGCAACCTGAGGAGCTATCTCAGATGGTCCATCTAAAAAGGCAGTGTAATTCGTTGTTGATACTTGAGCAATTCCTAGTATTTAGAAAGCGCTCACCATTGTCGGTTGTTTGGGTTTTGCTGCATGGGATTCCGCTGCTGCTGTTGTTGTTGCTGCTGTGGGCCCGTGCCCATGCCTCCCCACTGAAGTCCCTGGAAGCTGTTGGCGGCCTGCTGCTGCTGCTGTTGGTGCGGATTCGGCACTTGGTTCATGCCCATGTGCATCTGGCTGATCCCCATGCTCCCGCCAGGTCGAGGCGCACCGCCCATTGGGTTAAAACCCCCTGGATTGCCACCAAATGCACCAGGACCAGGATTCGAACCTGGTGGGCCACGTGCTGCGTTCATCGGCGACGGCATGGGGCGCATCGGCGACGATTGGACGGAGGGGCTGCCCATAAACAGGTTGAACGGGTCTTGAGGCACCGGCTTCGCCTAGTCAAAGTGAGATAATACATGGATATGGATGAGTTGAGAGGTGCATATTAAAGTTATACGCTGGCCTACACAAAATAAAATCCTTACCTGAGGTGGTGGAGTAGGTGGAGCGGACGATGTGGATACAGGCGCAGCAGTGGCTGGCACAGGGTCCGAAAGCTATGTACACACGTGCCAAAAGACGGGAAATGCTGTTAGAGTTTCATATGAATGGCGGGATCAACTAAAATGAGCTTGTTTCCAAGCGCGTACCAAGCCAACGAGGTCGTCATTGAACGCTTTTGGTGTCGCAGGAACGTCTTCTCGTTTCACTATAGCCAAAGCAGAGAATGCGTCATTCAACGCAAGATCAGCAGAAAAAAAGACAAATTTATAGCAATCACGTTTGTCTACCTGATTCAGGCTCATGAGACGTCTGGATGAGATCAGGAGCGTTCGCAGGCGCCGTATTGGCGGCCACGCGCTCGACTGGTCGCGTCGAGCTCTCGCTTTGCACGCGCGCGATTTTACTAATCACCAGTCCGTTGAAGTCAGGAATCGCATCCGAATCGTTGACGACATCTAGCCAGACTGCATAACATTAAGAGGAAAAATGAAGTTCGCACGCCGCCTTTGATACCACCTAATTTGGTTCACATGACGTACCATATGTGCCTTCAAATGGCGTCTTGAATCGAAAATGGAATTGGCCTGGAAGTGGGAACACCTGCGCGTCGCAAACAGTATTTTAACAGTGCATCATTGTTAGAAGCAGCGCGCTCATCCAGTAAAATGAGTCGCATGAAGAAGGCACCTTCTTAACGTGCTGCAGCTTCAACTGCTCGACGCGCGGCAGCGGCACGACGTTCAAGTGGTCGGACGAGTCGCCGTCTTCCGGGATGAAGTAATTGAGCATGCCCTCCATCTTGTCTTGTCGTTAGTATAACTGAGCGCGAATGGGCTGTTTGTTTCCCCAACAACAACAACAACAACAACGGCAGCAAAAGGAAACCAAAACGTCAGTCTCCTCTCCCAATTCTCTGATTCTAATGGCGTTCAAACGGGGTTGAAGAGGCGATGCGCAGCCGCACAAACGCATAGACCACACACACACGCATGCAGGACGCCTACCTGCTGCTGCTGCTTGAAAGGGAGAATGCACGCGCGGAGGTGGCGGCTGCAGGCGTGTCGTTAGTTTCGCCTTTTTCTCGGTAGCACAAGCGAAAATGGCTCTCTTCACATAGAGCTACACTTTCCAACTTAGTGTATAATGTACTGCTACCACACTATATTACAGTGACACATTACTCTGTACTAACATTACGTGCCAATTCGCACATTAAACTAGGGTGGATACGGCAACATGTGTGCCCACTTTGTCAAAAAAGAAGCGCAAAATGAACAGCAACAGCAGCGTGAGCGCAGGCGGCGACGCGCCCGCGAGCGCCCCGAAGACCGCGCGCGTGGTCACCAACCAGCAGCACGCGATCGTACCAGCCTCCGGTGCCACTGGCGACGCCCACGACGACGACGGGGAGCACGAAGAAGCGCCGCCAGTCGTCAACAAACTCACCGAATGCGTCGAGTTTGACCGAGACGCCGAGGTGCGTGCGCTTCTTTCCTATCGCAATAGCACACTGTGCTGTTTTGTGGAGTGAGACACTCAATGGCATTGTGCGAATGGGTGGTGTTGTTGACTGTTGTATGTATGTGTGTGTGTGCTGGTGGGATAATAGGACGTGTACTACGTGGGCACGTCAGGTCTGAAGGCCACGGAGATCAACGGACTGGAAGATATGCCCAAGCTAGAGGTATGTGTAAAGGACAACAAAGCGTATGGTCTATTCCAGCGCTAGCGGCTGTATATATGTATATATTGCGCGTCATGGTGTGCTCACTTTACTGCTGTTGTTTGCAAACTAGCGTCTGCATCTTCGCTCGAACCTGCTGAAATCCATGGACGGCATCGCGTCGCTCGTGCAAATGGAGCATCTCGAGTTGTACGACAACCAGATCCAGAAGATCTCGTGCCTCGATACGCTCGTGAACCTGCGCGTGCTGGACTTGTCCTTCAATGAAATCCGCGTGATCCCGGATCTGAGCCACTTGACCAAGCTGGAAGAGCTCTACGTCGCCAACAACAAGCTCAAGAAGATCTCGGGGCTCACGCACTTGACGACGCTCAAGAAACTGGACCTGGGCGCCAACCGTCTGCGTGATATTGAGGGACTCGAAGGCCTCGAGAACCTCGAGCAGCTCTGGTTGGGCAAAAACAAGATCACGAAGATCCAGGGCTTGGACTTTCTCAAGAAGCTTCGAATCATCAGCGTCCAGGTAAGATGCTGCGCTTTTGCTTTTTATTTTCTTCCTTAGGAAATGCTGACTAATGGTTGTTGGTCGCATATTATTCATGTATGAGTAGAGTAATCGACTGGAGAAGATCGAAGGGTTTGAGAACACGCTGGCGTTGGAAGAACTTTACTTGAGCCACAACGGCATCACGGCACTCGAGGGCGTCGCGCATTTGGTAAGTGGTTTGGTGTCTCGAACTTCTCTGCTGCGGTATTTTTATTGCATACTGTGGCTCACTATTTATTGCATGTGCAGAAAAACTTGACAGTGATGGATGTTGGTGCGAATCGAATCACGGCCATTCCGGAGGATATTCAGGGTCTGACGGAGCTCGAGGACCTGTGGCTCAATGACAACCAAGTGGAAGCGTTCAGCGAAACGAACCATTTGCTACCCCTCAAGAAGCTTCGCACGCTGTACTTGGAGCGCAACCCACTCGCAAAGGATTTCGAGTATCGGAAGCGACTGGAAGCCCTGTTGCTGGATTTGGACCAAATCGACGCGACGCCGACCTCGAAAGCGCGGAGAATCCGTTAAGCACCGCAGGAATTGACCTTTTTTCTCTGGCGAAAGCCGCTGAGTTAATCGAATCGCTCACAAAGGAGAATAAGTGAACAGGAGGAGTGAAATACAACTTGTCAGCCTTCTCATGAATCGCTCACATCCGCTTTCCCATCGTGAGGTTTTTCATTGTCCACGTAGATCTTTGCGGGGAGTGGATGCAATTTGCAGCTGATACAGATACAGATCCAGCACATGTGATTCCAGTACACGAGCCATGAGCCACAATGAAGACACCGCTGTTCGTGAATGCGTCCTTTGTAGATCGGGACACTCACGACGACAGCAACGGCAACGATACAGAGCACTGCTGGCGTTACCCATGCTGTGGGACGCGTTTGCGGCGTCGGGATTGATCGGATGCGGATCACCTCACTGAATGTGGCCGGCAGCTTTGCGCTTTCAGAGATCTGGACTGAGCAATTGACGACACTCCGCCAATAGTTCGCACCGAAGGACGCGGTGCGCTCAATGATGAACAGCGTGAGTGCGTACCCACTAAGGTATGTCGACTGCGTGCGATTTGGCATGGGACATTCGATGATCGTCTCGTCCGACAGCGTGTTGCGGCGCGCGAATCGAAATACGCGGCGATCTTGGCTCACGCTTAACCGTTGCAGGTCATTGAGTGGGCACGACAGATTCCATGTCTCGTCGGCACCGGTCAGAGGCACGGGTTTCGTACAGCATTGCAGACAGAATTGCTGTTTCTGCTTGCTCGGATCCGTGAACTGCGTCGCAAACGTGTACTCCTTGTGGAAACCCGCCGTCGAGTTCATATCTTCGCAACTGTTGAGAGCGAACCCGGCGTAGCACTGATCCACAAGCCACTCAATTGTTGTTTTCTTATCGAGGGACTGGATGGCACCATATATGCCGTATGTTTGCTGCGCGTGGAGGCATGTACAGACGCAATAACAACGTGAGTTTGATTGACTACACAATTGTGTGTGCGGAAGTTGCTCAGCAACAGCAAAAGGTAAGTGAGCATACCGTGTTGGAGCCACGAGCAACGCAAATGCTTTCCAGCAGACATATCAACAGCAGCACGATCACAAGGACCCTCTTGTGAGCATACAAGCTCCACGTGACGACAATCATGGTTGGCATACTCTAACGCTTCATTGTTTGTCTTGTGTGTGCAGTAGGGTGGTTTCGCAGGCGCAATCCGTTAATCAAGAACTAGTTTGCTGGGAAGTTGAAAACTATATTGAGACACCGAGAAGATCCAGCACTTCCAAAATACTTCAATTGATGGAGATTACGGCCGTTGGCCACCAGATTAACGCGTCACGAGTGCTCGGTACCTTCCGTTTGGGATCTTCACGAGCACGTCGTGCGTTCCCTACTCAACTATTTTGCCTTCATGGGCGACAGCGATGATGTCGGTATTTCGGATCGTCGTCAGTCTGTGGGCGACAACGACCGTCGTGCGCTTTTTTAGTGCGAGAAGCCGATCGAGAGACTCCTGCACGATGCGTTCGCTCTCATTATCCAATTCGCTCGTTGCTTCATCCAGCAGTAGTACTTCAGGGTCACGTAAAATGGCGCGTGCTATCGCGATACGTTGCTTTTGACCGCCAGACAACTGCGCACCCGGTCTCCGACTGATGTATCATATTGCTGGGGAAAAGCCTGAATGAAGTCGTGCGCGTTCGCCATCTGCGCCGCTCGCACGATGTCCTCGCGGGTGGCACCAGGTTTACCTCCTGCGATATTCTCAGTGATGGTGCCCATGAAGAGCAAGAGCTCCTGGGACACGAGCGAAATGTGCTCGCAAAGCCACGTGAAGTTTAGGTCGCGGAAGTCGTGGCCATCGAGCAGCACTTGGCCTTTCCACGGATCGTAGAATCGCTCGATGAGCGCGATTGCCGTGCTTTTGCCGCAGTCGCTGGCTCCAACGAGTGCGACAGTCTTCCCGCTTGGGATCGTCAGGCTGTAGTGCTTGTAAATGAGCGTGTTCTTCCGATTCTGATACGCAAAGGTGACACTGCGCAGCTCCAAGTCGCCCTTGACTGACTGCAGAATCTTGCCCGTAGTTGTTGGTGAAGCTAAGCGTCTAAGAGAAGTTGTGCCAGCGTTGATCGGAGAAACGCGATCGAGGGTATCGAACACGCGTCGTGCGGCTTCTTGGACCCGCGAGCTGTCTGCGATGTTTTGCGAGGTGACTCCGAGACTCATGGCGCTAAACATGATGCAGATGATGACCATGAACATATCTTCAAACAGGATCGTGGCCTTGGAGACTAACCTGCCACCATACCAGGAGAGAAAACCGCACGAGCAAAAGATCACGCCCTGCGCGAATCTAAAGCCAGCCCCGACGAGAATGCCCGCGCGATAATCACTTTTCTCTGATAACCCCAAGTACTTCTAATAGCTGCCGTTAATAAATGGCTCCATCTGGATGGATGCGATGATCGCTTGTGCAATGGCGATGCGCTGCTTCTGACCGCCAGAAGTTGCAAGCCTCGTTTGCCGACTTTGGTCTGGAAATCGTCTAGAAACGCAGATATAAAATCAAATGCATTCGCTTGCTTGGCGGCATGAACTATCTCTTGTTCCGTGACCCCACGCTTACCATGCGCGATATTCTCGGCAATCGTGTCTGCGAACAACGTCGGCTCTTGACCAACCAGTCCCACTTGATCTCGCACCCAACCAACGTGAAGATTGCTCAAGTTGTGCCCATCGAGTGTGCCCACCACCATGAGCAGCTTGTCCGTTACGTCCGCATACTAGAAAAGCTTGGCGACCGGAGCCAAGTTCCCCTTGCTTGCCTTCTCGCCGGTCTTGGTGGACACGGTCGCTGCTGGGGACACTACCGCTGCACCCATGCCGTGCTCTTTCTAAACGTTTTCAAAATGATAATGGCTGAAACTCACACTGGCTGCTGAGGGATCTAGTCTCAACTCTGCCATCAACAGGAAGCCCATTAGCAGCAGCAGCCAGGATAAGAGCCCAAGTCTGCTTCTGGAAAACTATCTTGGCTTGCCATTTCAAAGTTATTGCTGCTGAGCAAAATCGTTAGAATGGGTTGCAGCTTCACTAATTTGGCAACCAGTAGCCAGGCAAATCGAGAAGCATAACTTACCTGGGTTGGCGTCCATGCATACACACATTTTACACATTACCGGCCATTTACTTCGAGGGTTTTTATCGTTTTTCTTCTTGTTGAGCTCTATTATATGTTGCTTTTATACGTGAAAGTGTTACCGTTTCCATCTTTTTTTGTTGTCGTTTGCATCCGAGAGATTTCGTTGATTTGACATATTCACATCTTCATGCACATGCTTCGTCGCTCTCTCCTCCCATAATCCAATATCATAATCTTCACTCACTGCTTTTTCTCACTAGTCATATCCTGCAAACACTTTCAGTGGCGTGTCTTTTTATCTCATCCTTTATGGCTCCAGCAAGAAAAAATACTCACTCACCAATCAAAACAATCACAACTTCAAAGACGGTCATGCATTCCGAGCAGCAGGCTCGATTGTCGGGACATAGGATGGAGACGGAGCAGAAAATGCGGATCCACCCGACAACGTAGCATTTCCATTGGTGTAGCTTGCAGCGGGATCAACGTGTGCTGAATCATCAGGTCTTCTTGTACCAGCACTGAAAGCTCGGGCTAACGCCGGAGCAGCAAGCGGCACTCCCATAAGCTCCATGCGACTTGGGCTTCGGCCGTGGAGAGCGTCACCAACTCCATTGTTCGTAAATCCTGCCAAACCACTGGAAGTAAGCGCTTGATAACTCTCTTCACCATTGACTTGACCAAAATCGACTTCCACGTTCAAATCGTCTCCATTCTGCTGAGTTTGGTCGGTATTTGCAATCGCTTGTCGCTGCTTGTTAAGCTCTTCCAGTTTTTTTCGAAATCTCTCAACTTCACGCTGATGCTTCTCTTCTTCACTTCGAATAGCAGCAACCAAATTCAAATCACGTTCGTCGAAAGCTGATCGCGCAATTTTCATATGATCTTCAAGCCCTTGAACTTTGCGGATAAAATTCGGATCAGAAACCGAGCCTAGAGAAATACCACGTTCCCACGAATCCATTTGCATGGGAAAACCGTCATCTGAATGCAAGCCAAGCTCACTTGTAGCATGCATCAATTGCGCAGTATGGTGCGGCGATCGACCGATGTCACTAGAAGCAAAACTTGCTGTGCTCGAGCTGCTGTTCACAAGGCTTGCGTCACCAACAAATGCTGGAGGCATTTCTCGAAGAGCTGTAGATGACACATCCGCCGATGGATTTGTCACTGGTACTTGTGAGTTGTTTAGGCTTCCGCCGATCGACACCGTGTGATTTGAGGCAGAGACATCCGAATGCGCTGGTTCACCTAACGAGTACGCTGGAGCCGTCTGTCCTCTCTCAAGAACTGGCGGTGCTGGCGATAAGAGATGGCTTGGCACTTGCATGGTTTGAGAGGGGATCCCAGGTTTCGTAACAAAATTCATCTTCGACACATGAGGAAGCGGCTTGGACGAAAACGAATGCGGTTCCGGAGCTTCTTCCCATACGTCTTCAAGCACGTCTGGTAAGTTATTAATTTTGCCTTCCGTCACGAGGAACGAGATGGAGTCTGCGATGTCTTCAAGATCTGGTTCTACAATCCCAACGTCCACAGCCAGCTCGCATGCTACGTCATGGGTGCTGTCTGTAAACAGGTTGAACGGGAACTTGATTTCTTTCGACTTCCCATCGATCATCAGTCGGAGGTTTAACAAAATGCTGTGCTCGTTGTCGGGGTCTTTAGCTGCTCTAATTTCATGCCGTCTACCGCGCTTTCGAATTGACGGGTTTGCCGCGTTGGTACTACTGGTCGTGCTGCTTGATGCTGAAGGTGGTCGACTTTGAAATCCATTGTTGTCCAAGGGTGAACGATCCTGACCGACTGGAACAGGCAAATGGTCTCCTGGAGCCTGAAAACTTGGACGGCGCAGATGGCTATAATCTACAACGGGCTCAGACGGCAATCGTTGCGCAGGACCGGGCGCTGTCGAGGGTACGAGCACATTCAACGGGGCGACCAGTGAGTTCTGCGTGGCCTCCACCACTTGTCCACCAGGTGCCAACGGAGTCGATTCGCCTTCTGGATTCACGTCTACTTGTTGCTGTCCACCAAACTCAGCAGATTCGGCAGAAACTACTTCCTCCTCGGAGTATTCTTCAGCATCTTCCAATGCAAGGCGGTGCCCACGGCCACCCATCACATTCATGCGAGTATTTTGAATTCTGATCTCACTTTCTGGCATTGTGTCGAGAAAGTCATTGACATGGTGATCTTCATCCTTCTTCCCTGATAGTGGCTCATCTACCTCTGGAGAAGCATTAACTGCAGGGGCAAGGACTGGAGTTGTTATTACAGCTGCTGCTGGTGCTGCCAACGGTGGCAAAGATGGAGTAACGACAGGCTGCTGAGGTGGCTGCTGCTGAGTAGGGGCAACCAGATCCACTACAGCTGGCTTCGTCTGAGCCAAATCAACCATTCGATGCTTGCCTGCTGATTTCTCCTCGGCTTGAATATCATTTCTGGATTCAGTGGATCCGATCGGATTTACTCCAGATGCCCCAAGAGCACTAGTGCTACTAGCACCAGACGTTGTCGACAACTCTTCCGGCTCCTGGGATAGCGACGGGAACATTTTACGTCGATCTGTCACTTGAGATTGATCACTGCCTTTCGAGCAACTTTCCATGTTCAGCTCCTCAGCAAATGACTCTTCACTCACATGGGCAAGTCGTTTCTGTTCTTGCTTGATCTCTCGTTCAAGTTCATCTTCTTCTAAGCACCGCACCATTTCACCGTCGTCATCTTGAGCTTTCAAAAATGGATGATCCAGCAAATACTCGGCCGATACATCAATCAAGCCGTTGCCACGAGAAAGGCATAGCTCGATAAAATCCTTTGCTGCTTGACTAATGATTCTCTGCAACCCCCTCGGTCGGATGCCAGCTGTCACTTTCTTGTAGATCTGGGCAGGATTGATACACTCCGAGTAAGGAACTTCTTTTGTCACCATCTCCAAGACGCACATGCCGAACGCGTAGATATCAACTTTCTCGTCGTAACTTTCGTCGTACAGCTCCGGCGCCATAAACTCAGGAGTGCCGAGCACACTCTGGGCCCGAGAATTCTTATGTACAGCCAACTGAGTGGACAGCCCAAGATCTCCGATTCGCAAATCACCTGTATTCCCGTTGATGAAAATATTGTCACATTTCAAGTCGCGATGAATCACTGGCGGGTTCTGGCTGTGCAAGTAATGCAGTCCCTCAAGAATCTGGATGCACCACCGCTTGATAATCTTCCATTTCACAAACTGAACACGCTTGATATACGATTTCAGGGTGCCGGATGTCATAATCTCGGTGATAAACACGACTTGATTTTTCTCTTTCGAGAACCACGAACCATAAAAGTTGATGATGTTTTTGTGCTCGAGTTTCTGCAGCAATTGCACTTCCTGGATAATTCTCGTCTTCTCCGTGCTTGGAAGTACCCCAATATCGATCGCATTCCACGCCACATCGATGCCTTGATCCGTATCATACGCCTTGTACACCGTCTTGTATGCACCTGTACCTAAGCGAATATCGAATCGGATATATCGACCACGCGGAGAATGCTCGACAGGGCGGTCCCCTTCATCTCGCTTGTACACGCCTGCTTCGTCCATATTGAGTTGCGTGGTTTGCAAAATTCCAACCGCGGCTCTGTTTCTAGATTGTGTCGATCTGCTTTGTCGTTGATATTTCCCCCTGTTACTCAATGTTCATCGATGACTGGGGCGCTCTTTGTTCGCTCAAACTCACCAATTCCTGTCACTGACGGCAGCACCGAGAAGAAGAAGAAGAAAACGCTCGAAACAGCTCACTCAGACACCAAAATCCAAATACGACGTGCACGCACTCTCTCTCTCTTGATCACTTGTCGCACTCGCCGAGGGTGCTGTTCGTCGTGCGCGTCCAGCACCCACGTCTCACCAGCAACGCGGGAACCAGCACCACACTATGCGCACGCCTTGGCTCTTCTTCTGTGCTGATCGGCTGCTGAACAACTTGTGCGCAGGTCACCAACTCCAACAGAAGCAAGAGGTCGGGTGGTAGTGGCGCTTGCTCTCCTTCGAGAAGAAAATCAGCAAAAAAAGGTAGGAGAGGCTGCCTTGGAGCAATTGACCGCGACAGAAAGGACGTCCGACGCAGGTGGCGGGAAGACAGCCACACAGACCCACGCACCGAGCCGCTTGGACGGGGTTGGCAGTCGCTTGCTTTGCTGTGCGTCCCTCGTGCGGGGGGAGGAGCGCGGGTTCCGGGACTCTGCAGAGCGAGCGCAACGAGGCGGGTCGAATGCGTTTTGCGGTGACGCGGGTGCTGCTGCTGCTGCGTGTGCTTCTTCCGCGCACGCGCTGTTGGTGCCGCGGGCCGCGTTTTTTAGCTCGGGGCACACAGACAGACAGCCACTTTGCCGCCTGTATGGTACAGATGGACGGGTCGAGGCGGATGCCCGGCGGGTTTTTCTTCCAAACCTGATTGCATACTAAGGAGAGGTGAAAACGGCACGGGTAGGTATGTCGAGGGAGGCTGGAAACGGGTTGACTGCTCTGCACCCACCCATTTCGTGCGACAAAAACCTCAACTACCCACTCCCCCCTTCCCCTTTCCATGATTGTAACTTTGCATAGGTATTGAGCGAGAGAGAACATCGTCGAATAAAACCTCGTTCCATTCTTAGGTTTTGAGGTGCATCAGGCCTCTCTCGAGAAAAAGAGTGGAGCAGCGGTTTAGGGGTGTCAGAGAGAGAGAGAGATTCTCTGAACCAGCTGTTTTATGGGTGGGGTCGACACGGACTTAATTGGAGGTCGGGTGCGAAGTTAAGCGGGGGAGAACTGCAACTTCAACTCCACGAGCGAGTGCGGGGTTCGTGCAAGTGTGTGTGTGTGTGTGTATCACAAGCCAACACTCCGAATGTTAGTGACGCAACCGTACGCGCATTCGATGTGTACGATAATAAGTTAGCATGGAGAATGGTGCATCCCTGCGTTTGCGGTTTGGCGGGGCATGTGGACAGCGCACTCTGAACCTTCCTTTCAACAACCGCATGCGCTGAACTGACTCACAGGATTGACGCAAGAAGGCATGTTTTGGTAAGTTAAGACGATATGCTATGCTACATTAAACTACGCGCCAAGCTGCTGTTGCTGTTGTGTGAACGACTTGGAATGTCGCACACAGCACCCGAACCGCTGCGCCCACTTGGAACAATTAGGGATCGCGCATCTGGTGCCGCCGCCGTGGGCTCGACAGCGACCTTTCGAGATTGCGCCTTTCTTGCAGCCCGGGTGTTTGCAGCGCGCGCCGCCGCCGTGGGACTTGCAGTATCCTCGCGATTGAACAGGGCGGAAGCAGTCGGCCATGCAGCACAGCTTCATGCCTTTGTGAATAACACACTTTTCCATGTGGAGCGCGACCCGAAGACAGCCAGTCACGGTGCAGTATTGCTTCTTGATGCCATCCTCGTGTGGAACTGACTGCTGATGAGTTGATGCTTTTGTCTCATCAGACGTCATTTCTCTGTATGAGACGTCGTGCTTTGCGTCTGTTGCTGGATGTGATGATACTGATGTCGCCGTTTCCATAAAGAGATCGTTCACAGTACTCGGTAGCCGATTAGAAGAAGACTCTCCGCGTTTATGTCGCTTGTTAGTTTCGCGTTGGCTTGTGAATTGTCCTTGGACAACAACTTTACTACTCGGAACGTGGGTTCTCCATGACCCGACAGGTTGCAGCTTGTCAGCGATTGGAGACAAGTTAGGCTCCTCCGGGAATGCCAAGGTCTGTGAATTTGAGGCGCTCCGCAGCTGATGTATCCGCTTGTTGGTTGGGATTACTGAATGTGTGGAGCTTGAAACGGGAGTGAAAACATCCGTATCGTAATGCTCGGTTACTTTGTCGAGATCCTTGGAGATGATGATATTTGAGCACATTGGAATAGGCGCAGCCCCTTCGTCAATGACGGAGATCTCGTCCTCCTCATCCTGGCTCAGTAGCATCAAGCTCATCGCAGCCGCACCAGCATCCGTTCGAACTATCCCAGGTGCGCTAGTTGGGAACTTGGCTGCAGTCAGAACAGCTACGTCTTGAGGCTGGTCCCTTACGTCCCCGTCTTCAAGTGTAGGGTTGAGCAACTCGAGCACGTCCATTGTGTCAACCAAAAAGCGATACTGTGACGAGCTGTGTCGTTGGAACGGGAAAATGGTAACTGAGCGACACAAAAAAGCCAACGTTCATTGAGAGAGAATCGAATGCCTCAGTCTCACGCAACTGGAGGTAGGTAGGTAGGTGTCTTGCGGAACTGTCGTCTCTGGCCAGATTCCCTGACACCCAAGTCGTCACACATTTTGACAGAATCTACATCTGCGACGGGAGATGGGCGGTGCGAACTTTACGGTACAGTGGATTGGGTGATGACGCCTGCATTGCCAACGAGCCTGTCGGCCAACCAGAGCGGCCGAAGCAAGCGTGATTCGTTTCGTGCCACTCGAGATGCAAAGAGAACGCGATCGCAACGACAACTCAGTCATCGCCATGAGGCGCATCTCACGATGGCGACCGAGTGTTTTGTTTGTGTACTAAAAAGGACACAAAGGCGCATCGAAGACACTCATTTGCTGCTGTTTTTTTTAAAGCGCAAGCCATCCCATCTCATGGAAGAAGTGGTGTTGATCGACGTCATAGAATCTCGAGGTGCCTGTCGACTGGCGCCCATGTCGCACTTCGATCTTCTTCGCAACGGTTGCTGGGGGGTTTCACGTAGACTAAAGGTCATTTCTGTGACGAAGACACCATGTTCTCAGACAGCAGCGTCATAAAGAGGGGTCGAATCTTCAAACGAATCCGGCATCTGTTGATCTAGGGACGAATCACGACCTTCAAGCGTTTGAATGGGTTCCTTTTCATGAAATTATCAAGCACGAGCGTAGATAGGACCACGAATGTTGAACATAATTTAGTTGCGGGGATTACCGTGTACGAGCAAGGCCTTGTACTCCTCCTCCAGCGGCTTGCCAGAGAGCGTTTTGCCCTGCAGCATCAGCATGAGCTCGTGCGTGAAAGCGCTTACGTTATCTCTCTCCGCTCTGCGTAGGGAAAAAATGAATCAAGCAAATATACAAATTAATGTCATCACCAAGTCGAACCGAATCTGTCAAAGCAAGATTGAAAAAGACGCACCTGATCTCATCTTCAAGGTCGGCGATGCTGGTCTTCTCATTGGTCTCACATGAAGAAATTTGATTTCCTGGCGCCCCCATCACCAAGTCGCCTGAGCTTGTTGCATCCAGGAGCGCTTCGCGCACATCAACAGGGAGTTGCTGGAGAGGAGGATCGAGAAGATCTTTTTGATCCACGCTCCCGTACCATGTGCGCCAGCTCGCTTGCTGCGTGAGTGACTCCAAAAAGGCGTTGCTTTTGCCATCCTCTGCGTCGTCGTCTTCCTCCTGGTTCGCTATCAAAGCTGTTTCCAGCGAACTGCTGGAGTTCTGTGCATGGCTCTTGGTCACGAGCCGCTGGGGTGAGACAGACCGACGATGATGCCGCTCACTTGATGCGCGAGGTGGGAACGCAACCTGCTGCACAAAGTTCGCTTGACCTTTCGAGAGAAACCAGGAGCTCAGCGGCGACGTAGCCAATGCTGGCAACGAAGCAGACAGCAATGTCGCTGATGTTCGCTCTGGAGTGATCGTCATGCCAAACGAAGCTCCCCATGCATTTGCAGGCCGAGGTGGTAGCCATTCGGACTTTGAAGGTGTCCGTACTGGCGCAGGAATGACGATTTTTTGCATCAAGCTGCTGGCAACAGTTCGCTGCCCGTCACCTTGAGCATTGATTGCAAGATACTCTGTCACCTCTTTTTCTTGAGCATAAATTGGTTCGCTTTCCTCTCGCATGTGATAATCTTCTTTCTTTTGTTCTTCATTGTACTTCGTGGAACTGGAAGATGTAGCTTCGTGAGCGCTCTCTTCGTGCAATGGAACGTCGACCGATTCTCTCGATGGGCGTGCACCGTCCGAAAGCAAATTTGTGCCAGCCTCATGAGCATTATCCGCATGCGTGCTTCCGTTTATCACGACGCTTTCTGGCACACTGGTTACATGCGGCGAGACACTCTCAACCGTTTCAGTAGCACTGGACGCGCTCGGATCTTTGTGAACGCTGGAAAGCGGATCTTGCTGCGGGGATGAAAATGACCACAGTTTGTTTTCCGACTCATGAAGCGGACTAGGAGTGCTCGCAGCCGATTCATCCGAGTGAGTCGCATTGCGAGAAAATGGTGTCTCTGCATATATTGCATTCGTTGACACGATCGCAGAATCGTCTACGGACGAGTCCACTATTGGGGTTGTCGCTGGAGGAAACACGTCAAATGCTTCGCTCGTCGATGATGCCTTCGGCGAGTCAGGTTCGGAATCTTCAGCTTCAATCACTTCAACATCACTTGACTCGGCGCCAGATAAGGGTTCCTCATCAGCGAAAGGCTCAGCAGCAAAGGCTGCACTTGTTAGCTCCGCTTGGGTTGCTGACGCATTGGGAGCTTCAGCGTCTACTTCCATGGATTCTGTGGACTTAGACTCGATTTCCATGGGTTCAGATGCGACATTTGGCGCCGCTTCCTGCGTTACGGCTGCTTGAGCACTAGCTGCAGCAGTCGCACTCTGAGGCTTTGTTGACTAAAGTTTAACAACAAAGAAAAAAATCAGCAACACAAAGAAGATGGATACAGCATGAAGGAATCGGATGATTACCTGCTGTAGTGAAGCAAATGCTGGCTTTGGAGCTGCGACTGGTGTGGGTGCTGGGCGATTGAGAGCAATAACACTTTCATCAGGCGATAGCGCTTTCTGTTTTTTCGCTTGGACAACCGAATTCACGGCTTTAAGTTTCTTTGCTGGAGGTTGCTTCATAGCGTCTGCATCGTGGCTAAAAGACGCTGCTTTCGATGCAGATGATTGATGCACACTTGACTTTCCTGCGTCTCTGTCTCCTCCCGGAATCGTTTGTGCAGTTGCAATCGTGGCCTAGGTAGATTTCATAAGGCACACCACACACCAAAATGAGTAAAAAAAAGTGATACACACAGAAGTACTCCTTGTCAATGCATGTACCTCATCGATCTTTCGCTTCACCTTGATCTTTGGTTTCGGGATGCTTCTTTTCACGCCTGTGGCTTTCGCCGATCGCTCTGCATTTGAAGCAGTAGCTGCTCTTGTCAACACCGCCGCTGTCTGTGGCCTAGGTTTCGTTGTTGCAGCATTGCTGTGCGAGCCCGAATTGACAACCAGAGCTTGGTGCGTACCTGTACCAATCAATTTCGTTGCACCTTGCGTAGCGTTGCTACTTGTCGAGCTGCTTTCATTACCAGCAGCTCGATTTGCAGCAGCCACCTTTCCGCCATTGTGAAGGCGCTTCCGGTTCTTCTTCTTCTTTGGCTGCCCCTGTTGCCCCTGTTGTGGCTGTGCCAGCGGCACGGTAGTCTTCCCTGTATTTCTAGCAACTACAGCAGTTTGGCTCTTTGGAGCGTGGGGTGCGTTTGCAGCAGCAGTAGCCTTCTTGGCGCTATTTCCCCCAGCAGCTCCACCGAGTGAAGCAGCGGAAGGCGCCGCTGCCGTTGCTGCTGCTCCTGTTGCCTTCTTGCGCGCCTTGGACCGCTTCTTCTTCCCACTGCTGACGCCCGTAGTCGCTGCATTGCTGTTGCTGTTGCTGTTGCCATTGCGCGCCGCGCCGCGGCCACCGCCGGCCTTCGCGTCCATTTTCCCTCCCTTCTGTGGTTGATCGATCGGCCTTCGGGTTGTCTGCAGCACGCAGTTCTTAACAACCAACATGCGCCGGTACCAGATAAATGACGCAACCGACCCCTTCCAATTTAATAGCAGCACAAAGTACCGTCAACAACAAAACAAAATATCAATTCTAGAAACCAAGCACTTGTGTACAATGTGCTCTGTGGGATGCAGTGCCATAATGCTCTCTAATATTATAATGCATTTGCTTTACCAGCCCCATAGTTGCCACCAAGCCATAACAGTAAGCGATGGAGAAGAGCGGCGGGCGGAAGGGCGACGACTTTGCGCGGCGCAACCGACGCGAGCGCAAGACGCGCGCGCGCGCAGGCAGCAGCGACGAAGCCAGCGACGACGGCCAGGAGGTCATTGTGATCCACGACCACCGCGCGAAGAAGCGCTTCGACGCCGCGGCGACCGGCGATGACGCGGACGAGGATCTCTCGGAGGACGAGCGCGCGCGCAAGCAGGACCGCGAGGAGCGTGAGGCGTTCGAAGAGCGGCTTCGCAAACGCGACGATGAGCGCACGCGCAAGCGGCGCCGCGAGGGCGACGACGCGGACGAAGGCGCGGCGCGAAATGGCGGGCTCACGAAGGACGAGATCGCGCAATTGTCAACCCGCGGCGCTGTGGCCGCTGAGTCGTCTGCATTGAATGACAAATTGGCGCGATTGCGCGAACTCTCGCGACAAGAGTACTTGAAAAAGCGAGAAGAGAAGGAGTTGGAGCTGCTCGAGTACCAGTTGAAAGATGAGAGCGAGCTCTTCGACGAGAGCGATCGCACGGAGAAGGAGCGGCAGCAGCTGCTGCTGAACCAGCGCATTCTCGAGACGGCGAAGGCGCGCTCGAAGAAAGAGACCCTCGACGGATACCAGATACCAGACTCGTACGAAGAGGTCGACGACGAGGGCAATCGCGTGCGCAAGAAAGAGGATCTGCTCACGGATCGATACGAAGAAGAGGAAGTGTTTCGCACGGAGCAAGAGGTGTGGGAGGAGACCCAAGTGAAAATGGCGAAGACCAAATTCGGGGCCAAGGACAAAGCGAAGCGGAGAGACACCGAACCCGAGTACGACTACGTGTTTGACGACCAGATCGACTTTATCTCACAGCAAATGCTCTCAGGGAAGCACGTGAGCGAAGCGGAGATCAAGGAAGCGCGCGAGAAAATGGAAGAGTCGAAAAACCTGTCGATCCAGGAAGGACGAAAGAAATTGCCGATCTACGCGTATCGTGAGCCGCTCCTCGAGGCGATCCGGAATTACTCGGTGATTATTATCGAGGGCGAGACCGGATCGGGCAAGACGACACAGATCCCACAGTATCTCCATGAAGTCGGGTACTCGGAGCTGGGCAAGATCGGGTGCACGCAGCCGCGACGAGTTGCTGCCATGAGTGTCGCGGCGCGCGTGGCGCAGGAAATGGATGTGAAGCTGGGTAATGAAGTCGGGTACTCGATCCGTTTCGAGGACTGCACGACAGAGAAGACTGTGATCAAGTACATGACCGATGGTATGCTGCTGCGCGAGTTCCTGACCGAGCCTGATCTGAAGTCGTACAGTGTCATGATCATCGACGAAGCCCACGAGCGCACGCTGAGCACCGACATCTTGTTTGGTTTGATCAAAGATATCGCGCGCTTCCGAGACGACATCAAGATCATCATTGCGAGTGCGACGCTCGACGCGACTAAGTTCAGCGAGTACTTTGACGACGCGCCGATCTTCAAGATTCCTGGTCGCATGTTTCCTGTCGATATTTTGTACACGAAAGCACCCGAAGCCGATTACTTGGACGCAGCGATCGTGACGGTTCTACAAATCCATATTACGCAGCCGTTGGGCGATATCCTCGTGTTTTTCACAGGTCAAGAGGAGATTGAAGCCGCAGAAGAGATATTGTTGCAGCGGACCCGCGGACTCGGGTCGCGGATACGAGAGCTCCTGATTCGACCGATCTACGCGACGCTGCCGTCTGAGCGGCAAGCGCAGGTGTTTGAACCGACCCCCGAGGGTGCTCGGAAAGTGGTGCTCAGTACCAACATTGCCGAGACCTCGTTGACGATCAATGGCATCTGCTACGTCATTGACACGGGCTTTTGCAAGCAAACCAACTATAATGCGCAAACGGGGATGGAATCGCTGCTCGTGGCCCCTGTGTCGCAAGCCATGGCGAACCAACGCGCTGGTCGCGCAGGAAGAACGGCGCCAGGCAAGTGTTTTCGGTTGTACACGGCGTGGTCGTACAAGAACGAGTTGGATGAGAACACAGTGCCCGAGATCCAGCGAACGAACTTGGGCAGCGTCGTGCTGCTGATGAAGTCGCTTGGGGTGAACGACTTACTGAACTTTGACTTTATGGATCCGCCTCCGGAGAAGGCGTTGATCCGATCGCTCGAGCAATTATATGCGCTAGGCGCGTTGAACGACCGCGGCGAATTGACGAAATTGGGCCGCCGAATGGCCGAGTTCCCGCTGGACCCGATGATGTCGAAGGCGCTCGTCGCATCCGAGAAGTTTGGGTGCACGGAAGAGATCATGACGGTGTGCGCCATGCTCAGTGTGAACAACTCAATCTTCTATCGCCCGAAGGATAAGGCTGTGCACGCCGACAATGCGCGTCTGAATTTCGCTCGCGGCGGTGGCGGCGACCACATCACGCTCATGAACGTGTACAACCAGTGGGTCGAGACCAACTACTCGACGCAGTGGACGTACGAGAATTTCGTGATCATGAGGTCGCTGAAGACCGCGCGGGATGTGCGCGAACAGCTCGAGGGACTCTGTGATCGCGTCGAACTGGAGCGCAAGAGCAACCGCACGGACCATGAGGTGATCCGCAAGGCCATTTGTGCCGGGTACTTTTACAATACGGCGAAATTGGACAACTCGGGTCATTACAAGACCGTGAAGCAGGCCCACTCAGTGTACATCCACCCGAGTTCGTGCCTCATCAAGCTCGAAGAGGTGCCACGATGGGTCGTATACCACGAGCTCGCGTTCACGACGAAGGAGTACATGCGCAACGTGATCCCGATCAAGTCCGAGTGGCTTACGGAACTGGCACCGCATTACTACAAGACGAAAGAAATTGAGGACTCGCGCAACAAGAAGATGCCGAAGAACACGGGTCGAGCGGCGGGTGCATAACAAAACGGTCAAGAGCGCTTGCGGACAAATTTCGAGACTACTATAGTGCTATTCGCGTGCGTAGGGTAAGTCTGCACCAATAGGTCTATATTTGCGGTATTCTCTCTACTGACTAGTGTTTGCTTTTGATTCACTCTCAGACCATCAAGTATGTTACAGGGCGACAGCATTTCATGAGCCGTTGAAGTACTTTATTGCTGGATTTGTCGACGATCGCTATTCGTTCCCGATGCGAGCTGCAGCAGCAAGTAAACAATAGTGCATATGCGGCGATTGCACACCACTGCAACGATATTTGTGGGCGAGCGAACACTTCAGGTTCCTGATGATGGACAGAGCTCGAACTAGAAGTCTATGAAATTGTCTGCTGATTGGCACGAGACGTTACAGAAAGACTTGAATGGAGCCAACTTTCGACGAGATACAATCCGTGCATTCATTTTCTTGGGGTTTATGGGAATCTATCTACGCTGTCAAACTCTGCCATGAACTTCGTTTTCTCTGGCTACGTGCTCCTGTCTACTTACTCCTTGTCGTTGCTCTGGCGCCAGTGGTCCACGAGCGACTTGAAGATGCCGTCAGCCTTCTTCTGCAGCTCGGCCGGAGGTCCGTACTCGGCCACGGTGCCGCGCTCCATGACCAAGATCCGGTCGGCGTCCAGGATCGTGTTGATGCGGTGCGCGATCGTGAGGCACGTGCAGTCCCGGAACTCGTCGCGGATGCTCTCCTGGATCTTGCGGTCCGTCTCCGTGTCGATCGACGCCGTGGCTTCGTCCATGAGGATCACCTTGGAACGCTTCAGCAGTGCCCGCGCGATCGACAGCAGCTGGCGCTCGCCCACGCTGAAGTTCGTGCCCTTTTCGTCGACCACGTCATCCAACGAGGCCACGGCCGAGCGCAACTGCGCGCGCTTGATCGACGTCCAGATCTGCTCGTCCGAGTACTGGTCAAACGGGTCGAGGTTCGAGCGCACCGTGCCCGAGAACAGCACGGGGTCCTGCGGGATGATCGCGATCTTGGCGCGCAGGTCGTGGAGTCCGATCTTGCTGATGTCCACGCCGTCGATCACGATGTTCCCAGCGTCAAGCTCCGTGAGCCGCATGAGCGCCACAATGAGACTGCTCTTGCCGGCGCCCGTACGGCCCACGATGCCGATCTTTTCCTGCGGCTTCACCGAGAACGTGAGGCTACGCAGGACGCGTGGGAGACCCGGACGGTAGCGCAAGCTCACTTGGTTGAACTGGATGGCGCCGGCGGTCGGCCAGTCGAAGCTGGGCTTCTGGTCCGCGCGGCTCTCGAGCGCGCCTTCCGCAGGCATCTCCGAGTACGTCTTGATGCGTTCGACCGAGACCATCTGCGTCTGCAGTTGACTGATCATGCGCACGGTCCAGTTGAGCGACTGCGTCACGCTGAACGCGTACGTCAACGACACGCCCACGAGGCCCGCAAAGGCAGTGCCCTGCGCGCCGTTCGTGCCGTGCGCGAGCACCGCCGCCAACGCCGCACCGGACGCGATCACCGTGCCGACAAACTCGAGGCGCAGCGCCAGCCAGCAGTTGACGGAAAAGTTCAAAAAGTACGCGCGCTGGTTGCGGTCCAAGAGCATCTCGTTGCGGCCCGTGAACTTGTCCTCGACCCCGTACGCGCGGATCGTCGAGAGCCCGTCGAGCGTCTCCGACAGCAGCGCGAAGATCGGCGAGCGCGAGATCGAGTCGAGACGCTGCAGCTCGCGCGACGTCTTGATGAAGTAGCGCTGCGAGACGTAGTAGCTCGCGATCACCGGCGCGAGGATGACCATGAACGCCGGCGTGATGTACGAGATCGTGAACAGCGTGACAAGCACACTCACCATCGTGCTCATGAGTCCGATCCACGTCGACGGGATGCTCTCGTCGACCGTGTAGATGTCCTTGGACATGCGGTTCACGATGCGACCGAGTGGCGTCGTGTCAAAGAACGCGATCGGCGCGCACAGCACGCGCTTGAGCAGAGCATCAAACAGCAAGCGACTCGCGTGCAGCGAGCCAAAGTACAGCAGCAGCGTGCGCACAAACATCGTGACCGCGGCCACGCCGTTCAGCGCCATGTACACGTACACGTAGTACATTTGCGAGTCCGGGTACTTTTGCGCTTCCTCGGACCAGTATGAGATCCACAGCGTCGACAGCAGCGTCACGCCCTGCGCCGCCACGAACCCCATGACGACCACGAAGCCCGCAAAGTTGCCGCCAAATGCGTTGATCCACGCTTGGTACACGGGCCACGCAACGTCACCGACCGAGCGGTCTTCATCCACCATGAGCTGCTCGCCGGCATCACCACCGCCGTGGCTGTCGTCACTACGCGTGGACGACGCGCGCGACACTCGCGACGAGCGGCGTCCGTTGCTCGAGCGTGATCGGCTGCCGTCTTCGTCGTCGCTCTCGCTGTCGCTCTCATTGTCCAACACCACCTCGACGTCGTCGGACTCGGCGTCACTTTCCTCCTTGTCGCTTTCCGTGTAGTTGGAGACCATCTGCGCCAGCATGCCCTTCTTCGCCAGCACCGACTTGTACGAGCCCTGCTCGACGATCTTGCCCTCCGAGAGCACGATGATGTTGTCGCACTGGTTGAGGAAGCTCAGTGAGTGGGTCACGAGCAGCACGAGCTTCTTCTTGAGCGCCTTCTTGATGCAGTTGGCGAAAATGTCGCTGCCCACGTGGCTGTCGACGGCCGAGAGGATGTCGTCGAGCAGGTAAATGTCGGCGTCCTGGTATACGGCGCGCGCGATCGCGACACGCGTGCGCTGGCCACCACTCAGGTTGATACCCTTCTCGCCAATCTCGGTGCGGTCGCCGCCAGGCAGGATCGCGAGATCCTTCTTGAGCGAACTCACGTGGATCGCGTTCTCATACCGCGCGGCGTCAAATGGCAGCCCAAACGTGATGTTCTCACGCACCGTCGCGTTCTGGATGAACGGCTGCTGCGACACATAGGCCACCGAGCCTCGGCGCGCGACGCTCCCGTTGCTGCAGCGCGCATCGCCCAAGATGCCGCTCAGCAGAGTCGACTTGCCGCACCCCACAGGACCGACAACCGCGTGGAGCTGACCCGACTTGGCGCTCAGCGAGATGTTGTGCAGGATCGGCGTATCTACTTGCTGAAGCACACCCAGGAGCTCCTCCGACTTGGCGGCGCTTTCCTTGTCTTTCGCTGGCTCCGGTGCCGGCGCAACACTGTCCCACTTGAAGTCTGCGTTCTGCACAGCGACGCCGACGTCCAACAGGTTGCCAGAACCCACTTCCGTACGTTCCTCGGCGAGGAAGAAGCTGTTGAGACGCTCGAAACTCACGCTCGCCTCGACGATGTTGTTGATCACTTGCGGGAGCATAAACAGCGGGAAGCGGAGGATGTTGAAGAGCGCGAGACTCGTGAGCGCCGTGCCGACGTCCAGCGTGTTGCCCAGCAGCACATACGTGAGGAACGACGCGACCGTCACCAGCGCCGGCACAACCGTGAAGATCGTGTTCGAGCCACTCTGTGCCAAGACGTACACGCGGAGACGACTGAGTTCGTCATCACGGTACTTCATCACACGCTGTGCAAACGAGTTCTCCCACGCCTTCATCTTGATCACCTTGATGCCCGAGAGCACTTCGTGACAGATCTTGATGCGCTCATCCTTGACCTTCATCAGCTTCTGCTGCAAGCGACGCATGGCGCCCGAGATAACCGCCATCAACGGGATCAAGAGCACGATCACGGCGACACCGGCAAACGTGGCAACGCCGATCTGCTGCCAGAGCAAGAAGCACGACACGACGATCTGGAACGCCGCGTACCACACGCCGTGCAAGTACGGCGTGAGCTCCTGCAGGCGCTGGGCATCGATCGACATGAGGTTGGTGATCTCACCCGTCGTCTTCTTTTGGCGCGCAGACGCCGAGAGCACGAGCGATTTGTTGAACACGGCCGTGACGATCGCACTGCGGAACTGCATGCCCGTCTCGAAGCAGTAGAAGAAGTACTGACGCAGCGCAAACGATTGGATCACGCCCGAAATGAAGATCACGCCAGCGTACGTGAGTCCCTCGGACAGAGGCGCATCCGGATCGCTCAAGTACGCAATGATGTCCTTGATGATGATCGGGCCGACGAACTGAAGCGAGTCGTGAATCAACTTGAGGAAACCCGCAATCACAAACTTGGTACCAAACGCTGACGCAAGCGCCCAGACCAGGCTCGGACTCTTCTTGCGACGCTGCGCCTCCCACTTCTCCGCAAAGCGGCTCGTGATATTCGCGGCGCGGTTGTACGGATCCAACTGGAAGAGGTCGTCGCTCTCGAGCGGACGCTCGTTGCCGAGCTTCATGAGCGGCGTGACCCACGTGAAGAACACGGACGCGCAGACGCCTGAGTACTGTGACGGGTACCGGTCGCCGAGTCCGTCACTGTGGTCCCAGATTGCGTGCTCATGATCGTTCGCGACGCCGTCACGCAGCAACGGCTTGCTGTCGAGTAGCAGCGGTTTCTTCTCGTCCTTGTGGCCTGCTGGCGCCATTCGAGTCAGTCGTCAAGCGCCGCCAGCCAACTGATGGAGTTTGTTGCAGCAAAGAGAACCGCAGGCAGCACGAGCAGACGCTTGAGCGCGAGGCGGTTTCTTGGCGAGTGAGGAGCAGAGAGAGCAGCAGATGCGGATCCGGGTGCCGGCGCTCGTAGTTGGTTGTTGGCGTTGGTTTCGCATCCAACAGCCTCCAACGGCAGAACGCTTTTGATAATGCTACATTTCTGCCAATGAAACGCAGTGGAGAAAGAGAGTAAAGGACGTCATTGGTGAAAAAAAGGATGAACAAACACTTTGATTGTTTAGGTATTTCGTAATCAAGACCATCACTCAGGTGGAATGGATTGTGTCACTGATGTAATGAGGTAATCAGGTATCAAAGCAATTGCCTCTTAAAAATAATAATATTGTTTAAATTGAATAATACTTCTTAAATTTATTAGTACTATAATCTGAAATAACGTTTCTGAAAATGAATATTAGATATATAGGCCTTTTGACTGTCGCATGGTGGGATTATTGAGAACCAAAAAGCAGTTGTCTACTCGTTAAAGTTAGAAATCGTCGGTCTTTCTCTGTTCCTCGTTTGCAATGTGAATACTTAAACGAGACTTTGATACTACCACTTGCTGCTTTTCGACATTTCGGCAATTGATGAGAGCCGCAGAATCGTCTTGCACCTAACGTCTTGCGACGCAATTGATCGGTCTTGTTGGCGGTGGCGCGAAATCTGCCGCGGATTCCGTCGCGCACCCTGCAGGCGGTTGGTCAGCAGCCATGCAAAGCGAGACTTCCCCCAGTGCATCGTGATTGCCGTATTTCGGTTAGAGACTACTACGGAGGAGCTGCCGTTTTCAGCAGCACACAAGCGAGACTCTAATTGCTTATTCCTTTCATGAGTGAACGAGCACCTTACCCATTTTACTGCACTTGGCCATGGAACGTCACGCCTGCGCTTGTGGCCATCTCAATGGGATTTTGTCACTGTCAAAAAAAGAAACTGTAGAAGGAGAGTGAACGAAAAGAAACTCACTCCGTGTAGAAACTGGTTCTCACTGCGATCACTAGAAAAGAAAACGTGATTTGAATTCATAATCATCGCCAAGACAACGCGGTCGCTAGCACGTGCCGACGTCCTGCCTAAAGACTGCACAAGTTGATATCGAGGTGTTTTTGGTGATGATAAGTGATAAAGTTTCAAACTGTCAAGTCCCAAGCCATCTATTATCTCACGGGTTACTACTTACTGCCACTTGTTGCTGGCCTTTTCTACCACCCGTTCCGCCTCGCGCCTACAACGTCACACCCAAGATCTCCCTCCGTCAGTTCATTTCCCACACATTTTTTTGACGCCACTTTCCAATACAATACTTCTCACAGAAACGGTAATGACTTCTATCTACGAGACTGTGTCCAGCGGCTTCGAAATCTGTCGCCACCTCTTCTGGGAATGCCCGTTGACTTCTATGACAACGCGTCCTTACCAGTTGGTCGTCTATCTCCCAATACCCAGTGGCAAGGCCTTTCGGTCCTCTTTGGTCTCGACCTCCACTACGAGAGAGAGAAGGTCATTCTATTTAACTTATGATCTACATATAGTTTAAGAATCCCGGAGTCTCATTAACACTGCTGAGAGTGAGGTGTTTCTAAGTTTTGCCGGTGTGGCACCGACGTCATTTTCGAGTAGATCTGCGACTTGGGACATAAGAACTCGATCATTTCCCCGCGATTTGTCGGTGAGTATCTTCGCACTCTGGGAGTTCATTGCCATGTTGGCGAGAAGATCCGCCATTTTGTTTTGTTCTCGTTTTGTGTGATTCCAGGAGACCCACGCAAAGTTGTCGATGATTTGATTTACCCGAACTGCTAGTGGCTGCAACTTGGTCTGGCGTATTGAGGAAAACTCGTTCTGGGCTGCGATAATCATTTGGCTATCTCCGAAGACTTCCATCTTGACTTCATAATGCTGTAGGTAGTGTGCACTGTATGCCAGGCCTTCTTTCAGTGCGCTGTATTCGCACCAATTGTTCGTAACTTCTGGTCCCATGTACGCATAACCGCATGCTTTGAGTTCCCATCGATTGCAGCGTTCATTCAGGAAGGTGCACTTGCATCACACATGCTGTCCACACGCGCTGGGTGCTTTCTTCGGTAGTGAGGTGTTGTCGTTCATGCACTATTTCCACTCTCGTTCTCCATAGCGATACTGGAATGCTTGATGTGACGATAAACCAAAGTTTCTGTAGTGCTGTCCTATGTTCCGGAGTAATGAAACCGAAGCGCCTTTCCAATTCCCGGAGCAAAGATCGTTGACCTGGCGGGGCTGTGCGGCTAGCAATATGAGGCAGGAAGAGATTAAGTGTTTGCTCCGTTAATGTTCGGCCCATCCATCGCCCTAGGAAGGCCATCCACACGGCTTGTGCTCGCTTGCAACTCCAGGCTATGTGTGAGATAGTTTCTTTTGTCTCTCCACATCCGGCATTACTTGGGCACGCCGACGACTCGACCCTTCCCGGATGGAACAGGTTGAGCTGCATCGTAGAAATCCGGTATGTCGTCCACATTTGGTACGGCGTAAGACATCCTCGTTGCTTCCATAGATCTGCTGGCAGTCGGTACTGCATATGACTGTACCACTGGTCAGTTTTCGCGACTTCATTGAGCTTGTCTATGAGCCCTCCAAGACCTTGGTACAACTTGCTGTGCAACCTCCGTGTTCGCGCTCGGTCGATTCTCAACCTCCACTACGTCGGCAATGGAAAACACAAGTACTACTGTAGTATCACAAGAAGGCTGGCAGGGTTTATTGCTTCTATATGCTATTGGACAGGTTGGATGTTTCATTCGTCGAAATAGTTGACAATTAAAGTATTTTTACCCTATCAAACTACTGTATAAACAGAATCTTCAAAATGATTGGTTCATATGGCACAATTGACCGGATTGTTTATGGCACGAAGTCGTCGGCAGAATCATGAGCATTGATCCTGCGCAGCACCGCGTCGTATTTGGCCCATTTCAAGGCTTCGTCCACGACGAGAATGCTGTCCGTTGGATCGCTACTGGAGCTCAACGCAACCAGCATGCTGCTGGGAATCCTTTCGTTGCAGGTACTGGCGTTCGCGTACCACGCGCTGTCTACCGCCAAAGGCTCGCGTTCGAACGAGCACGGGACTCGAAAGGTGTGGCGTCCGGACTCAACGCTGCCGTTCGTGGAGAACACGCTGGACCTCGTGCGGCACGTGCCCGATTTTCAGGACTGGATCTTCTCGATATGCAAGCAGCTCAAGGGCGAGCCGTTCCTGATCAAAGCGTTTGGACGGCCTGATTTGACGGTGTTGTACACCCCACAAGCGTTCGAAGACGTGTTCAAGCACCAATTTGCGTGTTTCCCGAAAGGTCCGTTCTTCATTGATAATCTGAAGGATCTGCTTGGCGAAGGCATCTTTGCTGTCGACGACGCCAAGTGGGTCCACCAGCGCAAGACTGCGAGCCATCTCTTCACGATGCGATCGCTGCGAGACTCGATGACGGCAACGGTGCAAACCCACGCCAAAGTACTGCATACGATCCTCCAACGAGCGGTTGATAGCAACACCCCAGTGGATCTGTTCAAACTCTTTAACCGATTCACGATTGAAGCATTTGCGGGAATCGGGTTTGGGATCCACTTGGGGTGTCTCGATGCTGAAGAAGAGCACCCCTTCCAGACTGCGTTTGATAGTGCGCAGCGTGAAGTGATCCTTCGTTTTATTCGTCCTGGTTGGTTCTGGAAGACTCAACGATGGCTTGGAATCGGAGCCGAGGGAATGCTCAAGAATAACTTGAAGATGATCGATGATACGGTGCTGGATATCGTCGCCAAGTCGCTTGAGCGTCGACAGGCGAGTCGTGGATTAGCAAAGGATGAAACTGGGAAAGATATCGTCTCACTTTTTCTCGACAACGTGAGCCAGAATCCTGACTTTGAGGCGAACGAGTTTGATCCAAAGTATCTCCGTGACATTGTCATGAATTTTCTGATCGCTGGACGTGACACCACTGCACAGGCACTCAGCTGGTGCTTCTATAATTTGAGCAGCCACCCAGAAGTGGTGACAAAGATTCGAGCTGAGATCGTGGCCAAGCTGCCCGAGTTGGCAAGTGGCAAGATCGCGACGCCAACGATGGAGCAGGTTCAAGACCTTGCCTACTTGGAAGCTGCTTTAAGAGAAACGTTGCGACTGTATCCATCGGTTCCATTCGAGACAAAGCACGTCGCCCATGATATCGTGCTCTCTGATGGAACATTTATCCGCGGAGATACCACTGTGGGCTTGCCACTCTACGGAATGGGACGAATGACAAGCGTCTGGGGTTCGGACGCTGAAGTGTTCAACCCGGACCGCTGGATCGACGCGCAGACTGGGAAAATCGTCAATGTATCGGCGTACAGGTTTGTCGCGTTCAGCGCTGGCCCACGCATGTGTTTGGGCATGAACCTCGCGATGCTCGAGATGAAACTTGTCGTATCGGGGATCCTCGCCAAATTCGACGTCGAGCTGCTTCCTGGCCAGGAGATCACGTACGACTTTTCGCTGACGCTGCCTGTGCGTGGTGCAATGATGGCGAGTGCGAGAAGAGCTCAGTAGGCTTTTGTGCTATATTTGTGTCGCGTAGCGGCTGCCTTTGTTTGCATTTGGTTTGCGTATGTGCTTTCGCCTCGTTGACGAACTCAAGAGCTTTAAACGAGTACCGTAGCTCTTGCTTAAAGTTGCTTTTTTATGTGGTGCACACCAATTTGCTTTCCAGCCACATTTCCAAATACGATGCTAAAGCTAGTATGTCGACGTCGGGAATGCAAATCTGTCCGTTCGTGACCTTTGGAGGCAACAACGGAGGAGCGACCTCCTTTGCCGCACACATTACGATTGTAAGCTTGGTAAAAATGTAGATATCGCCTCTCCGGAAACGACTTGCTGCTGTTGCTCACACGTCGCAGATACGACACCATTCATCGCTCTTCAACGCACCATAAACGCTCGCAACACCTCAAGTGAGAACAACGCCTAAGAATCACAGAGAAGACACCACTGGATCCAAGTCATGAAGGCCCGGGACCTTTTCGTTCTTGCTGCAGTGGCGCTGCACTTGTTTAGCGTTGATGGTGCAGCTGCTCTTGTTGACGATGCCGAGAAACACGACTCGCCTCAGTTGCTGCGTGGGGTTCCGATGGACAACGAAGCGCTCAAACAAGGCGAGCTTGAAGCTGCCACGACGGCAACGACGGCGCCGGTGACAAAGATTCGCTTCGGAGACAAACTTCAAAGCGACGCGGATGCATTCATTGCAGATGTGAAGAGCTGGATCGCTGGAGTGATTGGTGATGTGCTAGCCAACACGAACGTCGTCACAGAATCGGCATTTGCGCTCGAGGCAAAGGGCGAGTTTGATCTGGACAAGCCCTGTGCTTCGTTGACGGCGTACAAGACGTTTGGTGTCATCCGAGGCTTCTTGGACGACCCAAAGCATGCGACGTTGAGCGACGCAGCAGCTGATACGATCATGTGGCACCCCTCGGACGAGTGTGTCGCGCGCAAAAAGTCGGTCGAAGTCGAAGGTGGCGCACATGTCGAGTTCATTGTCACGTGCAACAATGAGTTGCTTCTGAATACGTCTAGTGCGACTAGCGGCGTGACAAAGACGCAGTATTTCAGGAAAGTGGAGACAACGGGTGCATTCGTTGGTGCGGATTACTTTGATGGCGAAATCAGGGCTGTCGGCGCGACAGGAAGGCTGATCGCAAACTTGAAGCTTCGCCAGATCCCAAACAAGGTTGACAGCTTGCTGGTTTCGTGGCGTCAAATTGTGCGTGAGTGTGCTGCGCAGAGCAGCCTGCAGATTAAAGGTGTCGTTGGTGGTGGTTGGAAGCAAAAGTACTCCAAGTACGGAGGGCTAGTAGGAGCTTACGATACCTCAGTTCTTGGATACGCAAAGGCTTTTGAGATAAGGTACCAGGGCTTACCACTTGTTCCACCTGAGCTACCATCATCGTCGGCTCCAGCGAAAGCTGTCCCGATGACCGAAGCTTCTGCAACAAATACTCCCCAAACCGAACTACTAGCCACTACAATTCCGGTGACAGAAGTTCCAGGCATGAATGCACCAAAAACAGAAGCGCCAATCACTCCAGCTCCGGAGCCAGAAGCGCCTCCGTCAGAAGCTCCAGTGACCGAAGCTCCAGGCACCCAAGCACCAGCTGGCGAAGAGCCTGCCTCCGAAACTCCAGAAACAGAAGCACCACTAGCGCTGACGCCACCGGTGACTGATACCTCAGTCACCGAAGCTCCTGACGTCCCAGACACTACACCGCTAGATCAGGAAACGCCTGCCACAGATGCTCCAGTCACTGAGACCCCGACGGAAAATTCGGAAACAGGCGCACCAGTCACCGACGCGCATGACACGAAAGCTCCAGAGTCAGAGGAACCAGCGGCAGAATCTCCTGACATTACTATACCAGCTTCTGAAGCACCAGATACTGCGATCCCTGCAGATGCACAACCTGCGACCAATTCAGATACGGAAACTCCAGCTACAGAAGTCCCCGTAGCTACAGATACTCCAACAGATTTGTCTGGTACCACAGCGCCTGAAGAGACCCCAGCAACAGAGCCGCCTACTCCAGAACCAGCTTCGGATGCACCTCCAGCTGAGCTTCCTGGTATCAAGGACGGCCCAGCAGACACACAACCCGAAACTGAACGTCCGATTGAGACAGCAGAGGAAAAAAATTCAGCTGGTACCCCTGCTCCAGGGCCGTCAAGCGCACTCAAGTCAACAACCGCACCTCCAGCCACCGAAGAGGCCTCTTCGAGTGAGACTATTGCCGACACTCTTCCAACTGACCAAACACCGTTTGTATTCTCTCGAATCGACATGGATCTATCGACCGGTGAACTGAAGGCAATCGCAGATGGCATAGCATCGATGTATGTGCAATCCGGCGTGCAGTGCGCAGAGGCACCAGAAGCGGATCGCGGCTGCTTTATGCATACGGCGATGGCCAAGGTGCTCCATGGTCATTTTAGCGAGATCGTGCTGGATATGAATGTCCGCGAAACTTCATCTGAAAAACGCGCGGATGCAACTGAACGTGATCGCTCGTTGGTTTCTCTAATCGGCTTCGGCACGTTTAGCCTCGTGGTCCTCGTCTACGCGACTAAGCGAACCGAGGCTCGCCGTCACGGGTACGCTGCAATTCCGAACGAAGCCGTGCCCATTAACGCAGAATCTATTTGAAAGGGTACTGGTAGGCGTTAAGGACAACCCGATTTTTTTTCAAGCCTTGCCTGTATTCCGTATAAGAGCATCCATTACACCCTTATATCCATTATTGCTGGGAGAGTACAGTAAACCCTCAATCAAGTCCAACAACACATCCTATTTTTTTTATATTTTGTCCCATACTGTATGTACCCTTCCTAAAATTGCAAGAAGTGACACCTGCACAACCAAAATGGCGGTGGTGCCGGCATGGACGACGCGCGAGTGGCGGCCGCTGGCGCGGGAGTTGTGCGCACGCGTGCGTGCAGCAAATGCGTCGTCGTCTGCACAGTCTTCGTCTGCAGCTCCTGTCACCAACGATGTGGACGGTGGTGGCGCTGAGCCGAACGACCAGGAGGAGGACAAGGACGACGATGATAATCAAGTCTCGCGCGAGAAGAGAATCGACGACGCGCTAGCACTGGACCGCGTCGTCGCGCGCCTGTACTCGCATCACTTCCTCGAGTGCCACCGCAAGCAAGTGGTGGAGGAGATCCGTGGCGTCGTGACCAAGTTCGAGATCCATGCGCTCGACGAACGCGGACTGCGACTGCAGGAATTGGCGGCAATGTGCATTGAGGACCACTACCAAGTGGTCAAAGTGCTGCTGGAGCTGGCGCAGTCACCGACGCTGGCGAGCGACGAACAGGTCGCACTGGATGAGGATGGCGCGTATGTCGCGGCACAGGAGCGCAAGCAGCAAGCGCGCAAGCAGAAGCAGCAGATGCACGACCGGCTGCTTGAAGAGCTCTTTGAGATTTCGACGAACGACGAATGGTACCAGGAATGGGATGATGATGACGACGCATATGGTGATGATGATGATTCAGAGATTGCCTTGAGCGATGAGGGTAGCGACGTAGAGACAGCGGGCATCGGCAGTAAAGCTCCGAAGCGACACAATGTCTTGACGTCGATGAAAGCAGGTGATCAGGGTCTGGACGAGGCCGAACGTGATGAAGAAGATGAGCCTATGATGTCGTCGGACGAAGTGGACACCGACAGAGTGCGGTTCGACTCGGCAGTTCGCGACCAAGACTCCGAAGCCATTTTGCTGCGAGATGAGCTGCTATTACGATACTATCCTCGCGTGCAACTCGGCGGCAAACAGAATCCCGACGATGTGGCCGAAAGCGAGCCGATGGGCGTGGGCGCAGGCTCGTCTCACAAGCTGTCGGTATCGGTGTTGAGTATGGAGACGCCGGTGCTGTTGATTGCTGCACTTCACGAGCACCGAGAACGACAGAAGGCATCACGCGGCAATCAGCAGCAGCATCACGTAGTCCACGAGAAGACTCTTGTCACCGCCGTGTTTCAAGCACTTGCTGGAGTCGATTCATCAGTCTTTGAAGTAGTATCGGTGTCTGGCTCAAACGAGTTCTTCTATAGCGATTTTGCGAGCTCAATGATCCAGCTCTCCAAGGCGGCGCGCACTCTTGCTGTCGCGCATCTCTCGCCGACGGCATTGTACCACCTATTGGCCCATTTTGCTCGAGCGGCGACAAACTTGCAGTTGCTACGCGATCTTGTCGAGTTTATTGCCGCAGATTCGCTTGATGAAGCACGACGATCCTGTACGCTCGAAGGTCTTGTACAAGCGATTTCCACGATCATGCGAGGGTTTGACCAAGTGATTTGGAGCGCCGAGCAGCAGCAGTTCAGCGCTCATGCTTCTCACCCACAGGCGACGCTGCTAGGTGTGTATGGCACGCTGAAGTCCCTGTTTGGCGAGATTGCGTGGCTCAAAGGTACGCTCGTGGTGTGCTTTCGTGCGTTTTCGGATCGCAAGCACCATGACGTTCGAGCCGCAGAGAGAGCGAAGACTGTTCTTGACGCTCTGTATAGTCAGCTGGAGGCGGAATACGTGCAAGGAATCCACCAGGACAACTATGGTGATCTCCAGACGCAAAACACTCGAGCTATTGCTGCAGCATGGAGCCGATACGATATGCTTTTGCATCTCTTTGTGAGCGCTCTCACTCCTTACGTGGACCTCCTTCATCGCACGATGTTTGAACGAGGCCATGAGGAGACTCTGGTCTTGAGCGACGAGCTCTTCTTCGTCACTCCGCTCGCGTCCAAGCGGGCCGTCATAGCAGCAGCAGACACCTCGTCGTCAGCGTCTGCTGAACGCAGCCAGACTTTCCAGGATGCACTCCTAGCGCTCGCTCCGTTTCAAGTCGATCCAGTGCTTGTCCCTGTGTTTCTCTTACCTGCTGTGCCATTGATGAACGAAGCGATCGCGAGTCGCCAGGTGAAGAATCGATACTTGCAGCAGCACATGGAGGCGCAGGGCGAGTCGCATTCACGGTATCGAGAGCGGCATAAAGGAAATGGCCATGAACAGCAAACAAAAACGCTATCGGAATCGTTTCTGGACGACATTGGCCAGCAATCAGGCGCATTGGGCAGTCGTGAGAGCGTTCATCAAGATTGTGCGGTGGTGCCAGGCAATAAAGCACAGCCAAACGCCACCACGTTCCAGTACATGCCGTTCAACCGAGTCATGAAGCAGTGCCTCCTGCGCCACGTTGAGCAAAAGGCGTGTCTAAATTTGTTTTCTTGTGCCTTCACTTGATTATTAACTTTATGTGGACGTGTGCTGATTTGAGTGGTAGTGTCACGCGCTCAATGGCTCGATGGCCAACCTGTTCCGTCAACGTCTCCAGTATCTCGAGCATATCGATGCGTTACGATCTTTTGTGCTCATGCAGCAGGTATACTTCCGTCCACCATCTAAGTGCGGTGCGGCTGCTTGCTAAGTGTGCTCGTTCTGATCATGATGCATTTGCAGCAAGACGTGTTTTCAATGCTAAGTGCACACGTGCTGGAGCGAATGCAGCAAAACCCGATCGCGTGGGCTGACAGCGAGCGCATGAACGCGTTTTATCAGACTGCGATCCAGGCGATGCAAGAGGAAAACGTGCTGTCACCAACGCAGCGACAAGTGGGGAGTCGTCTCTGTATCCGCATCAACGCGACGCAGCTGAAATCGCTTGGTGTTGCGCGCAAAATCGACATTTCCGCATTCAAGTGCTTGTACTTTACGTTCTCGACCCCACAGCCGCTCCGTGTGCTGTTCAGTGCGTCCATTCTGCGCAAGTACTCGCGGTTGGCGACGTTCATGCTGCAAGTCAAGGCGGTGGAATCGGCGATCATCAAGGTACGCTGCGTGTTTCTCAAGGTTGTAGCCCCGAAACTAACCGAAGCCTTCTTAATGCTGCTGTTTGTGTGTTTGATTGCACACAGTTTAAGCGAAGCCTTCACCATCGCACAAACATATCGCTGTACGTACTCAAAAGGCAATGGTTTTCCTCTGTTCTTTGGGGTTCTTTCTAATCCATTCTTCGAGTGCCTCGACTCGGAAATCGTAGCATTGAGCACGAGATACGGGGGATGCTGCTGCAAGTCAACGACATGCTGCACTACACAAAGAGTTTGATGAACTACCTTTCGAGTCAGGTGCGTGGGTATTCAAGACAGACAGTGAAAGAGCTCAAGCATCATGCGTCCATACTATTTGATCGTCCTCTCATGCGCTCTGCCTGCTTTGCTGTGCAGATCGCAAATGGAAGGTGGGAAGAGGTCCGAAAGGCTCTGGAGACGTCGCAAAGCATCTCGTCGGTACGTAGTCGTTCGGATCCGTCCTAGTAGAAGGTTGCTTAGGTGAAAAGCACACTTGTGGATTGCCTTCTCATCGTTTTGCTATTGTAGATGGATGAAGCGCACGAGCAGTACTTGGACCAGCTCCTCAACAAGTTTTTCCTTCTTGACAAGGTAACTTGGAATGTAGACGCTGGCTTTGGCTTTGCATGGCTAATTTTTGTGTCCCGTGCCATTTTGTCAAACGTGCGCAACAGCATACGACGGTGATCCAATACATTTTGACAACGTTCAACCACATCATGCGGTACGTGAGCCAGGTGGACGAACTCGTGACGGTTTTGGCGCGCAAGCATACGTCCCGATCTTCGTCGTTGAGCAATCTCCGTCGAAGTTCGCTGGGAAGGGAGTTGACGGGGGACAAAGACGAGGACCAGTCCGAGCACGACGAGGACGAAGCTACTGGTCTGCAAGCTACGACTGCGCAACCCGCGTTACTGGGGAAAGAACATAAGCAGCTGAATGAGGAGCTTGCGAAAAGCGCGAGTGAATTCAAGCGGCAGTCGCACTTCCTCGTCGTGATGCTCACGGCGATGCACAAACACGGCGCGTCGCCACACGTCGCCGAAATCTTGACGCAACTGAACTTCAACTACTTTTACCACAAACAAGAGCACCATCATGCGCCGGCAGTGTTGACCCGAGCGGCGCCAAGATAGTGCCATCAGGAAACAGCGCTCATCGAGGACGAAGTAGCAATGCCAAGCGTACAGCGGCAAGGGTTCGACAACGACGGTGGGTATGTACGCTTGGATTTAAAGGAGAGAGTTTCTCCCTATAATTTATCGTTTTCGTTTGCCGGTATGGAGATGCGTGGCGTGTGCTTCAGCAGCTTTGTTGATGGTCTCCAGCACAGCGGTGGCAATCACTTCCAGAGACGCGATAGAGTTCTGATCCGGACGATGACGCACAGATTGCGTTGCCATGCGAAATTCAGGTCCATATCTGAACAGCGGCATCCCCCACATTCAGAATAGGGAGCGTTGCAGTGGGGGCGATAGATAGGAGAGAGCGCACAGCAATTATGCGTACCTGGGGTAGAATGTGTGCTCGGGGATGCGCTCTGGGAGCGATTGTCGAGCCCCAAGTACCGTCGCGACGACCTCCGCGTAGCATTTGCTCGCATCAACGTCACTGTAGCCGCCGGCGCCGAGGAGCAGCATCGGTAGGTGGAACGAGAGGCACGTCTCTACACAGGCACAGATGCCTGCACTTGTCAGGTTGAAGCCCCCGAGCGGATCTCTAGGCCATAGCAATCCCAGTCAGGCTACAATGGTCGTGTTATGCAAACTCAGGCTCGTGCCATCACGTACCTGGCAAGCGTGTCGACGCCACACACGAGCACGAGCACAGCAGGTTGCAGTTTATGCACAGTGTGACCGACAACACGGTCAAAAAGCTTCGTGTACGCATCGTCCGTGATGCCACGACGCAGCGGCACGTTGACGGTGCGGTATTTGCCGCGCCCCGAGCCGATCTCGCTACTCGCGCCTGTGTGTGGGAAGAAACCGGGTTCGAACTGGTGGAACGAGATCATCGTGACGCTGTCACTGTGGTAGAACGCCTCTTGCACACCGTCGCCGTGGTGCACGTCCATGTCGACGCACAGGATGCTGGCCCCTTTGAACTTGGTTTGCAGCCGCTGGATCGCGAGCACGACGTCATTGACGTAGCAAATACCGCTCGCATTGCCGCGCATCGCGTGGTGGCGTCCTCCGCCCAGATTGATCACCACAGGCTGCTGCGTGGCGCTGTCGCCTCGCACTCTGGACCGCATGAGGTGCGCGAGCGCATCCGCGGCCGTGAGACTCGCACCCGCGACGCTGCAGCAGTACTCGAACAACCGCGGGAACACGTACGCGTCGTTGACGAGCCCAAACGTCTGCAGAGCTTCACCATCACCATTGTCGTTCGCAGATGGTTTCGCAAGTGCATCGACGTACTCGCTGCTGTGGAACGCCTCAAGTTGCGCGCGCGTTGCGGGCGTTGGCGCGAGGAACTGGAGCTGGGCATGGAGCCCGAGCGCGTGGACCAGCGCCAGCGTCATGCGCTCGCGCTCGCGGTGCACCGGGAGCGAGCGCAGCACGTCAAAGTACGCCTTGGAGTAGAGGAACACCACACTGCGCGCCTTCTTCGCTGCAGCTGCGGGTTCTTGGGCGGCGTCATGGTTCATCATTATTGTCAGTGCCATGCAAATAGAGGCCGCGAACAGCCATATGGCTGTTTACTTTGGATTCGTAGGGTAAATATGATAGGATAGAATGGGTCGATACGGTATATTCTTGTAGCTTACAGGATGTAAGTCATGTGTACAGTACCAATCGGATTGTAAGAGCGTCCTGAGTACACAGTTTGGGCCACTGCAAAAGCAAGAGTAGTGAATGCTCGTCTCCTCAGATATATATAATCGAGCCAGGGGGTCTAAACTGTTTCTGATTATTTTCAAAGATACCGTTCTGGCCAATCAACCGCCAGACAGGTGGCACTCAAGCACTTCGAATAGCGTCTCACCTGTAAGGGCACTCACGTGCCATGAAAAATTGTTTCCGTGACTCCATAAGCAAATTTAAGCGGGGAATGGTTCCGCTCCCAGATCTTAAATCCAGTTACCAGACACGCGTGACGTTCGCCATCATCGCTCCGCGAACGGGAAGCGTGAGCGAGAAGTCGTACGTGATCTTCTGGCCAGGCACGAGCTCCACGTCGAACTTGCTCAGAAGTCCTGACACGACCAATTTCATCTCGAGCATGGCTAGGTTCATGCCCAAGCACATGCGCGGCCCGGCGCTGAACGACGTGAACTTGTACGATGAGACGCTGATGAGCTTGCCAGTGTCCGGGTCGATCCAGCGGTCTGGGTTGAAGGACTCGGCGTTTGGGCCCCACACACGCTCCAGACGCGCCATACCGTAGAACGCTAACCCGACAGTCGTGTTGGCCTTGATGAACGTGCCATCGGAGAGCACGACGTCATGCTTCACGTGCTTCGTACCAAATGGGAGCGTCGGGTGCAATCGCAGCGACTCTTTCAGGCATGCCTCCAGGTACACGAGCTCCTTTGATTGCTCCATCGAGATCTCGGTTACTTCACCACTCACAAACGCAGGCAACTTGGTCGCGATCTCGGCACGAACTTTCGCCACAACGTCCGGGCGGCTGCTCAGGTTGTAGAACAACCAGCTGAGCGACTGCGCCGTTGTGTCGCGACCTGCAATCAGGAAGTTCACGACGATGTCTCGAAGGTAGCGCGGGTCAAAGTCCTTGGCCTCAAAGTCCGGGTTCTGGCTCACATTATCGAGAAAAAGCGACACGATATCTTTTTCTCCGTTCTGTTGTTGAGTGGTCAGAGCACCGTTGTTGTGGCGATGGTGGAGCGACGTGGCGATGATTTCCAGCACCATATCGTCGATTCGCTTGATATTTTCCTTGAGAATGCCCTCAGCGCCAACACCAAGCCACCGCTGCGCCTTCCAGAACCAACTTGGACGCGCAAAGCGAAGCACGATCTGACGCTGCGCGCTGTCAAACGCGGTCTGAAATGGGTGCTCTTCGTCGGCGTCAAGGCAGCCCAGGTGGATACCAAAGGCGATCTGGGAAAACACCTCGATGGAGAAGCGGTTAAACAACCTGAACAGGTCGATCGAGGTCTTGCTGTCCGCAGCGCGTTGCAAGATACTGTGCAGTACTTTGGCGTGAGTCTGCACTATCGTCGTCATCGAATCGCGGAGCGCTCGCTTCGTGAACAGATTGCTCGCGGTCTTGCGCTGGTGCACCCACTTGGCGTCGTCGACCCCAAAGATGCCCTCGCCGAGCAGTTCGCGCACACCCTCATTCACGAACGGACCTTTCGGGAAGCACTCGAACTCGTTCTTGAGCACGTCTTCGATCGCCTGCGGTGTCGAGAGCACCGTCGAGTCCGGTCGTCCGAGCACTTTGACGATGTACGGCTCGCCGTTGAACTGCTTGACGTGGCTCGCTGTGTAATCCTGGAAATCATCGACGTGCTTGGCCAACTCGAGCGTGTCCTCGAAAAACGGTATCGCTGTGTCGAGACGCCAGACTTTCCTGGAGCCATTGTAGAGGGTCTCGAACCGGGGCGCTTTGCCTTTGGCAGTCACCAGTTTGCCGTAGACGAGTACGAGAACTAAGATCGAGATCGGCACCACGACGGCCACGAAACTGAGCGCGGCGCCAGCGAATACGAGTTGACCGATCGACAGCATCCGTGCAGCGGTGTTTTCTGGATCGATGGAGTTGTCAAATTACAAAGTGATCGATGGGTGCCTGGCGCGTTGGGAGAACGGCACTCGTGTGGTCTGAATAGGAGCAAATAAAAAAATGATTATGTTATATAATAGGCTAGCACCTCATGGACCGCTCCCATTGCGAGTCACGATGGGAGCGATTGCGCCGTTTGCAAGTGGTGCGTGGCTGATTGGGGTCACGCTCGAGGTGTATGCACCCGACGCACTACTAGTGGCAGTGAATATATAATCGTATAGTGAAACGTATACTGTCACAATCCGAATACTTGAAATGTCAAAATATTTATTTAGGTGTATAGTACGCATAAGTTTACATGCACATGCTGCAGGACGGCTATATAGCTAATTCACCCCAACTCGGTCTCAATGCCTCTTTTCTGGCACGACAAGATGCGTCCTTGTTGGCCAGGTGCAACACTCCGTGGTATCCGCGAACGAGACTTTGGGCACCATCTTCACTCTTTTCTCTCTCCACATCGGTCGCTTTGGGGGTCGTCCATTTGAGTCCAAATTCACCACTACGAACTGATTTCAGGTCAAATCTCGTACTTGAGTGAGTTGTCCACGATCTGTCCACATTTGTTCACATGACTTCACTCTCCAGACTACTGCTCTAGAAGCCACAGCAGCGCTGCGAGTTGGCCGCCGAACGTGAACTCGCCTGTAATGGGGGACGTAATGACGTTGCAGCCGTCGCTGGAACGACGGAAGGACGACGTGCGATCTGCTGCTGGCGACCTGCTGCCCCCGTCTTGCGCTGAGGCCAATGCAAGTATGTGCCCGCTTGAGAAGGACGCAAAGCGAGACGCGTACGCTGTTGGTGAGTGTAAATTGTGATGGTGTCGCGGAGACGCTGACGGCGACAGCCATCCACTACCAGTGAGCGCCATTGTGTACTGCTTGCGGTATTCCTGCAGCTCTCGGTCAGTTTGCTCAATGAGCTGATCGAAGTACACTGTCGCATCGCCTGCAGCAAGCAGCTTACGCACCACAAACGCCAGCAGCTTTGTCTCGTTGGCGGTGCATCCACCTTCATTATTGTCGCTGTTGCTCTCGACTTCTTGACTTCCTGTTGCACAGAGTGATGACAAGCTCGACACTTGGAAGCGCGCAAACTGCAGCGCAAAACGCGCCCTCGTTTTCTCTGCAACGCTCCTCTTCTCAATCGGGAGTGCGTGGAATTGAACCAGAAGCATCGTCTGCATCACTTTGCGTGTTCGAACCACATGTTCACCATGGTCATCCCCATCGTTGGTCAGTCTTTCTTTCTGCATTACCAATGCAGCTTTAAAGTACTCGATGGCTCGGAAACTATCCCCTAGCGCCTTTGCGATTACGCCAAGTTGGAGGTACGAGTGCATGATATCCGTGTGGTCTGCTGCCAGCACGTCCTTGCGAAGCGATAGTGCGCGTAGAGCCATGGAATACGCTTTTTCTATCGTACTGCGCTGCTGTCTGCCCGACTTGGTCTCGTCATCACCAGCGAAGAGAATCGTCGCAATCAAAGCGCAACAGGTCGCCGCACTTTCTTTACAAGAGTGTGGAATCGATTCCTTCTCCTCGCTAGCAGCAACAGACCCTTCCTGGCAAAAGTAATTCTCGTAGACCCCCACGGCGTCTTCTAAGATGCTCACAGCTTCATTGTATGCGCCAGCAGTGGCCTCATAGAGCAATTGGCCTTGCTGCTGTCGTAGATCTGCGTACACGACGCTCGATCGCCCAAAGCAATCGCGCACCAAAGTCACGCAGCACTGAAGCACCTTGAGAGCTTCTTTGCTGTTGCCAGTGTCTCTGAAGATCTCACTCATCGACATGTAAATGTCAAAGAGAAACAGATGCGCCTCCCCGAGGTGCCACTGCGCGATCTCCAGAGCTTGCGCATAGTGAAGTAGGACTTCCTGCATGGCTCCATCGCTCTTGTTCAAAAGATACGTGATCCTCATGAGGAGCGCATGCGCTTTTGCATTCTGCGCGTGGTTCTTGAGCCCGTTGTCAATCGCAAGCTGCGCGAAGTGCGCGGCGTCCTCGTATCGATGCATCTGATAGTTCAGCTCCGCGGCACAGGTCAGTAAATGGCGCATCGAGAGCGCGCGTTCGTCTTGTGGAGCCGCATCGAGGATCGCAAGATGGCATTTGACGCGTGTAAGTGCATCTTGGAGCTGTTCAGAGGCGACGGACGCATCGATGTCGTCAAGCAGAGCTTCTACGTGGGCAGTAGTGCGTGCGACTAAACTGGTAACTGGAGGCATCAGTGGATGGAACAGCAGGTCACTGAGCGCGAATGGCTCTGGGGTCTTGAAATTGTACTGCAGATGATCGTCAAAGGCGCAATGGGCATGCGACTGAAGCGCATGAAAAAGCTGCGGCAAGTGCAGCAGCGAGCCATCCGACAGGATTACATCAAGCGCTGGCAACGCGTCACTCGTTCCTCCTGCGAAGCTAGAAAAGAATTTCAGCCGCACATGGGGCAAAATCCGGTCGCGCCAGAACAGTTTTGACTCGGTGGAGCATGTGCCAAATACCAGGTTAAAGAACGCCAGCACCACGTCGCGCACTTCCTGCTGCAGCGCCGCCATGGACAAGGCACGAAGATGCTGCGGATCCGTCTCCAGCAATACCTGGTCTGTCCATTCGGTTCCCGCGAGTTGTGAATCTGGTGTATTGTCATCATCTTCTTCGTCGACTCCATCGCCACTTGCTGAACCAGAAGCTTCCTTCGCCTGATGGACTAGTGTGTGGTTCTGCATGACCACACGAAGTGCAGCACGTAGTTCGCTTTTGCATACGCGTGCAATCATTTCAGTGAGAAACAGTTGGCGGACGTGCTTGACACTCGACAACGCAAAGCAGTGACCCAGGTACCGCATGTTGATGCCCTCGCGATGCAGCGCCGCAGTCAGCGACCACGTGTCAATCATGTGGATCCCAACGCATACCTGGTGCTGCTCCTCCATATTGAGCACAAACGCCGGGATCACCACACGTTGCAGGTGTTCACTTGCACTGAAGGCGGCGTGTTGCAGCAATTGCATCTCGAGCTGCTGGTGTCGTCGAGGCACGGTGGAGGCGTCGTTGCCTGGCTCATGGTTTGCAGCGTGCGCATTCGAGTGTAATGGCAGCAAGCCACCGTAGTTTCCCCCAAACTCGGGTCGGAACTTAAACAGCAAGCTGGCAACTCCAGTTGGGTCGGTCTCGGACAACAAATCTGGTGGAAACACATCGGCGACATTCAGGAAAATGCATGGTGCCACTCGTTCGTTGCCCTTCGGAGCTGCAAACGTAGCCGACGCAGGGAGAAACGAAGGTCGCGGCTCGCAGTTCGCATAACCAGAGTCGCTGCCAATAGGTGCTTGTGCGAGGCTCTCTGTCATAAGACCCAGCGCATTGAAGGCATTCGTCAGCTGATGCCATGCATGCTGTTGTTCTTGTGATGAGCATGACGTGGATATCACGCCTCGTGTCTCATTCGCAAGCATATCACCCGATTTCGCAGCCACCACGAACGCTCGGAACCCCAGGTAGTCGATGGTGCACTGCAGCGGGACCCAGAGCGCATCGTATGCGCCTACATTGCAGTGAATAGTGTCGTGCATCACGCGTGCGGCTCGTACTTGGTGACCAAACAGCTTGTGCGCAACAACGGAGTGTACAAGAGTAGATCGATTCGTGCCAGTACTAATACTGGGCTGGCTGTCCCCAGCTTGGATCAAATACACGAGGACGCCTTGATGCCAGAACTTCCGCACCGTTGCAGCCAGCATGCTCTGCAAGTTTGGGTTGCTGTCTCCATAGCCAAAGAGTTCATTTGGTGCCAGGCACAACTCGGGTACACACTTGTCGTTAGCAGCGAGTGGGAGTTCTGCCAGTAGATCGTGCACAACGCTCTCGGCTGCTTCACGGAAGCTCTTCAAGAAGCTCGAAACTTCGAGTCCGTGCGCAATGACGTCGAGGTCACTCGAACAAGTTCCTTCTCGTTCGTGGCCAAGAATCGTCGCATACTCTTGGTTCCAGTCTGGTACCACTTTATTACCGACCGGATCACCTTTATGGGGTTGTGGGCTGTCAGTGCGTTCGTCAACCCCTTGAGGCTCCGGTATCTGTCGTTTGCTGAGGGACAACGAGCTGCTGGTAGGCTCTAGCACTGCCTGCTGATTGTTCGGATGCTCCGTGCCCCCACGCAAGCGCACCTCTTGCGATGCGTAGTAGCTCTGGAGCCACGTCAGGAAGCGATCTCGCCCGACTTTGCCGCTGCGATGAGGATCCACTTGCTGCTGGATCCATGTAAACTCGCTGTCGTCACGCTGCAATGCAATGTGCAGGAAAGAAAGAAAATGCAGTAAACGCAATTAGACGAAAGTAATTGACAATATATGCGTGCGAAGTGTTCGTCTCGTCAAATCCGAGTGAGTGACTCACAATGGACAAGGATATGCTGTGCAGCAACGCGCGCAGTTTGATCGCGTCTACTTTTTCACTGCGTTTTGGATCATACTGAAATACAAAAGAAACGGTACTTCAAACGTGAGTCGACCATTTCAACAAGCGCTAGTTTCTAGAGTAGCCACATGCAGATAATCTGGGCACGTACCGACATGAATGCTTCTTCTGCTCGTCGCAGCTTCTCCGCGATGCTGCATGCAACGAAAGTAAGCTCATTTTCGCAAAATCACTGGTTGACAAGCATAATTAGCCCGACGTACACTGGGGAGAGGTTGGTATCCGCTCGAGCCTTGGCAGTTCTCGTCTATTCAATGAACAGGAGGCAGGACACAAAAAATGCGAATCAAGATCGATAACCAGCTGCACTGCATTGCGAGCCCGAAAATCCGATGATCGCGTACTTGAAGCGACTGCCTCCACTCCTCAAGCTCTTTTTCGGAGGAACAAGCAAAGACAACAGGCTTCCCCGCCTACAAATAATGTTTAGAGCACACACACTCATAAGCAACTAAGCTTTGTTTTCTCGGCTTTTCGCTCGATAAGACCAGGAACCTTTTCCTTGGACACAAACTGGAAGCTAAACTTTCGATTCAGTTTTTTCTGTACGATAACATGAGGATGAGAATAAAGCGAAGCTCGAGCAACAATGTGCAGAAGCCAAATCCATTGTTGGTCAAAGGGTGTACCTCATCCGCGAGCCCAAACGCATAGTCCGTCAAGCTGATCGCGGCGCTCTGTCGAGAGCTCGAGAGCGAAAACACGGGCTGATCTGTGGCCATGGGAAAATACTTGAGCACGTTGCCATCGAGGTGGACCCATTTCTCGGTCCATTTCGGACCAAACAGGCCGTGCCCCAGCTACCATCATACCACCATTTACAATGAAAAGTTTGTTAGACATTGCATGGATTTAGAGCAATTCACACGAGCATGGAAGCAGGAGCGGTACCTTGTGGAGCTTGCCAGATTTCGGTTCCATCGGCCTTGTCGTCTTCTTCAGTGAATCAATTTGCCATCGTCTGGGAAAAACGCGGTGAAGCTGCCCAAAATCGATCGCAGAGGGTGGTTTCACTCTCGTTTTAGCATCTGAACAAACGAAAACATGGCTTCCTGTTGTTGCCTTTATAGCAGATGCGAACTACGCATAAAACATTGAATATCGAAGCTCCAGCTTATACCGGCACGATATGCACCTTGAGCGGCGCATTCATGGGCAGCGTGATGGACGTGGCGTACGTGATGTTCTGGTCGGGGAGAACGTTGACGTGGAAGCGGCTGAAGATCTGGGCGACCGCGATCTTCATCTCGAACATCGCCAGGTTCATCCCGAGGCAGATGCGTGGACCCGCATGAAACGCGACGAACTTGTATGCAGACACGACGGCGAGCTTGCTCGTACCGGGGTCGATCCAGCGACTCGGATTGAAATCCTTGGCATCGGGACCCCAAATGGAGGTGAGACGTCCGATGGCATAGTTTGGTAGCCCCACGCGGTACCCGCAGGCACGAACGTGCCGTCAGATAACGTCGTGTCTTCTGCCGCATCGCGTGCGTTGAACGGAGCCACGGGGTACAGTCGCAGAGTCTCCTTCAAAGCGGCTTCGAGGTACGTGAATTGCTGCACGGTCGCCATCGACGGCGACATGTCCTTGGTGGGTTTGAACAGCTCTGGAGCGAGCGTCTTGATCTCCTCGTGGATCTTGGCTTCCACCTCGGGGTGCTGGTGGAGCACCCAGAAGAACCAACTTAGCGTCTGCGCCGTCGTCTCACGACCAGCGAGGAGAAACTGCATCGCCATGTACTTGAGCGCATCGGGCGTGAAAATCTCCTTGTCTTCGGCATCAACGTCGTTCGCGTGGCTCAGGAACAGAGAGATCAAATCAGTTTTTGCGGGCTTGTCGGCGCTATCGCGTTGTGCGTGATGCGCTATCGACTTGTTGATGATCTCCAAGACGATCGCATCCAGCGTCTTCAAGCACTGTTGCAAGTGCCCTTCGAGGCCGAGGCTGAACCTGCGTTGCAGCTTCCACAGCCACGTTGGCGAAAACAATCGGAACGTGATTGCGCGTTGTGCGCCATCAAGCGCTTGCTGCAACGGGTGCTCGTGGTCCGAGTTGAGGTAATCCATGTCGATGCCAAACGCGATCTCACAGAACGCTTCCGTTGTAAACTGCGACAGCACTCCGAACAGATCAAGCTCCCTCTGTTCGTCGGCTGCGCGTTGAAACGCACTGCACAGTGAGTGGCAGTGCTTTTGGATCGTCGCGGTCATCGAGTCGCGCATCGAGCGCTTTGTGAACACGTTGCTCGTCAATTTCCGGTGGTACGCCCACTGCGCACCGTCCATCGAAAAAATGCCAAGCCCAAACACATCCTTGAGCACATCGCGCACGTACTCGCCTTTGATGAAGTTGCCAAACTGGGTTTTGGTCACGTCTTCGTAGGCTTCGGGCGTGCTGACGACAATGACACTCGGTCGTCCAACTGTGGTCATGAGCCACGGGCGTCCGTTTGCCGCTTGGCAAACCTCCGTGATCCAGTCGTGGAACCGCATGCCGTTCTTCACTAGGTCCAGCGTGTTGCCGAGCCACGGAAGCGTCGAATCGATGACCATCGCCTGCTTGTACGGCTGGCCCGACGGCGACTTGGCCGCCGGTGTGGACGACTGCAAGGCACCGAGCAGCAGTAGCAGCCCCATGCCGAGCGCGATCTGGACGCTCGTGGACAGCCCGGCGTCCTGTAGCGACGCGCTCCAGTCGTGCAGCACTGAGAGCATCGTGTGGCACTTGGGAGGCGAGTGGGGCGAGTGAGAGTGAAGTGGTTTGCGTTGAAGCGCGCACGCGGGACTTGCGAAGGAGAGGGCAAAACAAAACGGGAACTCAGCCCTTCGAAAATCGGTCCAAGATGAGAAAGGCGGTGCACCAGCGGAGCAGAAAAAGGACAGGGTGGATGAAACAATGATTGTGATCGCACATGCTGAAGCAATATTTGCTTTAAACTTTTTGAAGAAATATGATTGGTCAAAAATATTTATACGTGACTCAAGATGTATCTGAGTCTGGTCTTTACGATCTGATGCGAACGATGGCTACACTTCTCTTGTCCATACGCAATGGCGTTGAAGCTGCGCATCTCGCGTCCGCCAGATGTGTGTGCTTCGTTCAAAAGCACTTATGCAGAGGACGGTGTTCTTGCTCTTTGGTGTGGACGTCTTGAGCTCCTTGCGAACGCTTGTGTAGTTTTTTGAAATGTCTGCGCAGAGCTGATGCTCATCTGTCGATAGCATCTTCGTTGCCATTATTCGCAACATTACACCAATAATGCATTATCACGCATTCCTTTTTCGTAAAAACTCATATATGAACACCTCCTTTCAATGCGCGCATTTGGACGCAGCAGCATCGAATGACTCATTGTCATCGTCGATCCGAGTGACGTCGACCATGAATGCACCTTTCATGCCCAATGTCAGCGATGAGGCGTACGTGACGTGCTGTCCTGGAACAGCGCGGATGTTAAACCTGCTCACAACGCCCGCGACCACGATTTTCATCTCGAGCATCGACAGCTTCATGCCCAGGCACATGCGAGGACCGCCGTGGAACGCACTGAATTGGTATGGCGAAACGATCCGAAGCTTTCCTGTGACCTCGTCAATCCAGCGCTCGGGCTTGAACTCGAGAGCGTCTTCGCCCCAGATGTAGGTCATGCGTCCCATAGAGTATGTCGAGATGCCGAGATTCGACCCCTTGGGCACGAACGTGCCGTTGCTGAGCGTCGTTGGCTTGCACGCCGAGCGGAAGATGAACGGGATCGACGGGTACAACCGCAACGTTTCCTTCAAACACGCTTCCAAGTACACGAGACTCTGTAGCTCGTCCACCGAGAGCTGCGCCACCGAGTCAATCGCGGCTCCTCGCTCAAAAAGAACTGGGAACTTCAACCGGAGCTCGTCGCGGAGTTTCTTTTCAACTTTGGGACAAGTACTGAGCGAGAAGAAAAGCCAACTGAGCGCTTGGGCTGTCGTATCTCGCCCGGCCATCAAAAAATTCACGACGATATCTCGCAGTAGCTTCGGGTCGATGCTCGTGTTATCATCACTGGCCTCGGCGTGATCGATAAAAAGTGAGATGATGTCGACTTTCTTCTCTTTCCCCAGTTGTTCTCGCTGTTCCTGTGGCTGCTCGACGGCCAGACGACGTCGCTCGAGGGATTCCGCGATGATCTCAACCACGGTGTCATCAATCACGGCAAAGTCGGTCTTCAAGCGTGCTTCCCAGCCGCAGTTGAGCGACTTCATGAGCTTCCAGAGCCAGACTGGGACGCGGAACCGTTGCGTGAGTAGGCACTGCACCGAGTCGAACGCGGTCTGAAAAGGGTGCTCTTGCGTCTCTGATTCCGCGGTCAGGCAGTTCATGCAGACGCCAAAGCCGATCTCAGCAAACGATTCGATCGTAAACCGGTTCATCAGTCGGAACAGATCCAGCGGCGAGTTTGAGGTAGCAGCGTCGTCGAGCAGTACACGCAGAGTCACCGTGTGCTTGCGGATGATGCTCGCCATGGAGTCGCGCAGCGCCCGCATCGAGAATAGGTTGCTCGACGTCTTCCGCTGGTGCATCCACGAGTGTCCATCGGTCGCGAGGATGCCGCCACCGAGCAGATCCACGAGGTTCCCGCGCTGATGCGCGCCCTTGTCAAAGTGGTCAAACTGGGTCTTCACGACGTCCTCCACAAGCTCCGGGCTCGCGATCATCACCATGTTTGGGAGTCCCGGCGCCTTGGTTAACACGGGCTGGCCCTTGGACGCCACAAACTGGTCGGCAATCCAGTCGTGGACGCGTGGCTCGTGGCGGAACATGTCGAGGAGGTTGCCGAGCACCGGTAGCGTCGACGTCGGGCGGTACACGCCACGCGGTTGCGGCGACCAGAAGAGCAGCGAGAGCACAATCGCAGCCGCCGCGAGCAGCGACGCCATGGGGGGGAGCACGAGTCCCGGTAGTACGTCTATGAACGGAGCGAACACGGCGACCATGGAGTCCTTGGGCCTAGGGCGGTAGATTGGGAAGTGACAAGTGTGTGCGGGGTACATCGGTTGAGCTTTGATTTACCTCTCGTTATCGACTAAAGCTCAACTTCGCCAGAACTCTGAGAGTATTGAGTGATAAAGTCAAATATAGTGTGTTTTTTGTGTGGTATTTGTTTTCCAAAATAATGTTTCAATAAACTATTATCAAATATTGAAGGCTTTTGTTGATTGTTGGAGTGGACATCGCACGTACTTGCACTTGCCCACCAGAATTATACTGAAGTACTTCGAAATAAAGGAAAGCATCGAATACGATTCGCCTCAAACCTGCATCATTTGGTATTCCTCCCAGAATCGTTAAAGAATACCGCCATTTGATAGGCTCTTCGGCCTGTATCAAATGAAATCCTTTCCAAGTAGATAGTATAATAAAGACATCCGTCTCCTCTTCCCTCTTCAAGGTATCTGCATCTCTCTGGCGAGGAACGCCTCACGACTAAGTACTGTAGCCAATGCTTCTGCCTAGCGACCACCTTGTGCGTCGCCTCTTCTTTTGCAGCATTTCGCACCGCACAAGCACAAGCGCGACCACGCTCGCTCATTCTGGCACAGTGAGATCAGTTAGCTCTGGGCGACCGGCACCATCTAGATGCTTCCAAGCCATTGGCGACAGACCAGCAATACGAACGCGAGAAAACATACTTGAGAGCTCACGGATACTGTATAAATCAGCAGCTGCGTCTGTCAGTTTCATCGATTAAGATGCGAGTAATGTCATCTTGTGAGCGATAGCTCCTGTGGCTAGGTACGAGGTCAAAGAGAAAGCGACTGAGCCGACTCGCGACAACAATATCCTGTTCTCGAGGACCGCGAGACGCCGACCGAGACACGATGCGCGGGCCACAGTTGAATACATTGTAGAGTTACGTCGAGAACGACTGAAGCGTGCCACTCGCGGGGTTGATCCGATGCTTTGGCTAGATGTGGCTTGGACATCTGTCCCGTCGCGTAGCACGACATCCTCCTTCGTGAGACGCATGTTGGTTGACTCGGACGAACACAACCGAAGTGACTCGCATATCTAGTTTCAAAGCGCACCTTCAGACGTCTCGGGAGGCACGTTTTGAGGCGCCCTACATCTCAAACGTGATCAGCTTGTCGTTCACCTCTTCAAGCCACGAGAGGTACCATCCGCGCGGACCTTCAGCACTTGCCAAGACGTGGATCGGCCACGTTATTATTTGTCTTTTCTTTAGTGCTGAACAACTACTGTCTGAGATTAACCATCATCTCCACGCCTAGCACAGAGAGATTCCAAAGGTCTCCGCCTGGAATATCAGGTAACCATGAGCGTCGCCTGTAAAGCGCATCCAACGCAGAATCTTACCCCGTGGGTGGCCGCGCTCGACCATGATTAAGCTCCACTGTGTTTACTGGCCGCGTCCTGCATCGTACACGTGGCCGTCCTGAGCGCTTGCATATGAATGTAGCCCGTCTTCGTTCAAGTACTGCAGTGGAAGGCGCTTGGAAGTTCAAGCATATCTCATTCCCTGGATCCAAATATTTTACCCCTGAGCCTCCGTGGCTGCGTAGCTCAGCTTGCTGTCCTTCAGGATATGACGTTGTCACCCAAGAAAAGTTTCGTTGGCTGTTGCAGGTGTCTCTGTGCTTTTTGCATGTTTGCATGTTTAAGCAAAAATTCTCGCTTTAGACGTAACATGAAGTACCTCACTTAACAAACGATGAACTAAAGCAACTCGATGAACATACAAGACAGCTTTTCGCGTTTGCAGTTTCCGGATGATAGGAGGAGCAAACAACTCAGAAGCATTAGGAATATTTGTTTGTTGATATATTGATAAGGCTGGTATAAAAATGCGGATTGTAGATACTTTGTCTGGCTGCACTGCTTAGCTACTCGTCAGATACAAGAGGGGGTTAGCCAATCATGTACCTCAACCCAGGAATCGCCTTTTTCGGTGAAACGAATTTGCATGGTCGTTGCAGCAATTTTTTGTTGGCTCCATAACACTTTGTCCTTGGCTTCCTCGTAGTGATGCAGTCTTGAGCTCACATCGAAGACGGTAGCGATTGCCCTGGTCAATCTTGAACCAAACTCTGAAGCTGCTTCGTTTGGCATCAGATCACATTCTTCGCCGATGTCTTCATAGTTAACCTCCTCCCACCCGTCTTGCTTTGCTATCTGCCCATTCATTGGAGTCTCTCCATCCAGCATCCTCGTAAATAGTTTTACCATCGTTTCAGTGGATGTGACCTCAGGCAACGAATGGCCTTGCGCATACAACGGTAGTTCAGGAATGCCACTCGTTTTAGCCTTGTCGATGATCTCTTTCACCACTTCCGGAATCTTGTCGAGGTCAAGCATCTTCTCCGTCGAGTGTTCCTTCATCGCGCTCATCAGAGCAACGTACGCTGCGGTGGCCTTTTCGTCTCCAAATCTCTTTCTGAGTAACTGAGCCACAGGAAGCATTGTCGACAACGTATGCGTGATCGCGTTTTGACAAGTTCGTTCTGTGATGGCAAGTGGACTGTCACGTATCATATCTTCAACGTCTTGGAGCGCTTTTTCGCCACCAACCTTGATTCCAGCTGAAGACCCCATCATAGTCAGAGCCGTCACACCCGCGTAAAACCCGATCGGGTTCCAAAAGTTCACCAGCGTGACGACAGCAGGCGCGATGACCATGGCATTCATCGTCACCGATACCTGAAACAGATATTTCGCGCGATCAAGTTCGTTGCTGACTTCAAGGAGATGATCGCCCACGATGAGCATGTACTCACGCATGGACTCTGCGTGCAACGTGTTGATTGCATCAAAATGGGCGTCTAGAGCAGCCATCATTTTCGTGTCCAGTACCGTCAGCCCGGCTCGCTTGTGCTGCGTAGAATCCGCCCCGTCATTGGACACCCCGGCGAGATTGCTCACGCAGCTGGTGGTATCCTGATTGATCGCCATCATCTGGTCTGATCTTGAAATGCAGGGGAAATTGAGGAATGCGAGCGCGGGCTGAAGTCCGCAGAATTTCCACTGCCACCTGTATATACCGAGGCACTCCCGGATCACAACAAAATTGTAGTCTTCTCTGGAAGTGGAAGAAACAAACGTTCTTTTCTGGAATTAAATAAACTATGTTCAAGGTGATAAGCTGATACAGTAAATAAATATGAGGAGACAGCGCGTGTGTGCATAAGCGTTTGGATTGCTTTGCCTTTAAAGTACCGGTAAACTATACATGGGTTGACCGTCAACCGTTGACGATGTTTCTCACGCTTTTGACTTCAACGTACGCCAGAGAAAGTCCAACAATCGTTGTAGCTAAGTTTCACTAGTTCTTGGGTTGGAAGGAATGTGGTGTCAGGACCAGCGATGGTACAGCCTCGTGTTGCACAACGTGCGAACATTCTTTTGGATCCCACCCTACTTAAGCCATGCATGAATCGCGTGGAGATGGGCCAAGCTAGTTTGCGGTCTGTACTTTCCGACCAACGGAGAAAATTACTGGTGCTCATAAATTGATTGTCAGACATTAGTGAAATTTAGGAACTTTTATATTAAAAAATTGATTATGTATCGGTTATTAAGGGCAGTCCCCTCTGTATAACCATCTCTCACCTAAATCGTGATTATATATGGCAGTCTATAATTCTGCTCAAAATTTGAAGATGCCTCTGTAAGATGAATCCTTTCCCTTAAAATATAAGCAACGGGATCCTAAACCTCCTTTACAACAGGATTTAGAGAGGTTTCGCAAAATGCATTGTAGTATAAAAGTTATAATGAATGTGATAAATTATGACGGCACTCCAATAGTGTCCTTATTGCAAAGTCGAATTACAGGTCTCTCCTAAACCGTTATAATTCAATTTATGCTATAATACAGATTGCAAAGCCTCTTTAAAATTATACCCATTTGTTTTTTGTGGTGCATACCGAAATTGTATTAAACTATTGTACTTGACATCACAATTACTGCACACGTGTCAGAGTTGATGTAATTTGTAGTGATGCTGTGGGCTCGCCCACGACCAAGTATTTGAGACAACTGTACGGAAAAGCAGCGGTTTGCGGAGGTAGCTGGAAAGTCACGAAATCCGGAAGCAAGGTTTGCGCAAAGTGCTTGGTTGCATCTGGTGCGTCAGGATTTGAAAAGGCTGGCAATGTTCTCAAGCTCATCAAAAAAATGAGAATACCATCATCATATATTCATTGCAAATCAAGCCTCCAATGTATCTGAGCATGCCTTGAGCAGTTTGTCCGAGGCGTTGCCTTTTCGCTTATCCCACTTTAATTGTAGGTGTCAATGGATCTCTCAGGGGTATGTTGGTAGTACCAACTACTTGATATAGACAAGTCCTTTTACCTGTTCTATAATCAACAACTCAGTATGTGAAAGTCAAGGTCGTTAAAGTTATGCCTTCCCAACTGAATCTGATATACTGTAATGGAGCTTCGCCCACTTCAGAAATTTTGGTCAAAAATATCAGATTGATGTTCTTTTAAAACCCATCTACAACAAGAAATATTTTGTGATACCTGATTCGGTTCGCCAACTAAGGTAAACACTTGCACGCCACGATTTCTTGCCCAGGTTCCGAGCTCGAACAGGTTTAAAGTAGGATGAGGAAATCCCCCTGTGTCGTAGGTGACTGTGGTGGGTATCACGATCTCAACGCTTTTGGCAGGGAAGCTGACAGTTTCCTGGTGCTTGGTACTCGTGTTGCTATTTTGGAATTAACTAACAATCCAGCATTACAAATTGTTGAGCGGTGGCTCGATGAGCACTCCTTCAGCGCGCCTCCTCCTAGCTCCTCCTCACCATCTGTACCTCCAGCTGATCTGCTCGAAACAAGTGCATGAGCTAGTCTTATCGACCTTGAGCCCACAGCAGTAACAGATTAAAGTGGAGCCAATTCGGTGTTTTTGCACTTGCTGATCATATTGCCGTTAGTTCTCCTCCAGTCTTTCATCTATGGTATGGGGTAGTGCGGTGGCCCTTAATCCCCAACTGAGCAATGTTGCGCACATAAAACGATAGATAAGCGCGAAAGAGACATGGTCGTTCTAGTCGACTCCGCGGTTGAATTTATCGTCTGCTAGTGTAGAATTGTGAGGGATTTTATTGAAATATGCGTACAGTTAGAATGAGCTGGATCAGATGCTGCACGCTGCAGCTTTGTTGCTTTATGTGTGAGATGCTCATACCAAGTACAAGTGGGTTTATGTAATAGCAAACGATCAAACTATCAAAAGATAAAGATGCAACCTACTGCTGCTCGTAGACTGCAAGTACTAGTACCGTTATTTTCCTATTTCTGCGAAGTGCTTGACGTTCGCCTTCATTTGTTGGATGGAATCTGTGAATTCGCGGTGACATTTGCGCATTATAAAAATGGCATCCTCAAAGGGCTTCAACTTTGAGTTGACGGCCACAGACTTACTGAAGTTCTCAAACAGCTTCAAGATCTCCAACACTGTCCATATTTTCTGCGCCAAACTTGCAGCATTCATAAACTGCTTCACGTTCCCTTTCAACCACCCACCTTTTAGGTTCTCGACGGCCGAATTTACCACCGCAACGGCTTGGTCAGGAGTTGAGCTAGCATTTTCAATCACAGAAGTTTCCGGTTCTTGATCGATATTATTCAAGGATGCTTTGAGCTTGTCGGAAGGGGTTTGCCACAAAAAACCTTCCTTGGAAAAATCTGGATCTTGAAGCACGTTGGTCACCTCCCGCATCACCAGCTTAATATTGCGGCGGTCGAGGTCAAACAGCTCCCTTTTCTTCGAGTTCGCGTTCAACACACCGAGCACACAATACACATCTTCAGCTTTCTCACCAAACTTGTCCTTCAGTAATTCGGCCAAGGGCTGCATTGTGGATGCCGTTCGAATGATTGCGTTGATTTGAGTCTTCTCCTCAATGTGCGTTGAACTGTTCTTGATCATCGACAGCGCGCACTTGGCCTCTTTCTCTCCGCCGCTTTTGAATCCACATGATGCACCATACACACTCACTGATATAACACACCAACTGACAGGGTTCCAGGAGCTGGATATAGCCAGTGCTAGGGTACGAGTGCAGCCATGTTCAGCCCACCTGACGTGCAAACAAGACACTGCACATGATCAAGCTACTGCTTGACTTCGCTGATTCGTTCATCCACAGCTTTCATGTATTCGTCTCTGGACGTGCCGTCTAAAGCGTCCATCGCCTTGCAATGTGCTTCCTGGGCAGCCATCACCTGCGTGGCATATGGCGAGAACTTGCCTTCCTTGCCAAGCATGGATGCCGACCAGACAGCAGCGAGTGTGGAGACGCCATTCATACTCGTGTCACTGCTCGTATTGTTCATCGTCGATCTGGTTTCAATGGAGAATTGAGAAGTGAAATGGAAGAATGATGATGAACACTGTCTTCTTGTCTCTGCATTGGCTCAATAGAGTGGTTTGTGAAAATAAATTGACTGGATTCACTTGTTCGGCAAGTTAATGAAATGTGGGTATGCGAGGCGATTTCATGCATTAAGCAAAACTACGTAGTATCTTTCAAATTTGGTTGAAAGGCTATGGTACTGTAAGTGTCAAGGAGATACGTATATATAAAGAGGCTGCCATTGATATTACGAGTATCGCCTGGCGCCGTCAATTTTGAAGTAGATTGGGCCGAAGCGCATTTACTAGGTACAATTTAACTTTTCAGTACATTAGATGATTCCATCTGACGCACATAGGATTTTGAACCCAAGCAGGAGGGTTCAATTGCGACGATCCAAGCAGCATTTACGGGTGCAATTGTTTTGGTCTCACCTGACTTTTTTTCAGAAAAAAACAGTTGGTTGGAAATTAAACGGAAGGCTCAAAGAAAGAGAGAAGCACGATCATCCAAATGTCAATCTTAATGGCGCTGAGGTCCATCAATTCATTACGATACTATGGATGCTGCTAATCTCAAGAAAATCGGCTAAACCTGCCGATTTGTTTTGGCGTTTACTATTACAAATCTGAAGACAATTTCACGATATGTACACGGCGATATCGTTCTAAGCCGCAATAAATACATTAATATTCAAATGTAAGTTGTAGTATGATACTTTGATGAGATCACTCTCTCTTCCAGTGAAGTGTATCTGGATAGACTGTCTGTTGCCATAAATGAATAAATAGAGAAGTTTGTGGACGCATCCACCGTCGGCAAGCGTGTTTCTTCTGGAGTGTACCCACCTACGAGGTATATTTAAGTACAATTTAATGACCTAGAGAGAGAGAGAAGGTCATTCTATTTAACTTATGATCTACATATAGTTTAAGAATTCCGGAGTCTCATTAACACTGCTGAGAGTGAGGTGTTTCTAAGTTTTGACGGTGTGGCACCGACATCATTTTCGAGTAGATCTGCGACTTGGGACATAAGAACTCGGTCATTTCCC
>GL376625.1:7578-97115 GCA_000143045.1 Globisporangium ultimum DAOM BR144 | reverse complement strand
TGCCTTCACCTTCTCCTGACCAACTTCTGTTTGAGCAGCTCAGCCAAGGGGCGCATTGTATCCACGTACGTGAGATTGCGTTTTCACACGTTCGTTCTTCAATCACGCGAGAACAATTACGAATCATTGTTACCACGTCTTTGAGTGCTCTGTCGCCGCCAGTTTTAATTGAAGCCGCAGCTTCTACCACAATCATGGACATCGCACCAGCGTACAACATGATCGGATTCCATTGATCGCGAGTGACGGCCGTGGCTATTGGTGCAATCGCAGTAACGTTCACCGCCGCTGATATTTTCCACAGATACCGCACACGAGCGAGTTCCTCGTCGATCGCTCCAACGTAATGCTTTACTTCAGTCATGTAATCATCCACGCATCCGGGGTGCAATGCGTTGATCGCGTCGCAATGCACTTCCAGAGCAGCCATCAGTTCCACGTCGAGAACAGTGAATCGGTCTCGTTCGTTCTGCATGGTGACGAACGAGTGGTGGTTGCTTGGTCTGGGGAGAATCGAGAAGTGAGAGGTGAGCTGGCAGTCATTTGCAGACTGGCCTTTTTCTTCGCCCTACCCGCTGATTTGTTTTTCTCTGTGGGTTCGATACATTTCAGACTGTGAAATTAATCAGACTGAAAATAACCGAATCTATTACAAGGGAAAAAAATCAGCGGGTAGGGTGAAGAAAAGAGTACCAAAATTCTCCGCACTATATCTGGCGTACTGTACTAAATTCTAATACTCGATACTTGTGTAAACCGGTTGAGTTTTCTTTCTCTGGCATGGCCAAACTTCTTAATAAGGCCTCATTAGATGAGGCACCAAAATAAGGCATAATATCTAAGATGCTTACACCACGACACCAGCGCGTATCCCTACTTTTGACTTCATCAAACCTTCAAAACGAAAAATCGATCCAAGCTGAGCTGTGCTCTTTTGAGTTGCATTCTGCACATGCAATTTATTGTTAACTGCCCGAGATGGAGGCGTGGCTTAAGAACTGCTTGAGATGGATTGGCATGTCTGCATCCTTCGTTCCGAATTGCGCTGAATCCGACTCACATGCAATCATAGTGCTTAGGTCCACATCACATATCTTCCTCAGTTCCACCCACTTGTAGAACTGCACTTGCCTTCAATGGGGGGTGTCTGAAAAGTAGAGGACGACCTGCATAGCAACGGTTGCCACTAGCGCGAGCATTTGTTGATATACCGTATCCCTCGTAAACGCATACGAAACCTGGTGAATTTCAGCGCGAATAGCCTCGTCGAACCCGTGCAGACGCCTGGGTAGTTCATGAATTGTTTTTGCGAACTCGAAATGTCTTGTGAGCACTTCTTCGATGGCTTTCTTGAAAGGCTCCAGTCGCTCGTTCATGCCTACGAGGTCGGCGATTGCGAAGCCCGCGGCAACGAGTACGCCAATCTCACCGCTGCATTAATGGCGATCGACAGCTTTACTATCAAGTCGAAAGATGCTGCTGCATTCTGGGTTTGCTTGGCGGTGAGCTGGAATTGTTGCCATCCCGCGCTATTCGTGTCCATGGTCATACAAAACACTTCGACGCCTTTGCCAACGCTCGGACAAACTGGCCGCAACACAGAGCCGATGAGTATTGAAAGTGACGCGTCCATGTTGCTTTTCTTCTTCTTTGGCCCTCTCAGTCGCTTCGCCGAAGCTCGCATACTCTCACCGTACCGTTCGACAGCTTCTTCAAATGTAAGTGGACATAGTGAGGCCTCTTGTACATATCTCAGTAGTGCCGAGAAATCATTGCTTGTGGCCACGCCAATAAGATACGTCATCACCTGCGGGATCTTGTGGAGATCGAATAGCTTTTCTCTAGAGTGACCAGCTAACGTGACAAGCAACACAAAGTACGCCGCACTTACATTCTGCTCGCAGATTTTCTCTCCTAATAATCGAACCAAGGGCTCCATTGTGGACGACGTGTGGGTGATCGCGTTTTCAGAGGTCCGATCTTGAATTACGCGGAAGCTATCCTCGATCATCGTCGCCATATACTTCAGCGCTTTCTCACTACCAACTTTGTATTCGACTGCAGCGCATGCTGCGCTCAAAGAGACCGCGCCTGCGACCCACCCAATCGGATTCCAGAATTTGGTCGCGGCTAGCGCAGTTGGTACGGTGTTGGTGATGTTCAACCCCGCAGATGTTTTAAGAAGGCGCTGCGCATGGAAGCGTTACTGCTCGAGTTCAATGACTTGACCCTCCACAATCCGCATGTACTCATCCATGGAGTTGTCGTTCAACGAATTGATCGCGCCACAGTGAGCTCTCAGACTAGCCATCATCTCCTCACCAAACTTTGTGTAGCAGCCTTGGCTACTCCACATGGCGCGAAAGAGTTCAGACCAGTTCCCGACATGAACACCAAGTTCGTCCACATCCACAATGGAGTCCACGGAGCTCGCCGTCATGGTTATAGCTCTGATTGTAAGGGCATGGGAGCTTGGGAGAAGTATTGTAACTTTGATTTTTCTGCTCAACGCTCCTCTTCTTCGTAGCTTCGTTTGACAGACGTCTCAGCGCAAGTGTGCAATGATGATTTGAGCTTTTGGAGTCAACTTACGAAGTGAAATTTGATTCACAAACTTACTTTGCAAGTCGTACCTCAAGGTCGTTGGTTGCTACATACCACCGCGCCACTACCAACCGAGGTTACTGCACCGAACCTAAGAACGATTCGCACGAGCGAAGGTTCCTTTCAGCTGTCCTTGAGTTCAGTCCTTAGTGGAAGTGAAATCCGCACGACTTGGCCATTTGTCAGCGCAATATCCACCCACTGTTCGACTCTGCTGTCCGCAGGCAACATCAAAGTCCACACATCCAGTAAACCTTACCCTTGACGACTAGCAATTCAAGTGACAAACTTGTTTGCTTTTCACAATTTATTTATACTCTTCTGGGGATGCACTTTTGCATTTATTTATTTCTGCAGGAAAATGTGCACTGAAATACTGGAAAAGAGACATCGTCTTTGCTGCAGCCGCGTTTCACCATCTTTACTCTCTCCGTGACGAAACGGAGTCAGTTGGTGTGAGCGGAGACGTCGCAGTCGCTCACTACGATCAGTAAAGAAAATATTCCGTGACGAAATGCTTTGATATCCAGTGTCGCTGGTGGAATGACTACTTTAGTTAATTTCGACATCAATTAGGTACATGTTACCAGATTTGTTGGATATAGTATGTATTCGAATAGTTCCGTTTATGTCATTTTGGGTAGATTTAGGCAAGTTTTTAGGTATGCACTAACTTCTCCCTCTAGGGCGCTTAGTAGAAGAACTACATCACCCTTGAGGACAAAGAAGCCCCAGGAGTATGGACAAAAGAAATGTTACAAATGCAAATATTGTGAAGCGATATTGTACAGTTGATCCAAAAGAAACTTAGTTTGGACGGTCTAGATGAACTATAGCGCTTCAAGGCACCATTTACGTGACGTAAAACAAAGATGCATCAGGTGACACAGTAGGTGTGGTTCTGTGATGGCTGTTTATTATGGCGAGCTAAAAGCCAGAGAAGCCAATACTACGTGCAAGAAGACTAATTGTTTATATTTGACAACGAGTTGCGAAGCTTTTTTGTAATTCAGCGAGATGGAGCGTTCTGCTATCACATTATTAGCTTCCTCAAAGTACTGGAGTGACTGAAACGAATTGTCGTGTACTTCCTTTTGACTTGTACTTCATTAACAAGCTTTGGGAATAACTAGCGTGGGTTGTTTATCACATAGTGCATCAAATTTTTGGACACAAATGACTTCAAATTGGTCATTTTATACGAAGGGAAAAAAGCGGTGATCGAGTGCCTGAGTGGCGAAATCAATGTCAGTGGTTCTCTCGTGTTGTAGAGCACAAGGGGCGAAAATCTAGCTATTAACCAGCAATTACAAGTAAATATTTGGCCTATAATAGAGATATAACCCGACACTGGCTCCACCATTTGCCCCTTTGGGCCAATGGGCACAACACCTTTGGGTAGATGTGTGCGAGTCCGTCCCTATTTGGCCCTACTATTTCAAGGATATTTAACCAGGTAACGTTCCACTTGCGTGAGGACTCGGAACCAGCGCGCCCCATCATTACACTATTGGGGACTTAACTCCGGCTTTCAGGGGCGTGGAGCATCGACGACTCCAGGACATTATCCTATGTACCCCTCTGGCCTCCCGGTGCAAGGTATCGCGAATCTGGAACACCGTTTGTGCCCCTTTTATGTCCACGAGAAATTTCACCCCTGAGTGTGATCGATCCGGTGACCTCTCGCTTCTGGGACCAAAGCTTTCCCACTAGAGCCACGCTACCCGCTTTTGATCTATAATAGAGCATTTACTTGGTGCGGCTAACCAATTGGCGCAATTTGGCATATCAGATTTGACACGGCAACGTGGACTTGAGCTGTGCGGACGGCTCCGTCAAAACGTTTCACATGCTGTTTGGGTACGGATCGATCACGGCCTCGAGGATATTTTTGCCTGGACTGGGCACATAGAGGTTTGCTACGGGTAAAAGATTACGCTCTCCTCCAACAGTGATGATACACCAAGTCCACGCGTCGAAATTTGGACGATCAAGTCTGGAAACGCTACGAATACTCTCAGTAAGACTGCAAGGCAGACATGTCATATTCACTGGGTACGCTCTTCCAACTCGAGCGTAGTTCAGCTGCGCTTCCTTGAAGCTCTGGCTCGTGAGTGGCTGTGGAATCGTGAACGGAGGGTCTGGCATCGGATCAGCGCCGCTTTGAGCAGCTTAAGCTTACGCAGCAGCGATTGCTTCCACGAATTCGCGCATCTTCTCCCAACCGAAGATCACTGGAGGCTCCTCGTCGGCATGACCTGCTAGCGCCATGATATTGTCGAACAGATGCTCTTCGCCGTTCTGGCGCACGACGTCGGCCAACCGGGCTTCGTCATCTTGCTTCTCCATTGGTTTTTAGGTCCGTGTGCTTCCCATTCGATCATGGCGTTGCAGCTCACGTTATGCGAACTTTTTCCATAATGCACCTTGATATCAAGATGTTTTTGGTGATGGTAAGTGATAAAGTTTCAAACAGTCAAATCTCAAGCCGTCTATTAGCTCGCAGGTTACCTACTGCTGCTACGCTGCCGCTTGTTGCTGGCCTTCCTTTTCTTACCTTGGAACTCTTTCTTGTACGTCGCGAGGTCCATGCTGTTGGCGACTGTCGTTGCCTGCGCCACGCCGCGGTGCAGGTACAGCCGCAGCAGCTCGTTAACGTACTCGAGCAAGTCGGTCATCGCGTCCTGCTCCTCGGGGTTAAACTTCCCCAGCACAAACTTGTCCATGGCCGTGCCCGAGGGCGCGCCCGTGTTGCCGCCGCTGAACCACTGCGGCGCGCCGACGCCGATCTTGAGCCGCGCAAACCGCTCGGTGCTGACACACTTGATGATGTCTTTGATGCCGTTCTGGCCGCCCGGACCGCCCTTGGACTTGAAGCGGCACGTGCCGAACGGAAGCGCGACGTCGTCCGTGACCACGAGCAGCTCGTCTTGACGGTTGAGCGCGAGCGCGTTCTTCTTGAGCCGCCAGTGGTGCGCGTTCATAAACGTCTTGACGGCCACGCCCGAGCGGTTCATATACGTCGTCGGCAGCAGCAGCGCGACGTTCACGTCCGGATGAGGCACGCCTTCCTCGAGCGTCTTGTCCTTGCGGCGCTTGGACGAGCAGTTCACGAGGTCGTCCACACGGTACGTGTACGCCGCGGTGCCTTTTGTCGCGTCGTCCTCATCCGTGTCGACGTCCTGCTGGAACGAGATCGCAAAGCGCGCGACGTCGCCGTGGTTACTGGCTTCGTGCTGGAACGCGAGCTTCGTGCCCTTCTCAAATAGAAACGATCACAAGACCAAACAAATTCGTTTAATGAGCATGTAGAACATAAAAAAAAGCACACAAACTCTCATGCAATAATAGCAGTGATTTACCAGTACGTCTTGCACATAAGTATCCAGAAAGTGCGTCACCGCCATGCTGCCAATATTGTGCCTGCCTCAAGCCCACCAAACAACAGCACAACGCACATTAGAACAAACCAACCGAGTTCCACATGCACACATGCATACAAGCAGCGTACACAACAGCGCATCGTACCGCGTCTTGGCGTACTTTTCGCCCGGGTTACCCAGTCCGACGATCAGTTTGCGTACGTTTTCGTACTTGGGCGGCGTCTTTGCGTTATCGTCCGCAGCTTTGTCTGCAGTCGCCGTGGCATCGGTGCTGAACGCGCGCGCAGTCGGGAGCAGCGCGTTGCGCGCCGCAGAGGCCGAGAGGAAGCCCCGCAGCCGCCGCGCAGTCGTTGCCACGGCCGCCGTCACCTTCATGCTGCTCTATGTGGCCTATTGTCTGCGCCAAAGGTGTGTGTGAGTGTGCGCAATCGTGTGGTCCACACGAGCGTACCTTGTGGTCATGTGGGGAATACGAAGGGCACTCCGCAACACACAGAGAAGATGGAGCGCCGCGTGCTAGCGCAGACGTTGCGCACTGCGCGACCGTTCTTCCTCATCGCGGGCCCGTGCGTGCTCGAGTCGGAGCGCGTTGTCATGGAGATCGCCACGCGGTGAGGCTCTGAGTTTTGCCTAGTTTGCTGTTTGTGCTGCGTGTGAGAAGCCATTGAAGTGATCGCGTCTTGTGTGCTAATGCTACTGCTGTCTATTATGTATACGTGTGCGCCGCCATAGCCTTGCTGCAATGCAAAAGGAGCTGCAGATTCCCGTCATCTTCAAAGCGAGTTTCGACAAAGCCAACCGCCAGGACCTCACCAGGTATGTTTGTCCAACCAGTATGAAGGCTGATTCCGGTGGTGAGCTGATCGGTTTCGCATGCGTAGCTATCGCGGGCCTGGACTCGTGGAAGGGCTGCAGCTGCTGCAGCACGTGAAGCACACGACGGGGCTACCTGTGCTCACGGATCTGCACGAGACGCACCAGGTGGAGCCAGTGGCGAAAGTCGTCGACATTCTGCAGATCCCGGCGTTCCTGAGCCGCCAGACGGATCTGCTTGTCGCGGCCGCCAACTCAGGCAAGCTTGTGAACCTCAAGAAGGGCCAGATGCTGTCGGCGGAGACCATGGTAACCAGTGTGGCGCTGTAGGCTATTGTTGATCTGAGTTTGTTTATATTGTAATTGACACATGCTTGCATATGTGTAGCTACTGGCGGCCAAGAAAGTGGCGATCACGCAGGGTGACTCAGGTCTGTGCTTTGCGGGGGTTTACGAGGCTGCCAATAAGTTGTGCGCTAGACTAACGATAGTTTGCGGTGCCTTGAACAGACTTTATCCTGACGGAGCGAGGATCGATGTTTGGCTACGGCGATTTGGTGGTTGATGCGAGGAATCTGCCAAAGCTTCGTCATGCACAGGGAATGGTCATTCAAGATGTTACCCACAGGTACGCACATCCGCTTCGAGTTGCTCTTGAGCATCACACAGTCTGCCCTCTTGGTGGTGAGCTCATGCCTTGCTTTTCTGTTGAGTTTAGTGTTCAGCGTCCAACGCAAGCTGGCGCAGTCACGAGTGGAGGCGACAGAGAGTTCATCCCAACGATCGCGCGCATGGCGGCCGCAGTGGGCGTCGATGGTTTTTTCATGGAGACCCACCCAGACCCAGATAGTGCATTGTGCGATGCGTCAACCATGCTCCCACTAGGCCAACTCCAGCCGCTCGTCGAAGAACTGATCGCGATCGCGAATGCGTCCAAGGCATTAGCGCACAAGACACACACGAATCAATAGAGATTTTATCGTTCGCCCTTTTTTCCCAACGTTTTTCGTCATCAGAAGTCCTTCAAGCTCTCTTCAACAACGGGCAGCGGGTGGTCCTTTAATCGCAGTTTCTTGAGCATGCGGTTGATCTTTCGGTTAAAACGGTCTGGACGTGGTTGATTGCCGTGCTTCGTGCACACTTGGCGATTTGCCTTGGGGATCTTTGGTTTCCGCGGTTGCGACTGCGTGTACGCTTTGTACCGCTCGTCTGACGGCTTTGTGTCGATCTCCTTCATCGTCTCCAGCACTTTGCTTCGGATGTCGTAGTAGTCCTTCAGCGTCGTGAGCCGCTTGACTTTCTTGACCAAAGTCTGCCGATAGTGGCTCTCCACTTCTTCAGAGAATATGCTTTTCCGGACTTCCTCGACTTTTAGCACAGGCAACCACGTGCCGTTTGGATTGTCCAGATTCTGCATTTCCTGGGCGTAGAGCTTGTTCGAAGCCTTGGAGAGCGCCTCAAAATCCGACACTGCAGCCTTGCGCACCAACGTAACCTGGAGATTGCGACGACTCTCTCGTTGACTATTCGGCAGCTGGACTTCTTGTTGCCGTACAGGCTCATTATTGGAGCTCGGTCGAGGGGCGCATTCTTGTGTGCTTTCTTGATTCGTCGCTTTGATGACCGTGCGCTCGCTGATGATTCGCTTTGCTGCGATCTGAATGCTCATGCGACGAGCGTCGGGGCGTGTGTGCGGGGAGCCCAAAGGTGGACGTGCACTGGATACTGCGCCATCCACTTGAGGCTCAGCATGACGGTGGTTGTTCTGCTGAGCGGCTTCCGTTATCGTGTGCACAAACGTCAGTGTATTCTTCACTGCTTGGGCTTTGATCCCTATTTCCAGCGCCTTCTTCGCCTTGGACTTGCTTTGCTTCTGCTTATCTGCCTGCTTTTTCTTCGATGCAATCATGGTCGGACACGATACATCGCCTGTGATGTGCTTTTTACTGCCGCACCAGCTGCACATACACTTGCCATCATGCATCATCGCTTTTGTCGAGCTGCACGGCCACAAACATAATGATTAATGCCAAAGCTAATACTTTACGAATGATTCCTCAGTACGTACATGGTGAGCACAAGACCAGGATTCGACAGTGCGAGCTTCGTACGGGTTTGTCGCCAGTTTTCACGCGCTTCGGCAAGCGCGCGGAGTTTCTGGTAGCAATTGCGAATGTGCTCGAGGCCGTGCATGAAGAACAGCTCTCTCCACGTTTCTCTCTGTGACAAATGACAGTAGATTAGGCAAAAGCATGACAATGAAAAAGCAGATTGAACTCGAACAGGAGACTCACATCCATGATAAGCGTCTTGACATCAGTCACAGCGAGTAGGTCCGTGTTGTACCCTGGCTTGTTGAACAGTACGGGGTACTCACCGCAGATATCGTGGTCCTGGTACAAATTGAGCTCTAACGCGATGCGCTTCTTTTCCTGCTGCTCCTTACCGCGGTTGCCTGTCTCTTGTATGGATCGTTTGAACGAATCGTTCTCAAGGCGCGTGCACTTGTACACGGTGCCGTTGTCGTTCAAGTAGTGCACGAGCGGGATGCTCTCCTGCACGATGCCTGAATACACAAAGTACACGACGTTCGCCTCTGAGCCCACACGCGAAAGGAACGTATCGGTTGGAAAGTTCAGATGCCGCAAGCGATTCGACAGGCGCGTCAACTCTCCGTGCGGCCATTCGTCGAAGAAGAACAGCGTCTCGAGATACTCGACTTGCGTGAAGTCCAATTGCGACGAATTCGTAATGCGAATCAAGCGCTGATAGGCACCTCGCTTCAGGCAAATGAATGATGTCGGGGTATCACAAATGATCGTGCACGAGCGCCTTGCAGTTGGATCCATGACCGCGAGCTCACCAAAAGTGCCGCCCGACCCGATCTGCTTGATGAACGAGCCGTAATTCTCGGGTAGTGGATTTCCCTCGCTGTCCAATCGTTCTATCGACTTCGCACCCGTCGTGGAATGCGTGTAGCGGTCGGACGTGGTGCCATTTTCTTCATTCTGCACAATGAGTTTCTTCTTCGAGTCGATAAACAGCGACACGGAGCCTTGGATGACAATGTAGAACGTGTCGCCATAGTCGCCCTGATAGCATACGATGCCCTTGGGCGGTAGCTCCAAGAGCGTCATTTCTCGACAGATCGTCTTGCAGATAATCTCCTGGGCACCCTGAAAAATCTTGTTCGTGCTCCCGTTTTGCAGCACAAATTCATACAGAGTGTCAATGTCCTGGGAATCGCGTGCCTCGGGAGGCTTTTCGAGAATGCGATGGATACTCCACACTTCCTTGTTGCGCTCTCTCTCCATCTCGTTGTCAAACTGGACTTGCATCTGGTCTTGAAGCTCCTTCAGAAACGAGCTGCGACGGAGGCTCGGAAACGACTGGAGCGAATGCATGGTAGCCTTCCGTGTAATCGGCGCCATTGGAGCCGTGGGTACCATTGTGGTCATCGAAGTCGCTGCGTTCGAAGCCATCCTAGGTGTCAATTAGGAAGTTACCACTGCAGGCCTTCTGCTTGCCTGATGAACCAATGTGCATTAACGTTTGTGAGCGAACTCCCTAATAATAGCGACTCGGCGGACCTGACAGAACACAACACAATCGCTTGGATAAGCCAGTTAAAAGCTACCCTCGCGCAGCATGCATGATATTATTATGTAAGTTTTTACCGTGCCGGGGCTATCTCGCAACAAAGATGTCTTTCACACACGCCCCGCTCAATCCGAATCCGACGAGTCGCTGCTGTCGCTCGAATCCGAACTTGAGCCGGACGAACTACTTCCACTACTGCTGCTACTTCCGGAACCGCTACTGCTGCTGGAATCGCTATCGGAGTCGCTACCACTGCTGCTGCTGTCGTCCGTAGGCTTCGCTTGCGCCATGATCAGCTTTGGCGCATTCTTCAAGTACTCACGGAGATCGGTTGTGAGGCCACCGAGACCGATCGATGTGAAGAAGTTGATTGCAAAACGCGTGTTGCGAGGATTGTCTTTCGGAAACACACCCGCAAAAGTCTCCTGCATGATCTCATCAAAGAACCGCTCCTTCAGTTTCTTCAAGCCCATGTGCTCAGAGAGCTCTTGACACAGGATCTTGATGAAAATACGGCTCGACGATGTCGTCTCTTCTTCGTTCAAGCGAATGTACTCAAACACAGTCCACGGGAGCGCATCGGTAATCAACAAGTGGGCGAAAAACTTCGCGACGTTGCGAAGCTTGTTCGTCTCCAGACGATGGATCAGCGCGTACTGTTCGGCAAAGCACTCGTCGAACCCATCTTGGTACTCACGCTTGATCATACAGAACCGTTGCCCCAAGAGACCGTAGTAGCGCAAATACGTGCGTTCCTGGCTACAACACTCAATGAGCATCGAACAAATTTCTTTCTCTTGGCCAGGACGAATGTTAAGCTTCATCAATTTGTGTGCACATTCTTCGTGGCTGATACTCGACATAATCGTCAAGTAGATTGTTCGACGAAGGTTCACCAAATCTTGCTCGGTCATATCTTGAATAGCCGAGTTTTCTGTCGATTGCTGCTGGCCGGCCTGCTCATCACCCGACTCATCATCGTCACCACTACCGCTCGATCCGCTTTCGCCGCCCGAGTCCGAGTCCGACTCGCCTAGAATTTCCTTCTTGATCGCAGCCCACATCTCTTCGTTCTTCTCATAGTCAGGGTCCAAACGGAACACATCGAGCTTGTCTTCACGATCAATCTCTTCTTCTAAAGTAGTCTCGTGCGTAATCTGGTCCCCTGATTCCACCAAATCGAGTTGCTCATGCACAGCCGGGTAGTCGGCAAACCCACCTTTGCGAATCGCAAACAAACCTTCAATCGTGTACTGGACGCGCTTATCGATCTCGCCTTCATGCAAGATACCACGGAATCGTTCAAAGATGGCACGTAAACCCTCTGGACACAGCTCCGCAAGGATTTGACCACACTCCTTGGTGAAGTTCACTGCGACTTCGACCGAGTCATCAGTTGGGTTCGCGAGTAAAAGCGTCAGCACCTCAAGCGCCAAAAGCTCATGCACGACCTGCTGGTTCACGAGATGCGCGATGAAACGCACCAGCGCAATGGCAACGACTTTGTCTCCTCTCTTGAAAGACCGGCGAAACCGATGCACGACACGTTTCACCACGAGCTCTCCATTTTCAGGCATCTTGGTGTTCAATACTGCGATCAATGCAGCATAAATGTGCGTGAACCCAGGTGACGCCAGTTGCGCCTTCATGAGGGAACGGGCCAGCAAGCCTCGTCCTCGAACCAGGTTTTCTTGGAAAAGCTCGGGGATGATGTTGCTGATGTTCGACACGTTGACTTTATTGATGAGACCATTGATACTCTTGCGAAGCGCATCCCACGTTTGTCGCTGGTGCTCTGGTGAGCTCTTGTCCACCTTCTGATTTTGGCGCATTTGCGCAAGCTTGAAAGGCGGCACGTAGACTCCTCCTGTGCGTCCACTCTTGGCATCGTCCAAGAAAAGGTTCACACGCTTGATTTCTGGAGTTGGCTCCGTTGCCTTCTTCGACGCAACAGGATCACGAGATGGAGTGGCAGATCTCGCGCGCGAATCACGTGATTTCTTCTTCTCCGAGCGACCAGATCTCTCGGGGGTTCTATCTTTTTTGTGTCGCGATCGTCGAGGCGGCGTGCGATCGCTTTCACTGCTACTGTCACTACTACTGCTGCTGCTACTTCGTGACGAGCTTCGACTGCGACGCTTTCTTCTTTCTCGTCTCTTCCCACGCGACTTTCGCGGTGGCGTTTGGTCCCCGCTAGGAGAACGTCTGCGCTGCGTATCAGCTTTGGAAGAACGCGGTGGAGTCTTCTCTCCACTGGGCGAACGTCTGCGTTGCGTATCAGTTTTCGATGAGCGCGGTGGTGTCGCATCTTCACTGTTAGAGCGTCGACGTTCTTTCTTCACGGTCGGTTGTCGAGACGAAGGGGACTTATCAGCTCTGGTACGACGTGGAGGAGTTTTCTCGTCGTCACTATCGGTGCGCTTTGCTCTCGGCGGAGTCTTCTCATCACCGCTCTCGGAGCGCTGTGCTCTACGAGGCGGCGTGCTACTCGCTTCACGTCGAGATGATCTCGCTCCACTAGGCAATCGCACCTCCTTTGGTTCGACCTTCACGTTCCCTTCTTTCACTGGTTCCTGCTTCGCATTCCGCGTCTCAACACGGCCATCGTTCTCCTCTTTTCGCGTTCTCTCCTCTTGCTGAAACCTTTTTGATTGCGGCGCCGCGGTTTCCGCATCTTCCGCTTTCACATCCGCACTCGCCGAGCGTTCGCGCTTACGTTTCTGCGAGGGTTCCTCCTTCACAGTGACATCTGCATCAGCCGAACCCTGTCGACGCGGTGGCGTTGGCGGCGTCACCGATCTCTTCGCTCTCGATATGGTTTCCTTTTTCACTGACTTGTCGTCCGCTTTCCTTTCCGCGCCATTGTTTCGGCGCGAAGACGATCTTTCCGCCGACGAGTGGCGCGAAGATCCTGTCGACGACGCCGACGATGAGCGCGATCTCGACCTCGATCGGGACGAACCGGAGCTCACACTGCGGCGTCTGCGTCTGTCGCTGCGTCCGCGCGATCTGGATCGCGATCGGGACGACGCCGACGATGACGGGCTCCGTCTGCGGCGGTCCTGCGTGCGGCGCGGCGGAGACGCACGGCGCCCACGACTGCGACTGCGACTGCGGCTGGCGCTGCGGCCACGAGTGCTGCGCGCGCGCGCGTCCCTCGAGCGCGACGACGAGCGGTGACCACCTGCCATTTCGGTCCGTTGGTTGTTGCTTTTGTTACTGGAAGCGGGCAAAGCGGGGGGAACTTTTCACATTGGACCCAAATAGAAGCCTCCTCTACTTAGGTAATGAGAAAGAAAAGGTTGCGTGAAAGTGGACTGAAGGTGACAGTATTTTATGAAAATATTGCATGAAGGTGTGCGGAACGTACTAGTAGGAGCTGAAGAGACGCGAGCAACCCATTGACCATTTAGCGAGAAGCAGCAGCATGAGCGACGAAGCGGTCCGTACTGTCTGTCTCTATATATGTGTGCAATATAGATAGCAGTGCGCATAAGGAGCTACTTGTGGCTGCTGCCGTGTAGACATACGCGGTGGAGTACGTGGACGACCGTCCGGAGGAGTGCGCGTACCTCAAGCGCGAGGGCGACGTCCACATCACCTACGCCAACGGCGACACCTTCGAAGGCACGATCAACAGCGACCGCCTCAAGCAGGGCGAGGGCAAGTACACGTGGAGGCAGAAGGGCGACGACGACGAGCGTGAGTGAATGTGTGGTCTGCATATATATATACTCAGCATGTATACTGAGTGCGCGTGCTTCCTGTGGGCTATAGTGAAAGTGATCGCGTCGTATGAGGGCGCGTATGTGGACGGCGCCAAGCACGGGCTCGGCAAGATGTTGTTCCCCAACGGAGACACGTGCCATGGTGAGTGGAAGCAGGACAAGATGCACGGTGATGGGTCGTACATGTACGCGAACGGCGATATCTTCAGCGGCAAGTTCGACAGCGGCATCCGTGTGGGCAAAGGCACGTACGAGTTCGCCATCGACAAGAGTCTGCTCGTGGGCAACTGGGCCGATAACAGCATCACGGACGGCAAGTGGATATTCAAGGACGGTGGGTCGTACATTGGCCGCTTCGAAGGCGGCAAGCCGATCGGCAACTGCATGTTCAAGTTTCCCAGCGGCCTGCAGCAGGACGGCGAGTTTGTCAAGGCCCAAGAGACAAACAGCGAGACGGGCGAGGAGCAGACTGTGCACAAGTTTGTCGGTGGCACGATCGTCAAAGTGCGTTAGCTATGCACGATCAGCATCAGTAGCATGGGGTTTCATTTCATATGCATCACAATACATTGCTTTGGCGTCATCTACGACTGCTGCGACGGCCATTTATAATGGCATGATCCCTCCCTCTTGATGTCAGGATAACGCAGTAGGCACATACCTCACCTACTGGATGTACTTGCTCAAGAAACGGCGGTGGAAGTCGTTTCGGATCGTGTCGTTGATGAACCGCTTCTTGAGCTCCGGTTCGTTGCGCGACTGGTTCTTGAACACGACGTCGTCGTTCCATCGGCGCTTCATCTTGGCGCTGCCGCCGCTGCTCTGCTGCAGCAGTGGGTTGCCCTGAAGGATTTCGACGCGCGACTCTTGCTCCGAAGCCTTGCGCTCTTCCTCTTCTTTGCGGATGCGCTCTTCTTCGCGCTCGCGCTTGATCTTCTCCAGTTCGCGCATCAACTCCGCTTCTTCATCGTCGTCGTCGCTGGAATAGTGAATGAGCAAGCAAAATGAGCGCATGAGTCTGTCTACCTTCAGGCAGCAAATTCGTTCGGTTTGTAGGACGTTACCTGTCGCTCTCGGACTCGCTCGAGTCGTCCGAGTCTCCTATTTCGTCGGCATCGTCGTATTTACTCGCTATACTCTTCAGTTGCGACTCGCGCGCATCGGCCTCTGAATCGCCCAACAGCAGCAGCTTTTTGTTTTCCTCCAGCCGCCGAAGCTTATCTGCAATGCGTTTTTTTCATAGTAATCAGCACCAAGCGTCCAGTGCATATACAGAAACAAATCACACGCCATTCACACAGACAAGCGGTTGTAATTACCTAGCGCCGTGTCTTTCTTCTTGCCCTTTTCTTCCTCGTACTTCTCCTCTTTCCCCTCGAGCTCGGCTCGCAGGTCGAGCAACTCCACTTCGTTCGCCGTGCCCTGGCCGACTTGTCTACACACGCAGAATACAGACATTTGGTTACGAACGCCGCATTAGCAAACGTGTACACACAAGTATACGCGCGCGCATGCATGTTTCCTTTACCTGTACTTGAGCTTCTTGTGTGCGGGCAGATCGCGCGCCGAAAACTGCTCACTCAGCGCACCTTTGAGGGAACGAGAAAGGAAGGAGAAGCGCGTGGGAAAAAATATATATAAAAGCACACCGTCAGCCTATAGAATCCACAGCAGCAAATATAACGCGCATGGGCACAGAGTGAAGACACATCCATGAAGCGCACCTCCGGCCTGCCATCCGCCCTCGTTCGCTTGGCCCACGGCCGCGTGCCACGTTGGGCGATGCGCTGTGGTCATCTTCGCCTTCTTCCTTTCCTGATCTGCCTGTTGTTTGGATGCCCAGTGCGCTCGACCAAATCTCCCAAGTAACGAAAAACGTCATGCTATTGGATAAAAATATGTATAGTTCTATCTTAGTGGCTGAAACTCAATCCAATGCTTTTATTCACGTTAAAAGAGTGAAAAATATTCTACATGTGTATTGCATGTATAATAAAGAGTTTTCCTACGCTTTGAACGACGAAGTGCAATGTTGCACCAGAAGCTGCACACTGCAGATGCGTTTGCTCTTCGCGCCTCATTCTCCATCGACGTACGCGTGCTGAAGCAATACGCTCTGCTGTCTCATGCGCCTCAATGTGAACCACGAGTCGACGCTATCTCCGTCGCGACCATTCGATCCTGAATGGACGCATGATTCTTCCAGAATTTGCGCATCAAGCGACGGGCGCGATCAGCTTGTTGCAACGCATTCGACGCGCATGATCTCGTCACGGCTGCGGATGCATCTCTTTGTGATTGCTGCGCTCTTGCTCACGATAGCGAACGTCGCGCGCGCGTGTCCAACCGTGTGTCAATGCATTGGCGCCGCGCGGATCTCCGTCTACTGCGATTTCCGCGACCTCGAGGTACGAAGAACTCTGTGTGTTGCATCTTTGCTGTTTCTCGTGATGATCACTGAGGCCACTGACTGGTTTGTCTGCTCTAATCGCTCCCACTCTGCAACAGAGCGTGCCTACGAATATTCCACTGGAGACAACGCATTTGTACGCAGGAAATACGCAACCTGCTTCTGGGCTTCTGATAGCCGCAGGCACTAGATATCATACTCTCCGACGTCAAACATGTGTGGCGCAGGTACTTGATGGGCAACAGGTTCACGCGCGTGGTGCCCGAGATGCTCCAGGGCAACGTCCAGAACAGCGACGGCACGTTCTCGTCCGCCAAAGCGCCTCTCGCCAAGCTCAAAGTCATGTACGCGTCCGCAAACAATGAGCCCTTCTCTAGTTAATCGAGTCACTTCCATTTTCACATCGTGCATTCTCTTTGTTGCTGGTGGCACTTCTGCATTGCTCACCACATGTCAGCCGCCTGGATCTGAACCCGGTCACGATCGTGAACGAGCACGCGTTCAAATCCGCACCGACGCTCGAGCTCATGTACGACTCTGTTGTCTTCCAAGCTGCCAATGCTGCAAATGGCCAACGTGTGGTCCTCATTGTGTCTGTTGTGCATACCATGCAGATACCTTCCATTTGATGTCAAGCTCCAGCGCCAGGCGTTTGCCGAGATGAAAAACGACAAGCTCACCTTTGATGGCTACACGCGCGTGTCCGTCCACCCGCTGGAAGATCCGAATTTTGTCGCCTTCACCAAGAACTAACGATGAAAAAGAACACGCGAAAAGCCAAAAAAGCCGAAAGCTCGATTATATATGTTAAAGGACGACAACTCACTGCGATAGTTGCGTCTCATCGTCAAAAATGCCACCTCCTTCACTCGCGTTCGCCTGGCTGTCGATGGACTCATCGTTGTTGCTGACGATGCTCGACAGCCAGCGCTGCTGCGTCACACTCGGTGTCTTGGTTTCTTCGTCTTCTACTTGAACGGATACCTCGATGACAGTTTCTTCTTCTTCATCGATCACCTCGTCGCCCGCTTCTTCTACTTCCTCCTCCTCGTCCTCGTTATCATCTTCTTTGTCATCGCCCTTTTCTTTGCCATCACCGCTTTCCTCCTCTTCTTCGCGACTTTCCTGCTGATTCTCATCATCATGGGCTTTATCGGTCTGCTCGTCTCCACCAATTTCGTCGTTGTCTTTGATTTCTTCTTCATTCACCTCACCACCTGGCGCTGCGTTATTTTCTTGTTGCGATGTCTTGGGCACCGAGGCGTTGTTGCCGTCATCGACTACCGTTTCCTCCTCCGCATCGTGGGGTGCGTCGCCTGCCTCCTCTTCATCGTTTTTTTGCATTGGTGTGGGCTGGAATTGGGTACTTGGCACCGTTGGCGGCGTTTTTGATGTGGAAGAAGGATCCGATGCGGTCGACTCCTTCGATCCGTCCTTCCTGGTCGGATCCTCGTCTTGCGTCTCCTCCATTTGACTCCCAGCTGGCAGTTGCTGGGTCTCCTCTTCGTCGATATCTTGCGTGTTGATATCGGACGAGTTGACGGGCGTCGGCTGCGAGTGCTCAGAGGAGATCAACGACGTGTCCGTCAGATGGCGCGAGTCGTCCTGCGATGGTTCTGTGGACATCGACGATTCGTAGTTAGCAATTCGGCGCCGTCGGCGCTCCAATTCCTCGAGTGCGAGTGGAATGCCCGGCAATTTCTCGCCATACAGCACTTGCTTCTTAATGATCTCGAAAAGCTTGAACGCCTCACGGAGACTATTGGCCATCACCAGCTTTTCTTCCTCCACATCACTGTGCATGGTTAGTGTAAAAGTCATACGAATACACACAAGTTTTCATTCAGTACACAGAAGTCGCCATGGCAAGTGCAAATGTGATTGAGCTCCAAACCGTTTCTTTTCTTCGACAACGGTCGTGAGCTTCTGAACCGAGAAGTTCGCGACCTCAAGATCTCGATTTGCTGCTTCCAGCGCTTTCACCTTTCGGTACAAAAAGGACAGAACCATCAATTTTGTTGTTAGTCATCAAGCAATCCCTCACACAAGAAAACATGGCGGCACACGCTCGATGCCCAGACCGAGAGCCTTGCCTACCTTTGCTTCCAGCTCTACGTTTCTCTCGATTTCCGCATTGAGCTTGAACGTTGCCATCGCAGCTTTTGCGTCCGACGCCTTCTTCTCGTTTTCCAACTCGGTCGCCCGAGCCGTTTGCGCGTTCAGCTTATTATTCGCAGTTTCGAGCGCGCTTTTCTCCTGCTTCAACTGCTCGATCTCCTCCACATGCTTGTGCTCTTGCTGCACTTTGTCGTCGAGCTCTTGCTGCAGTTTATTGGTATCTGCCTCCGACGCACGGAGTTTTCCCTTGAGCGCGACGAGTTCCGCCTCGGCATCAGCGAGTTCTTTGCGCAATTGCACTGCAGCATTGCTCGACTCTTGGAGTTTCCGACGAAGCTCGTGATTCGCCCGTTGCATGGTCGCTGCCGTGTTCAGCTCGTCGTCCTCGATCCCGGAATCGGACCCGCCGCTGTGATCCGACACGACCATGCGGCGCTTCTTTTTCGACGAGGATCCTGATACCCTGCTCTCTGCGCTGATCATAATCGAGGCATCTGTGACGTCGGCATCGTCCTCACGATCTCGGATTCGACGTTTGTTGCTCGGCGTGACCGTGTCCTGGGCCGCGGCGATCGACGTGGTCGACGATGGCGTGGCTACGGCTTGCGTGGCCATTTCCTGGGTCGCGGGGATCGACGCAACCGACGATGGAGTGGCTGGAGCTGTAACTTGTGTGGCCATGCTTTGCAGCGCGGTGGTCGGCGCGGCCTGTGACCTGGGTACTTGTGCTCGAGCTGCTTGTGCTCGGGCTGCTTGCGCTCGGGCCTCGACCTCGTTGCGTAGACGCGTGTTCTCGGGTGTCAACCCTTCCTGCCTACCGCAACAAGCACCACATTCTCGTCAGCCTCCCATGATTAGCCCGCATTCCAATAGAGAGCATACTGCCACGTACAAGAGCTCAAACTTGTAGACCAAGGGGGTCAGTCTGCGCACTCCGGGGGTTGTAAAGTGGATCGTATAGTTGTGCTCGAGTCGCCTCATCTGTGATTTGCCCACGCGCACTTCGTTCACATAGACCCCGCTACGACTACACGCAGTAATAATCCCAAAATGTACCATGCTTAGCACACAACATCCACTCACAGTAGCAGTATTTGTTCATGCGCACGTTACCTCTCGTCGAGGAGGACGACGGAGTAGCCAGGCCCGCCGTCAACACCGTTGTCGATATCGTCGATGGAAACAATGCAGTGCTATGTGACGTCATAAGATACAATGCGCACACAAACGTGAGACCGAGTCCATGGTGCGCAATGATGTCAACCCACACACGTGCACACGTACGACTCTGCTGATGAAGGTCTGGTCGATGACGATGTCCACGCGCCCGCGGCCGATGCGGTTCACCTTCTTGTAGAAGTACAGGTGGTCGCTCTCGGCCGCCGGGTCCACCGAGATGCACGCGAAGCGGCCCCACGGCCGCAGCTCCGCCGCCATGCTGCGCTTCCTGGTTGACAGCGAGTGACTCGCGTGCGGTTGAAATGAAAAAAAGCGCGGCAAATGGGCAAAAGATACCGGTATTGAAGCGGTATTTGTTGCACTTCCATATCGTAGAAAATACCGGTAGAGAGCTATTGGTATATCCCGGTTTGCACTTAGTATTCTGCTTTCCGTGATTTGAGACAAACCTAGAGGTTGACCTAGAAAAGCTTTCTAGGAAAACATCCCAAAACCTCTTTAAATCGAATGCTTAGGCTAATAGACAGTGAGTGCGAGTGTAGCCATGTGTCACATAGGGGGCAAACACTCTCATTTCGGCAGCTCGTTGTACTTTTGGGTCCTCACTTTGTGCTGAGGCTGCGCGAAGAGTACGATCATCCATTTTTTGAGGAGCGTTGCGACTTTCGACGCCTCAAGCGCATTCTTCGACACGCTCAGCAGCTGCAGCACTTCGTCACTGCGCTGCACGTGAAGGATACCGCCTTCGCCCATCGCCATCTGCTGGAAAAAGCCCACGCATGCGCCTCGCTTCGCCTCCCAGTACTCTGGATCTGGGTCCAGACGCTCGAGGACATCAAACGCCTTGACTGCGTAGTAGTAATTCTTCACCTATGGGTTGTTTGGTGGTCACATCAGCATACTGTGTTGGTGAGCACTTGAAGGTAGAATGTAGCCATCGTACCTTGTAACAGTCGTTCGCGATGAGCTTGAGCAATTTGTAGGCGTCCGACGTGCTTTCCATCTTCAGATACAGCTCCCACGCATGATCAGGACTCTTGTTGTTGTAGATGTAGCACCGCGCCAGCCAGCTGCAGAACGTCAACTGAGACTTTAAGCCCTCGCTGCGTACCCTCAGCAGCACTCCTTCGGCATCGGCATACTTGCCCGCAGCAGCGAGCGAGATGCCGTAGTTCCAGTTGAAGCTGTCATTGGAGGTCAAGTACTGCGCGATCGAACTCAGGTACACATTGGCATCTTCGTACTCCTTCCGCAGCATAAAGTACGATGCCATGGACTGTCGGCCTGGGATCGTATCTGCATCCTCCGGAGAGACCCCCACAGTCTACACACATGAAAGCAACTGAAGTTAGAAGCCGTTTGATGCCAATGAGAGCGGTAGACCTAAAAGCTTACGTGGAAGTACTTCTCGGCAAGAAACACGTGCTCCTTGGAATGGGTCTCTTCACCAATGATGCCGTGCAAGATGCCCTTGATGATGTATTCCGTCGGCGTGCGTGGTTCCTTATCCTCGACGAGCTCAAAGGCCTTTTGACACTGACGATTATGCAAATAGAAGAGCACTAGATTCGCGTGCGCTTCGTCGATATGCCCGATAAGAGGCGTAAGGATAGAAACTGCAGCTGTTGATGCTGCATTTGCATTCTCTGGGGGCCCACTTGGCTCTTGAAACACCACGGCATTGTGCTTCGCGACGTCCCGCATTCCAGTCGCATCCAGGACGTCGCGCCCACTACTACTGTTGCGCTTGCCTGCCTGCGTACACACGTGGTTTGGGTATTTCTTCTTGAACTCATCGATCACGAGGTGCGCTTCGTCGCCATTGTACAGTCGGTACTGGTTGCACGCCTTGAGGTTCGTCGCAAAGAAGCTATCCGGGTGGGACGTCAAGTACACTGCCAGCAGCTCCAGGGACACGTCGTAATAGTCCATCTTGAAATAGCACATCGCGAGGTACACGTGGACAGCAGCAAAGTCGTCGTCTCTACCGTGATGCTGCTGCAGCAATCGCTTGTAGATCTCGATGCATTCCTGGAAATTGCGCTGCTGGAAGCTCGCGAACGCGAGCGCCAACTGGTCTTCTTTGCAGGACGACGACAGGCGCTGATACCGGTCCAGCAGCACTTGCTCGCCATGCTTGCGACGATGTGCGAGGAGGAACAGTAGGCGGTGGCAGAGCGCGTGCCGTGCCGTGCCCAGCGCTGCCTGTTCGGCCGCCTCAAACTGCTGCAGATAGTACAAGCAGCACGCGCGGTTGAGACGCCAGGTATCATGGTACTTGATATCACCGTCTGTCTTGCTGCCGCCTTCTTCGGACTGCAGTAGTTGATCGAAATAGTCCAATGCTGCGGTGTAGTCTCCGCACTGGAAGTGGCAGTACGCGAGCCACCATGTATGCGTGCACCAGGACTCGTTGCCAGGTTGTTGCTCCGCTGCCGCCTGGTCCTGCCGCTGCAACCGCAGCAGCGTGAGCGCGCCGACGAAGTCGCGCTTTGTGAGGTACGCATCCAGCGCGAAGAGCGCCTTCGCCGCGGCATTTTCGTTGCTCGTGCGTCGGTTCGCAGAGCGCGCTGTCGCCTTCTTGGGCACAAACATGCCTGCTTTTGGATTGCGGTCGCGTTTTTTTTCGTTTGAGCGCCGTTTCGAAGAACAAGGAAATGGTGCTACTTGCTAACCCTCTATTACACCTTTGAAATTGCATCTAGAGTAGTCAATGCGAGTGAATAATAAATGATCATTTCATTGTTTATGGTTAATAAAGCAAACTTATCCCTGTTCTTCGTGATTCAAAGGTGGCAAGGTTTTGATGCGACTCATAATCGTGAAGGCAAGGCTCATACAAACACTTGCGGCTAGAGAGTCTGAAGAACAACTACCAAGCAGCTAGTAGACGTGACACTAGGGCCCTCATCTCTGCTCGATTGACACGGAGACGACGAACGTTGTCAGGATTAAGGTCATACGCCCTCGTGCAGAACTTGCATTGATAGAAGAATCGGTTCTTTTTGCGCATTTTGTCGACCCGTTCAAAGTGCTCATGTTCAGTGCAAGGAGGGCAGCCTATCGTTGTTTGTTTTGCGCGGCGAAGTTTCGAATCTATGTTGAATCCGACCTCGGAATCCATCGTGAGCGTGCGGGAAATATGATGGATCTTCAAAAAGCAGTGAATATTTTCTTTTTATATGCAGATTCAGCTGGTAAAAAATAATTGTGACAGCTATTTTGACGAGCTCGAATCTTTTTTGGCATTGCACACTTCTTACTGTGGTTCATTTATTCAAACTTGCACTGGTAAACCAGTAAAGCAATGCTTTCTGGTAAACAGTAAAACAGGACTTCCCAACGCACCAATATAGAACGCTTGGCATGCACAAAGAGAAAGAGGACATGTAGGCATAGAGGTTCAAGATTGTAATGAGCATAGACGACATTATCTAATACTTGATTGGTGGATATTTAGATATTTTAAAGTGATTGGATAATTTTGAAGCAGGGTGATGGCCGACTAATAATGGGATACTTATGCTCAATTTTATTGGTTGTGTAATTTTCTTCACCCTACCCGCTGATTTTTTTCCCTTGTAATAGATTCGGTTATTTTCAGTCTGATTAATTTCACAGTCTGAAATGTATCGAACCCACAGAGAAAAACAAATCAGCGGGTAGGGCGAAGAAAAAGGCCAGTCTGCAAATGACTGCCAGCTCACCTCTCACTTCTCGATTCTCCCCAGACCAAGCAACCACCACTCGTTCGTCACCATGCAGAACGAACGAGACCGATTCACTGTTCTCGACGTGGAACTGATGGCTGCTCTGGAAGTGCATTGCGACGCGATCAACGCATTGCACCCCGGATGCGTGGATGATTACATGACTGAAGTAAAGCATTACGTTGGAGCGATCGACGAGGAACTCGCTCGTGTGCGGTATCTGTGGAAAATATCAGCGGCGGTGAACGTTACTGCGATTGCACCAATAGCCACGGCCGTCACTCGCGATCAATGGAATCCGATCATGTTGTACGCTGGTGCGATGTCCATGATTGTGGTAGGGGCTGCGGCTTCAATTAAAACTGGCGGCGACAGAGCACTCAAAGACGTGGTAACAATGATTCGTAATTGTTCACGCGTGATTGAAGAACGAACGTGTGAAAACGCAATCACACGTACGTGGTCTACAATGCGCCCCTTGGCTGAGCTGCTCAAACAGAAGTTTGGTCAGGAGAAGGTGAAGGCAGCGTACATTTTGCTGGTGAGATCGCTGCTGGCATGTTCCAAGAGAAACAAGTTCGATCTCAAGAAAATTCCGTACGTGATGAGAGAGCAGATCAATGCTATCTTGAGCTGTGAGTGCTCTGAGCTAGTACGCAATGTGCAAGACCCGTCTCGCTCTCTACTGACACCCATTGAAATAAAAGAGCAATTTGGCACAAAATTGTCGGACCGCGTGAATTCGGCGATAGCTCAGCGGGACCAGATCAGCTCATGGGAGAAGCCCTACGAGGATGCCATGAACACATTGATCACGAACTATCGCGCGCTCGTTCAAGAAATTCAAAACGTACCGTGGTTGGAGAGTCGGAGAAGCAGCACCTCAAGCATTAAAATGCAAGTCGACTACTGTCGGAACGATGTTAACGTCTGATCTCTGCTTATTATTGTAGTGCGAGTATTTCCTTGCAGGCATACATAGGACGGTTTGGAACTGGCAGTTTGAGAGACGAAATTCTCGCCACATGCGTTTTGTTTGCAACACTTGTCGCATCTTGGTGAGTTTACGGGCCATAGTCTTCCTCCTGATCAATTTTGAAATTTAATCACTGCGTGCAGCGCTGCGTTCGTTTGGCTTCACGACTCTGTGCTGCTATCATTTATATCGAATAAACTGTTTCGTCGGAAAACAGCATGCACTGAAGTAGCCATAGTGGCTGAAAGGAATGGACGCTGCCCTCATTTTCCGCTGTTGGCTATCGGTTGGACTTCGAACAGAAGGATTCCACATCCAGTGGCAGGCGGAAAGTACTATCACCCACACGTCAGCAAATACAGAAAAGTCTATCATTATATCTTACTAGTACCTCGTAGGTGGGTATTGCAGCTCAACCTGTTCCATCCGGGAAGGGTCGAGTCGTCGGCGTGCCCAAGTAATGCCGGATGTGGAGAGACAAAAGAAACTATCTCACACATAGTCTGGAGTTGCAAGCGAGCACAAGCCGTGTGGATGGCCTTCCTAGGGCGATGGATGGGCCGAACATTAACGGAGCAAACACTCAATCTCTTCCTGCCTCATATTGCTAGCCGCACAGCCCCGCCAGGTCAACGATCTTTGCTCCGGAAATTGGAAAAGCGCTTCGGTTTCATTACTCCGGAACATAGGACAGCACTACAGAAACTTTGGTTTATCGTCACATCAAGCATTCCAGTATCGTTATGGAGAACGAGAGTGGAAATAGTGCATGAACGACAACACCTCACTACCGAAGAAAGCACCCAGCGCGTGTGGACAGCATGTGTGATGCAAGTGCGGGCTGTGGCACATCGGATGAGACGCTCAAAGGAGAAAAGATCAATGCAACTTGCTGAACCAACTGCTCAGTGTACTGGAGAGACAAGATTTCTCGCGCCAACTGGAAGCATGGGCGACGGCGCGTCTGTATTTCGATGGAGGTGCACGCGGCAATCCAGGTCCAGGAGGCAGCGGATGGGCACTCACCTTCCTGAATGAACGCTGCAATCGATGGGAGCTCAAAGCATGCGGCTATGCGTACATGGGACCAGAAGTTACGAACAATTGGTGCGAATACAGCGCACTGAAAGAAGGCCTGGCATACAGTGCACACTACCTACAGCATTATGAAGTCAAGTTGGAAGTCTTCGGAGATAGCCAAATGATTATCGCAGCCCAGAACGGGTTTTCCTCAATACGCCAGACCAAGTTGCAGCCACTAGCAGTTCGGGTAAATCAAATCATCGACAACTGTGCGTGGGTCTCCTGGAATCACACAAAACGAGAACAAAACAAAATGGCGGATCTTCTCGCCAACATGGCAATGAACTCCAAGAGTGCGAAGATACTCACCGACGAATCGCGGGGAAATGACCGAGTTCTTATGTCCCAAGTCGCAGATCTACTCGAAAATGATGTCGGTGCCACACCGTCAAAACTTAGAAACACCTCACTCTCAGCAGTGTTAATGAGACTCCGGAATTCTTAAACTATATGTAGATCATAAGTTAAATAGAATGACCTTCTCTCTCTCTCTAGGTCATTAAATTGTACTTAAATATACCTCGTAGGTGGGTACACTCCAGAAGAAACACGCTTGCCGACGGTGGATGCGTCCACAAACTTCTCTATTTATTCATTTATGGCAACAGACAGTCTATCCAGATACACTTCACTGGAAGAGAGAGTGATCTCCTCAAAGTATCATACTACAACTTACATTTGAATATTAATGTATTTATTGCGGCTTAGAACGATATCGCCGTGTACATATCGTGAAATTGTCTTCAGATTTGTAATAGTAAACGCCAAAACAAATCGGCAGGTTTAGCCGATTTTCTTGAGATTAGCAGCATCCATAGTATCGTAATGAATTGATGGACCTCAGCGCCATTAAGATTGACATTTGGATGATCGTGCTTCTCTCTTTCTTTGAGCCTTCCGTTTAATTTCCAACCAACTGTTTTTTTCTGAAAAAAGTCAGGTGAGACCAAAACAATTGCACCCGTAAATGCTGCTTGGATCGTCGCAATTGAACCCTCCTGCTTGGGTTCAACAAGACAGAAAAGCCTGTCATAGATTGTGTACGCGTCCAGAGAAGTACACTTGCCGACGGTGGATGCGTCCACAAACTTCTCTATTTATTCATTTATGGCGACAGACAGTTTATCCAGATACACTTCACTGGTAGAAGAATGATCTCCTCAAAGTATCATACTACAACTTACATTAGAATATCGATAAATTAATAAATGCTAAAACAAATCGCCAATTTGATTGAGATCAGCACAACAGAGGCAAAGAGGGCAGCGCGGACTCGTAGTGCGCAGACTTTATTTCACTTTTCAATTTCCCATTAAAGCCAGAGCAACAATGAGCAACACTTCCAGCGATGTCAGCATAAGCGTGAACGATATCGTCGAGCTTGCCATCAGCTGGCCGGAATCTATGTGCAACAAGGAAGGCAAGTTCTCACCATATGCCACGCTGGTTATGGTTGCCCTGGATGCTCATTGCAACGCGATGAACGCATTAGACGACACACCCAAGCGTGTCCTGGATGCCCATTGCAACGCAATGATCGCATTAGATGACACACCCAAGCGTGTCCTGGATGCCCATTGCAACGCGATGAACGCATTAGACGACACACCCAAGCGTGTCCTGGATGCCCATTGCAACGCAGTGGACGCATTAGACGACACACCCAAGCGCGAATGCCTTGAGTACATGAAAGCTGTGGACGAACGAATCAGCGAAGTCAAAGAGCAGTTGGGTCATGTGCAGCGGCTTGTTTACACGTCAGGTGGGCTACGCGCCAGTGGAATCGTACCTATAGCAGTGGCTGTTTGCAACATCTTGAACCCAGTCGGATTATGTGCGATGGTAGTTGGTGTTGGTGTGTTTGGTGCAGCGCATGGATTTCATAATGGAGGAAAAAGAGCGGTTGAAGATGTTGTGGCGATGATCGAGGACAGCTCAGAAAGAATAAAAGCAAGCACCCATGGTAACGCGATTACACGCACAGCATCCACGATGCAGCCGCTGGTCGAATTGCTCAGGCAGAACTTTGGCGAGAGTGCTAAAGCGGCGTATTGTTTCCTCCTCGGTAGGTTGAACGCTATCTCCAAGAAGAAACTTTTTGATCTCAACAAAATTCCGGAGGTAATCAGGGAGCTGACCGATACGTTCAGGAGCAGTGATTTTTTCAAACAAGCGTCCGATTTGCCGGCCCCATCGGAAGAGCTCGAAAAGAAAAGGCAAGCATCATTGGAGAAGCTCAAAACAGTAGTGGCAAAAAGCGCCCTCGCAAAGGATGAGTCGAGGCCGATTTTGCCAAACGTGGGCGAAACTGTGGGTCTGCTCATGCGGTTCGTCGACTACAAAAACGGCAGTTCGAAGGACAAGCTACAAAGTCGTATGCAAGTCGTTGTTGAATTGGCAGGGAGCATGTGGAAAGCATTTTTGTCATTGGGAACGTTTCAAGCCATCGAGCTATGCGCGTCGATAAAGTCCGAGCTGAAGCCTTTCAACGATATGCTTGATGATTTGCGCAGAGATCATTACGCATTCGCAGACTCGATCCAAAGTATTCCAACGAAGGTGAAATATTACCACCTCGTAGGAAAGTGATTACCACCTGCATAAAAGCCTACGAGTTGGAGCTTTGTTGTTTTGATCCTTGGACTCGAGTTGTATATGTGTATATGAACACACCCACATTACGCCAAAGTACACGAGAATGACATAAATCGCATTCAATGGTCGATTAGCTCGTTTTATACGAAAAACGCGCTTTCATACAAAACGCTAATCCGTTTAATCAGCAACTCTGGCGGAAAGCACACAAATGAAGTGTGTTTAGCAGAACCGCTCAACTGATAAGTAAAGTGGAGGAGCGACACAGACGCAACATCACCCGTGTTCTGGCGCCTTGCAATTCTGTAAATTCTACAAATTCTGCCCAGCAAAAGTGTTTGTGGAGATGCGAAGTAAGTTACTACAGGTTGTTGTGCCTTGGGTGCGCTTGTGTCCAGTTTCTTGCTGGATACATCTAATTGACAGTTAAAGAGGGTCTCAAAGAGTTTCGAACTCCATTTCTCGTAGCAGAAAGCGCGCTCTTATACCATATTCTATCGAACTCAAGTGAACCATACCGTCCGTGATCTGGTTTCATCTTCTCTCGGAAAGATTCCCTTCGGCCCAAGCGGAACTGAGCACTGTACCAAAACACAACAGTCATTGCGCCTAGGACGAGCTAGGCTTCATCTTCATACCGCAATTGATGGCGCACTTGTCATCCCACGTGTGGAAAACGCCCTGTCTGGTGGGCATTGAACTCAACAGTCTTGACAGAACATCGTCAGTCCAGATCGCGGTCCTTTCTCCTGAAGAAAAACAGATACGATAACCTCCAACACTCATGCACGCACGTGTCGTCTCCTCATCATCATACCGTGCTGAACTGAATCAACTGAGCTTCATGAACATCTCTCTAGTGCACCGTGGCTTCCACTTCACAGCAAATATTCAAGGCCGCAGAAAAAAACTGTCTATCCCGGTATTAATTTCTCAGTCCAATGAAAGAGCATGGCTTGCAGAACGTTGTCGAGTTCCGCTAGTTCATTTCGCACTTCTCAATTTCCCTGTTTTCTAGAACGGCCAACAATGTCGATGACCGCTATCGACGCCACCAAGCCCGTGCGCGATATCCCCAGGGCCACCACCGACGGGGGGGAATCCACGCAGCAAGTCCCGTTTACAGTGCTCGACACGGAATTAATGTCTGTCCTCGAAGTCCATTGTGACGCAATGAACATGATTCACGACGAGAGTTTGAATGAGTACGTGCTCGTCGTGGACGAACATATCTGAGAAATCAGCAATGAGATCGATCGCGCGAGGTATCTGTTCCAAATATCATTGGCGATGAACGTCATAACTGTCGCGCCTGTAGCCGTAACGCTATACAACTTGTTGAACCCAATCGGGTTGTACGCCTGTGTTGCGGCTTTGACTATGGTGGGGTCATCAACTGGAATCAAAGTTGGAGGCGACAGAGCGCTCGAGGACGTGGCGGCAATGATACGTGACAGTTCACACGTAATTGAAGAACGAACGTGTGAAAACGCGATCACTCGCAAGTCGACGACGATGGTGCGCTTGCTTGAACTACTTCGACGAAAGTTTGGAGGCAAAAAAGCTCATGCAGCGTACATCCTGCTGGTGAGCAAGTTGAAGGCCCGCACCACGAGGAAGACGTTCGACGTTGCCAAGATTCCGCAGGTAATAAGGGAGATGGTCAACTTGGCCGCGACGAGCACTTTTACTGAGCTATTGCAGCACGCACGAAACCATCTTCTCTCTTGGGTCACACCCACTGACCTGCAGAAGCAACTCTGTGAAAAAATGCAGGTGGCGACGTGTGACGAGTGGGTGAAGGTTGACGAATACAGCAATGAAGAAAACTATCTGATGCCTGTTGAAGCTGCTGCAGAGTCTGATACGAGAGTGAACGTGAATATTGCAAACATCTTCGATGTAAACTCGAGGCTACGTCCGTACGAGAATGCAGTGATCAAAGTGGCAAGGAACCAATACGAATATGCAGCAGCTATGAAGGCCCTTCATATCGTCAAAATGGACGATTCCTGGAATATTCTAGCGTCAGATGGCTAATGGTCTCGCGCTGATGAGGAGTAAGAATACCATCCATGTAAATTAACTGCAATATGTGCAATGATCTAAGCATACTTCGAACACATGCCTTCTCAAATTATTAGCCTGCATACCATTCAAAAGACAAACTACTTCAGTCGTATGTGTCATAAAGCTGTCTTGTTACCGAATCGCTTTAGATGTCGCCACCTACACATCCAACATCCAAGCCTTTCTCGAGTATGCTAATAAAGAGCCTTATCTCGCGTTACAGTTGTCTCAAAGGGCCTAGATCGCAATCAGCTGCGGTTCACAGCATTTCACTGAATGCGGAGAGATGATGGCGTCAATATCGAGCGCGACACATGGCAGTTCCCTACAGCTCTGGCCTGATTGTACTCGCGCAGCAGCCGCGGCACCTCTTCGATCGCCTCCGCGAACTCGCGATGACTCGTGCGCATTTCTCCAATGGCTTGCTTGTAAGGTTCAAGCCGCGCATTCATGCCGACGAGTTCAGCGATGCCAAATCCCACAGATACGACTGCCCCAATGATCGCTACCACCGAAAAGGCAATCGAGAGCATCCCCGCCAATTCAAAAATCGTAGCGACCTGGGCTTGTCTGGCTGCGAGTTGGGCCGTATCCCATTGAATGCTGCCCTGCTGCATCGCCAAGAGGAGCACTTCAAGGCCCTTGTCCAGGTTCTTGCAGATTGGTTTGAGGACGCAGCCAGCAGCAATGGTGAGCGCCGAGAACGACTGGTCTGTGATCGCACCTACCAGTCGCGTCGTCGAAGCTCGCATCTTCGCGCCAAACTGCTCCGCTGCATCATTGGGCGTGAGTCGAGACTGAGAGGCGTCCCGCACATATTGCAGCAGAGTCGAGAACTCGTTGCTCGAGGATACATTGATCAGCACCGCCACCACCTGCGGGATCTTGTCGAGGTCAAACATCTTTGCCTCAGAGTACGCCATCAATGCGCCAAGCAGCACGAAGTACGCCGCCTTGGCCTTCTCCTCGCCAAACTTGCGCTTGATCAATTGAGACAAGGGCAGCATCGTGGAGGCCGTGCGAGTGATCGCGTTTTCGCTGGTCCGCTCTTCAATAACGAGAGGGCTTTCCTGGATCATCGCTGCCATCTTCTCTAGCGCACTCTCGCCGCTGACTTTGCATCCAATCGATGCGCTCAGCGCGCTCACAGAGACCGCACCTGCAATCCACCCGACCGGATTCCAAAAGTTGGTTGCTGCGACCACGGTAGGTGCCGCGTTCGCGACGTTCAACCCGGCTGATGCTTCCAGCAGACACCGACAATGGGCGAGGTGCTTGCTGAGCTCACTCATTCGATCGTCTACAGCACACATGTACTCGTCCATGGACCTGCCGTCCAACGCGTTCATCGCATCACAATGAGCCGTTAGGGTGGCCATCACCTCCTCCCCAAACTTGGTATACCCACCTCGTTCGTTGCACATGGCGCGGAAGAACTCTGCCCAGTTGGCCGCAAGGACGGGAACATCGTCCACGTTCTCGATGGCGTCCCAGACACTCATCATCATGGTCATTGCTCTGGGTTGAGATGATCGGAGGCAGACTGTGATGCTTGAGCACTTGAAGTCAAGTTGCGAAATGAGATGCGGCTCATAGGCCGTTGTGGATGGCTACTCCAGTGGTCTGGCGTTGTTCTTAGCTTCAGTTTTAAGATGCAAGTAGGTAGGTTCTGCACCAATGTTATCCGCTTGTGGTCGTACCTGTGGTTCTTTCAACTTGTCCATCACTCAAGCGACTCGTAAAAAGGGCGCACAGAAAATTTAGCTGCGTCTGTTCTTCGAACATTTTTTTCCCCTGAGATCCTCCTAGAAAAGATGTCAACAATCATGTGGTTTCTATACTACGCTTCTGTTCATTGTTTGTTGCATCAAACAATGCGATTTCATCAGAAACGCCATAAATCGGACCTACTCAGCTAGTCGAATAAGCCAAGATGAACAAACAGACGCCTAAGAACGGCCTGTTCGCAGTTGCCACGTAGCTCCCTCGCGTTTTTCAACTCCCAATCGCCAAGATGCCAGCGATACCTTCTTCTCTATGTTGGTTTCTTTGCGATACCTAGTTCGAAGGCGACTGACAATCTTGCGGAAACGGGTCAGAGCGCTCACAAGCAGCTCGCTGATGCGCAGTGAGACAAGACGATGATGGCTTCATCGCACGAAGACATCCTGAGTGGTTCAACTTTGGCGATCTAGTGGCGTAAGTGCGAGTGTTTTCTCTTGCGATATGCGATCTGCATGCGACTGAAGTGAAGCGGTTCAACGCGCTCCTGATAGCGCGAGTGGCGACTCATCATCCGCCGTCACTCAGAGAGCAATCTGGAGGAACTTCCCGTAAACATCGCGGTTTGCTCAAAGCAGAAATCATCGACACACAAGCGTATTGCTGGCGCATGCGTTCACACGCTTATTACGCTGACAAAATATATCCAAAAAACATATCTTTTTACCATCATTCTTTCCACCGGAATGATGCTCGAGATGAGCTCTTCAATTCAAATCCTACAAAAAAGGGATGCTCTACAGTGCTTTCCATGACCGATTTATATCATCACCGACTAGTGCAACATGTCTCTAATATAAACCAACCCAAATATTCCAACTGTCGTTGTCTTCGCCGATTTATACAGAATATCGGCCAACACATACATTGAAGTGCTTTTTGGAGACTGCTAAGCAAAGAACGTTCCCAGAGAAGCCACTGATTTCTATCTCCTGGACTTGGCTCTTGGACGCTTGATATCTATCCTCTGCATATTCGCATTCGCCACCACTTTCCAGCGTCAAAACTCAGCATGAAGCTCAACTTCTGGGCCTCGCTCAAGGACACCGACGACCTCTCGGGGCTCGCGGCCGCGTGGGCCGAGCTCTTCCGCGCCATGTACGACCGCAAGGGCGGCTTCACAGTCTTCGGCCACGACATGCTCGACGCGCTCGAGGCGCACTGCCACGCCATGAACGCGCTCGACAACGTCGCCGTGATTGAGTACATGAAGGTCGTGGACGCGCAGCTTGGCGCCGTCAACGACCAGCTCGCGTACGCGGAGCGGCTGCTGAAGGCGTCGGCGGGTCTTAACGTTGCCAACACCGTGCCAGCAGCGATTGCCGCCGCGCAATTCTGGAACCCGATCGGATGGTGCGCTGGCGCCGTGTCTGTGAGCGCTGCGGGCGCATCTATTGGCTGCAAGGTCACGGGCGAGAACGCGCTCGAGGAGGTCGAGACCATGCTGCACGCGACGACCGAGAAGATCGAGACGCAGACCACGGAGAACGCTGTCACGCGCATCGCCAAGACCATGGAGCCCATCGCGAAGCTGCTGAAAGACAAGTTTGGCGAGGAAAAGGCCAACGCTGCATACTTTGTGCTGCTCGCGGCGCTCATGGCGTACTCGAATCAGGAGCTTTTCGACGTCGACGCGATCCCAAAGGCCGTGACCGAGTTGGTCACGATCACCAACAGCAGCGGCTTCGCATCGCTGCTGCGCTACGTGCGCGATGCGTCGGTGAGTCCGCTGTCGCCGTCAGATGCGGCTAAGAAGTTCGGTTCCAGCATGCGGCGGTCGACGGCCAAGTTGAAAGTCAAGATCAGCGACAAGTCGGTCTCGTTCCTCAGCATCGTCACGGGCTCGGTGCTTCGCCCTATTTGCGAGAAAGTGAACGAGGGCCTTGAAACGTACCTTCTGGCGCTCGCAGGTGGAACAATCAGCTTGGACGCTGCGCAACTCGCGGCCAAGGAGGCCGAGATCGCCATGGTGTTCAGTTTGACAAGCAAACTATCGATGGCGTTCTCAGCGCTCGTGGTCATCGGCGTCGTCGTGGCCGCGGGCTTTGGCATTAAAGAGCTCATTGAAATGGAAGAGCGCCTGAAACCGTACAAAGAAGCCATTGAGGAAGTGCACACAAACCACTACGTGTTCGCGGACGCGGTGGCCGAAGTGCCGCGGCTCTTCCGACGCTACCAGAGTCGCCACCAGATCGCCACGAGCAGCAGCAAGATCAGCAGCTTCTCCTCTCGAAAGTTGCTCTCGTCGAAGTGAGTTTCCAAGTAATAGTATTTTTAGTTTGTTTTGGCCAAATGGCAGAGTTCGGATTGTATTTTTTTTACGTAGTTTTAGTTGGCCCTTTAACAATTTGGAGTCAGAAATGCAATGGTTCCAAACATATTTGAAATGAAATGGCTCATTTCGCATGGACTCTGTTGGATAAAAGTGAACCATCTCGACATTTGTAAACCAGTTGGAGTGCAAAGCCATCTTTGATTGAAGATCTGGCGGTTGACTCGGTTTTGCCACTATCCTCTCTCTCTGTTCATTCAAAAAAATACCTCGCCGACACCACTACCCCAAGCAGCAAACATGGGGCATCTCTTATACTGGGACGCCATCACACCTGTCGATCCGAGCGCGAGCTGGCCCAAGTTATTTCGCTCCATGTACGCTGCTGAACATAACGAACCTACGAAGTTTGGCAACGCGGTGATACATACGCTGAATGTGCACTGCCATGCCGTGAAAGACGTGACATGCCGTGGACGACTACACACGAGTTGTGTGCGGTTGCTTGGACACAGCACGAAATGACGAATTCGTCAATTCCAAACTTGCCGTTTTTGCTACAATGAATCATGGACACGACTCACGTAACCTAGTCGCACGTAAGATTACGTCGATGCAAAGTGCTGCGACGTTGCTGCGCAGCAAGTTGGAGGAAGAGAACGTGTGCGAGGTGTACGAGCTGCTGGTCGGTTCGTTGGTGCTGAATTTGACTAGGGAACACCTCGTTGATCATGACGTCACCCCTACGACCGTCATCGCGCTTGCTCAGAGTAGTGGCGCCAGTGAGACGCATGTGCCTTTAGATGACAAAGCACGTGCAGCCATCGAAAGCTTGTCGTCGGCCTTTGCGATGCTGCTACGTCTCTGCGTAGCCTCGGCAACGCGCGAGACTTTGGATGTCTCCACGCGTATATGCGTGTACAATGCTGCGATGAGCTGCCTGCGTATCAATCATTACACGTTTGCAGACGCGGTTGTTGAGGCAGCGTATGCAATGGGCTGGTTCAATACAAGTACAAGGCTCTGTCGGAGGGGGGCGAATCAGAAGGCACGGTGGGTGACTTGGCAGACTTGTCGTCGCAGATGACGGCCTTGTAACCTGCTGTAGCCGTTCGATGGCATTGAAATGATCAAGGCCTATCACAAAGCATGTAGCTACCGCCGCAAAGGCAACCCGGAAGCACCTGGTGCGCTCTAAACGCATTCAACCGCGTGAAGTCTGTCAAAATCTTACGTCTTTAGTTGGCATTTGGTTTTTGTTGAGACCTTATGTGTTATCTCCAACCGAAAGATTAAGGCTGACACCTCAAATATGCCGATGATTAAAATCCTACCTTATTTGCACTATCGTGAAAAGAAGCTTTTGGTCAATTCTGTTATGGGACTAAAGTAGGATGGTAAATTCCCATTCCTTTCTTTTGCCTCAATGCAGAACAATTTCTGCTTACTTTCTCACATTGTAAAAACAAGCGACGAGATGCTTGATGGATTTGGAAGAAGTTGACTCACTCCTGCGATGATCAACTGAGAGAGGGTGAACCTTTCTCGGCATTTTTGGACCACATTTGTCTCTCGATACGAATCCTATACCGTCCATCTTTTCATCTATCTCGTTATGGCGATTTGCGAAATCCTTAGAGCTTTTGCTCTCATCGCTCATTCAAGAAAGGACCTCGCCGTCACCACTCCACCAACAAACATGGCACAATGACTGCTCTGGCTGCCCAAACTTGTCGAACCTAAGGCGAACTGGCCCGAGTTCTTTGGCGCCATGTAAAACGCCAAGCACAGCGAGTTTACGAAATATGGCAACGCAATGCTGGACGCACTTGATGCGCACTGCGACGCCATCAAGGACTTAACCAGTAGCGCCGCTGACACGTATCTGAAGGCTGTAAGCGACTACATCGACGCAATCCGGAGCAACGAGCTCGCCAAAGCACAAGGTCCTCTCAAAAAGGCGAACTCGTTCGAGACGACGTCTGCGATGTCGTTTTGCGCCGCGGGATTATATTGTACGAACCCGGTTGGATGGTTCGCTGTGTCTGCGACGGCATATGGCGCTGCGAAGCTGTGCACTCGAGGCGGTGAGACCACGCTTCTGATTATCGACACCAAACTTGGTGCGATTGACGATGCAGCTGACGAACGTACCCCAAACAACCCCGTGATGCGTGTTGCTACGAGGTCACTTACCGAAAAACTGCTGCGTGTCAAGTTGGACGTTAGGTACATCCGCGAGGCGTATGCGCTGCTGTTAGGCTCGATGATACAGGATTCGACGCGTTCGCGTGAACAGCTCATCGCTATTGACAGAATCCCAGTGGCTGTCGCTGCGTTGGCCTGGAGTAGCACCAGCAGCGAGTTTCTCGCGCTCTTGAATAGTGGTCATGATGAGAAGAGTACAGTCTCTTTGGATAGTAAGGCGGGCGTGATCATGAAACGCTTGTCGTCGGCATTTGCTGCTTCGCCTCATGAATGTGTCACCTCAGAGCTGGCCAACTTGAAAACCTACAGGCCTGTGGGAGTCATGACGCGCTTCGAGGTGTATGCTTCTGGTATTCGCCGAATTTCCATCCAACACCGTGTGTTTGCAGAAGCTCTTGGCGAGGTTGCAAAGCAAATAGGCTGGCAAATCACAAATGCAAAGCGCTCTGGGGGTGCTGAAGCAGTCGACATAACAGATGACGACATGCAAAATGACGAGGAGGTTGTGCCGAATTCTGATGTTGCCGTTCACCGACGTCGTACGGGTCAGGATCGATAGAGCAACCCGATTGTCGCTGGTAGCGAACGCATACTCAATGGTTGTGCATTTGTAGGTGCACAGGATTGCGTTCTTGTTCAATGTCAAAATCTCACGTCGTATCTTGTTGCTGTCATTTTGCTTATCCATCTCGCGAGACATTTTCACCATGCGGTAGTTTGCGATTCGCAAGTGCAGGATCCACAGCTTATTAAGCCTGGCAACATCACCATTGTCGCGTATATGATCCGCTTGTGTGTTGCTCTTATCGAAGTAGGTATACGTGATAAATCCGGCATTCATGGGTAGATCGTCGCCAAAGCAGTGTGTCATGAGCTTTTTCAATCAATGCTCAGCCGACCACCACCGGAGAAACGACTCGGTCAGATACTTCTCTCACGGATATGGGGCCATGGCGCACTTCCTGGAATTGTCGCTAAAACAACTCGTTGTGTTGCTCATTGTTGTCGAATTGCACTGGAAAACGAAGCATAACTATGAAGCTACGAAGCACGGTGCCATCTCCTCGCCTTCAACTCCGCTCTCTCGCATGTCGCAGTGGATCTGTGGGTGGCGCCGCACGCGTGCATGTGTGAACGCGTTCGTCCTCGTCCCTCTGAGAAGCGCGCCTGCGATCACAACAAGCTCCCCAGCTCCCCCATGAAATCGTTCGTCGTCCTTCTTTCGACTTCGTGGCAACCTCTATTAGCGACTTCCTTAACTTTATTTACGGTACAAACTCCATAAATACCGTAAACAGTTTTTTAGCTGGTCGTGTGGTCGTCCGAAGGTCGCGCCAACCATCGTTTCTCAAAAGCAAGCCACCTCATCACTGACATCATCTGGGCCGGACACCTTCCTTACAAGACGATCATCCCATCGTCCGCCTCCGCCATGAGCGCTAGTGCCGCGTACGCGTACTCGTCGCCGTCGTATCGCGGGCCGCCGCTGCCCGTGCTGGTCACGGAGAAGGACCTCCCGCGGGCGCTGCTCGTCGTGGCGCTCGGCACGCTGCTGGCGGCGCTGCTCGCGCTGCAGCTCGACGCGTTCTACGCAGCGCCGGATGGTAGTGAGAAGCAGGACGCCGCGTTTTACTATCCGTACGTGTTGTGCCTGTTTATCGGTGGATGGTTTAATGCGTTGTGTTATTGAGTGTGGACGTCATTCAGCTGACGCTGACGCTGGTGATGGTTTGCTGTGAATGGGTGCGCATGTGCAGGAACGTGGGCTACTTTTTGGCTGTGTACAAGGCGCTGATGGTCCTCTCGCGCTACCACGGCCACGGTATGTGTTGTTGAAGCATGTTTGTATGTAGAGATGGATGGACAGTAACCGCCTCTGGTACTACAGGCACGTATATTCTCTACGAGGCGCTCTGGGGGTGCAACATCGCGATCGTCTTCGTCATCATGGCGGTATTCTTTTCCAAGCCCTTCCTTGTTGGCGTCGCGGTTCGTTCACGTTCTTTGCCAAATGGGAAATAGGATATTTTGCCTTTTTTTTCCTCTGTCTAATATGGATGCATTCATGTAGATGGCGATCGTGTCGGGCGACCAGCTCCTGTGGTACATTGACCTGCTTTCGTACCCGTTCATGGGCAAGTTCCCAACGGGCGCCGTCACGTACCTCACGTACCCGGAGAACCGCTCGTTCTCCAAGATTTTCTTTGCGTCGCACCACATTTGGTTCCTCCCGCTGTGTTTCAAAGTACGTACTGCAGCATATTATGTGCACACTATGGCAAGCATTTATTGACGATGGAATTGTCAATTGCGTTGTATCTTAGATCACTTTGGGCCACGGCGGCATGCACGAGTCGAGTTTCGTCGCTTCATGTATCGTGACAACGTTTCTAGCCGCGTACTGCCGCCTGCTGACGCCATTCCAAGCCAAGGTGCCTTACGCGGACCACATTGTGTACTTGAACGTGAATGGCGCGTTTGAATTCTGGAAGGACATCGACATCCCGCTGCTCCACGTGTTCGACCACCGCCATCCGCTGGTGTACCTACCGTACCTGGCCGTCGTGGGCAACCTCGTGGCGAACGGGCTGCCGCACATGGTGCTCATGGGGATCTCGCTCACGCTGCAGTTCCACCCGATGTTGCAAGGCTGAGGCACTGCTGGAGGTGATGGGTTTAGAGACGGGAAAGCAAGAGGGTAATGTGCTTTTTTGGTTTGGGCGACTGTGCAAAAGTGTGTAGAACTCACCTACACATTAGATTTGGATTTGCTTTTTTTACTCGTTATTGTTCTAATGACTAATGCCCATTTTTCTTGCTTGTCCATTACTTGAGCTCTAAAGGCGTTGCTGGTCGTAGGTGACATACTTGACCTTTCCGTTTCGAAATGGGCATGCTCCAGCCATTTTTAGTAAAAGTAATCACAGAAGGCGCTGCTTTACCTCTACGCGCTTGTTCAACTTCTTGAGCGCGCATGGCGCCTCGGCGGCGAGCGGCGGCGGTCTCGGCTGCGACTGCGTCGAGGCTCGGAGCGGCGACCTCGATTGCGATTCGCATCATCTCGTTCGCGTCGCGACACAACGGGACTTCCATCTCTACCGCCACAGACTCGACTGCTGCGTCGCTCTGGCGACCGCGAGCGGCTTGGAGAACGGCGGTCGCGGCGATTCACTGGTGAGTGAGAGCAAGATCCACGACCTCGGGATCGTGACGTTCGTCTCGAGTCGTGCGGCAATTGGATGTGGTCCAATGTTTCCTTTCTTGATGATGCGGACCGACTCGGCTTGCGACGGACGTCTTGATCGCGTTTTCGATCGTTGTCTCGTGATCTCGATGGGCTCCTTGGCGGCTGGGAGCGTCCACGACCACGAGGGGGTAAACGTTCACGACGGTCTCCCTTCCGCTCGTTCCGATGTCTTCTCGCATGCGCCTTTTCATCGTCACGCGTTGATGACCGCGCTCGCTCTTTTTTGCTGTCGTCACGGCGATCGTTGGATCGACGATGGCGCCTGGACTCTTTCTCTTCGTCCTCATCCTCACTAGAGTCGCTGCTTTCATCGTGGCGTCGGCGCGATCTGTCGCGTCGCTTTCTCTCTTTCTTGGCCTTGCGTTTCTCCTTTTTTGCCTTCTTCTTGGCCTTTCGTTCGGCTTTACGCTTCGCCTTCCGCTGCTTATCATCATTGTCGTCATCATCAGAGCGACCGCCATCATGTAGCTCGCCACAGTCCTCAATCACGACGGATTGCATGGGCGCTGGACGGTTGTTTGCGACCGTCTCGACGTTCTCCATCTTCTGCACGATGTCCATCCCCGAGACGACTTCGCCAAACACAACGTGCTTGCCGTCCAAATGTGGCGTGGGCACCGTGGTGATGAAGAATTGGCTCCCATTGGTGTTCGGCCCGGCGTTCGCCATGGAGAGAAGCCCCGGCTTGGTGTGGCGATACCGGAAGCTTTCATCGCGGAATCTGTGAGGTATGGCAGGTAGAGCGTATTAGAAAAAAAGGGTAGGAAAAAGGGGAAAGCATAGACGTACCGGTCGCCATAGATGGACTCGCCGCCCGTGCCATTTTGCTTGGAGAAGTCCCCGCCCTGAAGCATAAAGCCCTTAATGATGCGGTGGAAGACGATCCCTGTGGTAGCATATATGTAGTAATCACAAGAATCAATGACCCTACTAGCTGCTTTGTCTTCTAACAAGGGGTGAGAGCCTCGTAAGAGCCAACCTTTGTAGTGCAGTGGCTTCCCCGTGGTCTTGCCGATGCCCTTATCGCCAGTGCACAGCGCGCTATCCCACCATACCAAACAGCACCAAGCAAAGCAATGCAATACAACCACATCACGTATCCTCAGTCGCTGTTAAGTGAGTGCTGCCATTTCAAGTGCACGCACCGGAAGTTGTCGGTGGTCTTGGGGACGCCATCGAAGAGTCTGAACACGATGCGACCGGCGCGCGATCCGCCGATCGAGATGTCTGTTTTAAATTATGGATGCGCAACCGCACACATACACACACACACACACACACACACACATACATACATACGTGAGGGTCAGCGGCAGGTCGACGGCCGTGAGGGCGACGTGGAGAGAGCCATGCGCGTACCGAAAAAGACGCGCTTCGCGTCACTTGGCGCCATTTTCGACCCCAAATGTCACCTGCTGGTTTCCTTTTTAAGTCAATAAAACGTTTGTTATTTTCATTTTTTACTCTATTCAACGTCTGACTGCTGTTTGTTTGATTGACTCTCCTATGCAATAAAGCAACTGGTCTTTCTAACCCAGCTCGGTTCTTGAATACGAATTTGAACAGTACTGCTAGCATCCGTTCGGAGTGAGTGGATCAAGCCAAACAGAGAGCTACACTCAAGAAGCAGGTCCGTCCATCCATCAGCAGCATGTCGCTCTCTCTGGACCAGTCCCCCGATGCCGAGTTCCTGCGCTTCATCGCGCGTTTTGCGGGCGTGAGCACCGGCTCGGCGTCCTCGGGGCCGATCCGCGTACGCCTCGGCAAGACCAACGAGCTCTACCAGGTGAACACGATCGCCAAGTACTTTGCGCGTCAGGCCGACCGCGAAGCCGAACTGTGCGGCGTCGACGCGTTCGAGAAGGCGCAGATCTCTATGTGGCTTGACTTCGCGTCCGGTATCGCCAAGTGCCCTCCACAGGCGTCGGCCACGCACTGGAAGGTGCTCGAGACCACGCTGCAAAGCAAGACGTACTTTGCCGCGAACCGCGTGACGCTCGCCGACGGCGCGCTCTTCTGGGTGCTCTACGACGCGGTTCGCAAGTTCACGGCCGCGCAGCGTGCCGAGTACGCGAACCTCGTGCGCTGGTTCGATCAGATTCAACACACGGTCGGCGTGCGCGGATTTCGAGACCTTGAAGTCGTGGACCTCGGACGCAAGCAGTACGCCCTCACTGTCTAAGAAGCCGCGCTTGGAAGAACGAAGGGGTGAAGGATAGCAGTAGTGGTGTATTGTGAAAGTCGCGGCCTTCCCGCGATGAACGAAGCAGCTACCATATAGTGGGTATCTGCGCGCAGGAAGAAGAGGTGCGGTTGATTGCCGAGTGAATAATTGAATACATAAGTACTGTGTATGCGACATGGGGAGTGTCGATACGTTCTCATTGTGAGCATATTGTTAAGGGAAGCGCAGCTGCTTTTCGACCCAAGTCCTGTTTGTAAGTGCACATGTTAGTGGACTACATGTAGCCACTTTATTCTCGTTACCATCCGCATGAAATAACCGCAGCAGCTTTTTTTCCGAGTAGGCGTCTCTAGAAATATACACGAGTGCCAAGTTCACCAGTCCAAACAAGCTGCAGCACAGGCAATTTATCAACAGATTGATCTGCTTTCAACTATGCCACGTTTCGAGCGCGGCCCTGAGCAGCCTGTAATGCTCAGTCCAACGAAGAAAGTGCGCGAAGAGGAAGAGTCACGCGCGAGTCATGTCGAGGTCACCTGGTCTCTGCCGCCCATTACAGGCATCCCACCAGCTGCACGTGGCGGCCACACGGCAGTGCTAGCTGACACCCATTTACTGATCTTTGGTGGCCACTACTTTGGCGGTGATGGCACGTTCGTGTACCTGAACGACCTGTATCGCCTCGACCTCAACACCTCGACGTGGCATGAGATCGTGTTCACCGAGAAAGACGCAGTGATGCCCAAGCCACGGTACAACCACTCAGCATTGTTAATGCATGGCGGTACGCGTATGTTTGTTTTTGGCGGTCGCGGTGCTGCAGCTCAAGTATTTCGCGATATGTTCTTCTTCGACCTGAGTGCAATGGCGTGGTTCCACGTGCAATGGACGACAGATTGTCCACTAGCGCGGTTTGGCCACAGCGCGGCCTCTATTGATGACGCCCGAATGGTGCTCTTTGGTGGCTGGGATGGCAAGAAGTCCATGAACGATCTCTGGATCTTTGACACGAACACGTTCACATGGACAAAGCCGAAATGCGCTGGAAAATTTCCTACCTCTCGACACAACCACTCCATGGTCGCGATTTCGCGTGAGACGCTGCTCGTCTATGGTGGATACACCGTGCTGATGCCCGACGTGCCACTGCCCGTGTACAACAAGGACGTATACCTTCTGGACACCACGACACTTACATGGAGCCGTCCTCGACTCGTCGGCGAGTATCCACTTGGTACTTTCGGTCAGAGCGTAAACGTACACGATGAACTTGCATTCGTGTTTGGCGGTTGGTCCGGCACCGAGCGCTCGCCGCTGTACATGGGCGACAAGCAAGTGAAGGAGTTGGTGGCCATGGACGCGCGCGAAGAGCGTCTCGCGAGTGGCACCCACGAAAACGACCACGGGGAGCGCAACAATCGACGGCGCGAACGCACACTGCACTGGAAGCGCGCGTCTTCGTACGCGCACGTGCTCGACGTGAACCGCATGCAGTGGTTCACGCCCGTGAGCCACGGCGTCGCGGTCGCCAACCGCTACGGCCACACGTGCACGCTCGTGGGGCCCCACGTGTTCCTCTTCGGCGGCTGGGACGGCAATCGCGCACTGAGCCAGTTGGTCGTCGGCGAATTCCGCATTTGAGAAAAGGAAAAGGCAAACTGCAAGTTGAAGTGACCACCACTCAAATGCATCATTCCGCATTTTCCATTTTGTTGTCTTGCTTTGTATGTGCGTACTAACACTACGCACTCTCTATTCTAATCGCGCGATGGCTTCCGTGAGCTCACGGACGAAGGTGTCGAGCGCCTTGGCGCCGTGCACGACGTTGTCGCGCGTGCGGATGTTCACTTGCTGCGACGCCTGCTCCTTGTCGCCGACCACAACGATGTAGTTGTATCCAGCGAGCTGCGCGTCGCGGATGCGTTTGTTGAGCGTCTTGCTTGAGTCCTGCACGTCAACGAACACGCGCGCATCCGTTTCCAGAGTCTGCGCGACGTCCTTGGCGTACGCACGATGCGTCTCGGACACGGGCAACACAGCCACCTGGCGAGGGCTAAGCCAAAGTGGCCACTTGCCGCCCGTGTGCTCGATCAGAATTGCCATCATGCGCTCGATCGAGCCCAGCACGGCGCGATGGATGATGATCGGCGTGTGTGCTTGGCCGTCGGTGCCGTCGTACGTCAGCTCAAAGTTCTTGGGCAACTGGAAATCCAGCTGGATCGTGCCGCACTGGTGCTGTCGCTGGAGCGCATCCGTGACCACGATATCGATCTTTGGGCCGTAAAACGCGCCATCACCTTCGTTCACGTCCCATGGCTCGCCAAAGTCATCCAGCGCCTTGCGCAATTGCCCCTCGGCATCGTCCCAGACCGCGAGCTCGCCCATGAAATTCTCCGGTCGCGTCGACAAACGCAACTGGAACGTGAAACCAAAGACGCCATACACGTGCTGGATGAACTGCAAACACGACGCGATCTCCTGCTGCACCTGGTCTGACGTGCAAAAAATATGCGCATCGTCCTGGTGGAACCGCCGCACGCGCGTGAGCCCCGTGAGCGCCCCGGATGCCTCGTTGCGGTGCAACGCTGAAAAATCCGCGAGTCGCACGGGCAATTCGCGGTAGGAGTACTTTCTGGCCTCACGGAAAAGGATGCAGTGGCCAGGGCAGTTCATAGGCTTGAGACCGAATTGATCGTATTCCGGCTCGCTCTCATGGTGATGGTGATGCGTGTCTTCAGCGTCTGTCTCGCCGTGGACGTGTTCGTGGCAATGCGTGACAGCACCATTGCTTGTGTCGGCGATGCCCTGCGTGACCATGAACATGTCTTCGTGGTAGTTTTTCAAGTGACCCGAAGTGGCCCACAGGTCCTTCTTGAAGATCAGCGGTGTGATCACTTCGTCGTAGCCACGCTTGCGGTACTCTTCTCGGATAAAGTTTGCGAGCGTGTTGAAGATGCGCGTGCCATGCGGGAGAAAGAACGACGATCCGGGACTCAGAGGGTGGAACATGAACAATTGCTGCGCCTTGCCAATCAGGCGATGGTCGCGCTTCTTGGCTTCTTCCTGGAGGTGCTGCCAGTCCTTGAGAAGCGCATTGTTCGGGAACGAAATGCCGTACACACGCTGCAGCAAATCTCGGTCCTCCCAGTGCGACGCGCCACACCGCGTGATCGCAAACGACGACAGCAGACCTGCAATTACAACCAAATGCACATTCTCATGTTAGCAACACGAGATACACCACCAAGAATACCATTGCTAACACGCAACAGGGCCATGCGTGCATGTACGTCCAAGTGTAGCTCATACTTCACTCAGTGCGAGAGTGGTGAGTCGTTCTTTAGACGAGATTTCCTATAGGACGCTAAAATGAGCCAGAAGCAACACGTCTCATGTTGCCTCTCACTCGTCTGCCCTTTGTTGTGGGGCAGATCGTCCAGTTTGCATTGATTTATGCAGTCATAGAGAGTAAGAAAAACACTCGACACGTACCAGTATGCGGTACATGCGGACCGCGACACAGATCGATCAGTGGCCCGCATCGGTACAACGAGATCTTTTCGTGTGCTGGGATCTTCTCGAGCATCTGGCGCTTGAACTCCGAGTAGCCGAACAGCTCGCGCGCAAACTCGCGGGTCACGTCCATGCGCTCAAACGGTTGGCGCTGCTTCACGATCGTCTTGATCGTCTTGCTGAGTTCCTCAAAGTCAGTCTCGGAGACTGTGCGTCCGTCTTCCAGGAACATCTCGTAGAAAAAGCCGCCTTCTTTCAGCGCCGGTCCATCGGTCAGTCGAATCTGTTCACGGAATTTTTCCTCAAGCGCCTGCACAAGTTGTTTGATCATGTAAGCACGAATAGCAAATAAGTCACAGTATTGCAAGCAGCAAGGCCACGTGAAAAAGATATCCAGTACCTGTCCCAGAACGTGCGCCGATGAGTGCCAGAACACTTTCTTGCCTTCATCCTTGGAGAAGCTACATCGAGATTACAGGCATTCGTTCAATACCCAGCAACAAAAAAACGTATTCAGTCACGGCCATCGCATCGTACGTACTCGAGCAACTGCAGTGAGCAGGAGCTCTCCAACGGGGCGCGAAGATCGACCACGTGGTTGCCATCAATCTGGGCTGCGAGCGCCTGGATCTTGGTCACACCAGCGTCTGCCATCTGCTTCAAGATGTCAATGGACGTCGAGGCGCCCTTGACGCCGTGGAACGTGTACGTCTTTGGTTCGTCATCAAGCTGCACGACGACTTCGATCGGCACCGCTGCTTCCTGCGCACGCGCGATCTGCTCACCAAGCACCACTTGCTGACGCTGGTACTCCTGCTCCCATTGCGCGATACGGCCGTCGCGGATCGTGACGCTCGCAAAGCCGCGCAGTGGCGTCCACTGCTGCAACGACGCAGTCGTGCGAGGTTGAAGCGCAAGCGCACGACCGTGGACCAGCGACGCCGCATTGCGCCGACGCAGCCACACGCGGGAGTGGCGCAACATCCTTCCTGCTTCGCGTTGAGGTTCTTCGGTTCCTGTCCGCAAATGTGCGTGTGGATGTGGCGATCGACAGTGTACTACAATAAGTTAGCTTAATGAAACACATCCATTGGCGTTTCTGTGATGCCGAAAGTAACCAACGTTGGTTATTTGTGGTTTTTGAAGAAAAAAACACTGTGCAAAATGGCGCAACATCAGATGCCTGTGAGAGAACGCCACTCTTCACACACGTAAAGCGCCATGAGCTCAGACGAAGGCGACACGCCCGTGAAGCTCTACAACCCGCTCGAGCGCAACCGCAAGCGCCAGCACTTTGGTACAAACCCGTAGCTCTATGCGCTCTCTATGCGTGTATATATGGCGGCGTTCATGGCGTCGTTCTTCCATCTTACTGTGCGTTCAAATCTCTTGACTAAACCTGATGTGTGGCGTGCAGTGAGCATTGACTCGTCTTCGTCGGAGGAAGATGAATCGTCCGTCTATGAGGAGTCTCCACTGGTGCCCAAGCGCCGCAGGAGCTTGCGCAGCAGTCGACGTAGCTCCATGTCGCCGTCCGTAGCGGCGCGTACAGGTAAATAAAGAGAATGCATCCTCCCACACCTACAGAAAGTAACGTTTAGTCTCACGAGGACAATGATGTGGATAGTGAACCTAGATGGTGATGACGAAGGTGAGGAAAAGGTCGAGACGCTGGAGGATCTGATGACCGATGCGGAGCGCGAAGCCGCGCGCCAGAGCGAGCTCCAGATCGAGCGCGAGATCGCGCAGCGGATCGCACAGGACGAAGTGCTGAACAAGACGCGCGAGATCATGAAGTACGAATCTTCTGTTATGTATCTAGCATCGCATAATGTTTGTGCTTACGGAGCTACTTGCCTCTTTATATGTTTTACGTTCTTCTTTAGCAAAATTTCATCCGCGCAGCGCCAGAGGAATCACGACAGCGGATTGACTGAGGTCATTTCGCTCGACTCGGACGATGATGATGACGACGACGACTTCCAGATTATCTCACAGCCAGTCAAGCCTGGCGCGGCAAAGGGCGCATCCCGTTTAGAGTCTTCGCGGCAGTCGTATCAGCAGGCGCCGGCTGACAAAGGCGAGCGCATTGTGCTGCAAATTCGCGCGAATGGCGAGCGTACCGATGAAGTCCCGATCCACATGGTGCGTACTTGTATTGAAGGCTCGCGGTTATGCGAACAAATGCCTCTCTGACTCATGCTATTGCTATTTTTTTATTTCGTGTCTAGAATGAGCCGTTTGATGTGCTGTACAAGAACTTTTGCGACCTTCTCGGGCTTCCACGCACCGCAGTCAAGATGTCGCTGGACGGTGATGCTCTTCCAGTCTCTTCGACACCATCGGCGTTGGACCTCGAATCGGGCGACCTAATTGACGCGAAAGTCGACTTTTCGCAGCAAAACACGGCCGACATCAAGACGTTCGTGCGCTTGAAGCTCATCGTCCAAGGAAAGCGACCAGAGATCTTCAAGATCGATGTGGTACGCACTTGGTGTTATTGTACGATTTTGTTATACTCTATTTCTTTTCGCGGGCTAACGCATATGTTCGCTGCTTTATGTTGGAAGAACTCGACATTGGAGAAACTGCATTCGGGGTTTTGCAAGAAGCACAACATTGTGTTCTCTGAAGACGTTGTGCTTAGTGCGCTGGGAGTGACGTTGCGTCTGAACCAGACTATTGAATCGTACGGACTGCGGGACGATGACGAGATTCAAGTAGAGATAGAGAACGTAGTCGACCCATCCGCGATCGCGCTACAACTGCGGTTTAGCGACGGCACTACGGAGACTCATCATGTCATCCCGGTACGCTTCGTTCCCCCTTCTTTTGTAGCATTGTGTATCGCTAAAGTAACTTTCTGACTGTGTACACTATGTCTACAGAGCGCCAAAGTGCAGGCGCTGGTGGATACTATCGCGCAGCTCCGGAATACAAAAGCAAAGAACGTGTCGTTACGCATGGACGGCGAAGCGATGGCCCCAGCGAAGTCATTTCAGGTACAGCGCAAATTGATTCTCATGTCCATGCACGTGCAAACAGTAAAGTGACACTAACGATCGATCGTCTCTCTTGCGAGCAATCCAGTATTACGATTTAGAAGGAGGAGAACTAGTTGAAGTCAAGATCACAGCATCCTGATGAACGCCAGGCACAGCGATACAAAAGAGGGTTGTGCTACTTGAGTCTATCAGGCGAAGATCGTGTTATTTGTGTCATGCTAGTGGTAACTTTTTGCATTATTGGGTTGCTGCTGTCATCAATGTAAGCTATTACCTCTTCTGTTGTTGTTGGTGCTGGTTGTTGTCAAGTAGTCCATGGTGCCGTTACTGGTATGGATTTGCGTCGGATCACTTGAGCCGCGAGATGAAGTAGACGCATCCAAAGCCGACGAGGTGCGCGAAGAGCAGTCCACCGTACCAGAGCGGTGCCCACAGCGTGTCCACTTCCAGGAACGGGTACGGCCAGAAGCCCTTGGCGATCGTGCCATGCAGGATCCACGTAAACACGGAGTAGACCGACGGCCACGCGATCAGGAGCGGCAACGCATGCAGCGACGCCCGGTGCTGCGTGCTCAGGAAGTCGATCTGCAGGATCACGAGGTTGATCCCGTGCTGCGAGTAGCTCACCCAATTGAGGATCTTCTCCGGGTAGTGCATCTTGACCGCGTACGGGTACAAGATGGTCCACACGACGACACTGATCAGGATGGACGTCGCCAAACACACGTCTAACACGAGCTCCAGTCGCGTCGGCCTTCCACCGCGACGGAGACGATATGGAAGCGCAGGGCTTGTGGGAGACGCAGGGTCACGCAAGAAGCCCGTGCTCTCATCCAACAGCTCCGTGTATCCATGTCTCGTGATACGCGCTTGTTGTTTGTGCACTTGGAACGTCTGCCACGCCGCGATCGCAAAGTACACGCCCTGCGCGATGAAGTTCCACGACGTGTAGAAGATCATGCAAAGCATTCGCGTGCGGAACATGTCGTACACCTGCACGACCACGTAGAAGAGCACGGTCGCGACACGGAAGTAGAGCAATCCGTCCACGGAGAGGAAGGATCGCGGCTGCGTGAGCGGCAAGATCTCCGCATTCGCGGATCGTGGCGACGACGCCGCGAGTATGCGGTCGCGCCGGTACAGGAGCCACAGTGACACGCCCAGCGCCGCGACGATCTCCACAGCACACACGAGCGTCTCCCACGAGGCCGTAAAGCCGTCGGTCGTGACGAGCACAGCGGCAGCAGATGGAGCGTGCGCCACTTGCAGTTGAGCCATTTTGATCTTCTTTCGCTTTCGAAGAGGAAAAGAAAAGCCGGCACAGATGGCAATCAGTATTGATTTCCAGCCAATAAAATGTTTCCAAAACTTTGTCAAATGTCGTGATTGGCTGAAATAAGAGAACGTGAGAGTGATGGTGATTGACCAATTGGTAAAGACCATCGCTCATCACTTGTGAGTGATGGTCTTTGCAAATCAACCCTCTTGCCTCCATAGCGTTTGGAAACGAAGAGCTCATTTGAAGATTGGATCAAGCGTATTGCAGCCCAAACGCAGCAACATAGCAGCAAGACAGAGAGAGAGACAGACAGAGAGCGAGCAATGACTGATACTACTGAAAAGCTCGTTGACATCGGCGCCAACCTGACAAACCGCAGGTTCCAGAAAGACCTGCCGCAAGTGCTGCGTCGCGCCGACGAAGCCGGCGTTTCCACGATCCTCATCACGGGCACGAGCATGCGCTGCAGTAAAGACGCGATCCAGTTGGCCAAGCGCATGTTTTCCAAGAGTAACGTGGCGCTGCTCACGACTGTGGGAGTGCATCCGCATGATGCAAAGGATTTCGATGAGGCGACGTCGATCAACGAGATGAGGGACATGATTAGAGCGAATCCAGGCACAGTGGTCGCTGTCGGCGAATGCGGACTGGATTTCAATCGCGACTTCTCGCCGCGCGACGCCCAGGAGCGAGTGTTCCGTGCCCAAGTCGAGCTTGCGTGTGAATTGCAATTGCCACTGTTCTTGCATGAGCGCGACGCGCACGCCACATTTGTATCCGTGTTGCAACCGTTTCTCGACTCGAGCCGACTGCCTCCTGTAGTTGTACACTGTTTCACCGGCACGGAGAGTGAGCTACGAAAGTACATTTCCATGGGCTTCTACATTGGCCTTACTGGCTTTGTGTGCATGGACTCGCGAGGTTTCAAGCTACGAGGCATGGCGGCGACTATCCCAACAGACAAGCTGATGATCGAGACCGACGCGCCGTTCATGTATCCGTACGGGAACAATGTGAAAATGCGCTGCGAGCCAAAAGACCTTCGAGCCGTCGCACAGACGCTCGCAGCGTGCTACCACGTGACACCTGCTGAGATTGCAGCGAGTACCACACGCAATGCTACGCGCTTTTTCCAATTGGAACAAATGCGCACTGCTCGTCAAACATCGGCGCCTGCAAACCCAAAACACGCTAGGTCTTCACGTAATCAGACCCACGAGCACGGCAATGGTGTAGAGCAGAAAGCTGTGGTCCTACCAGTTGTCGCGGCATTTAGCCCTGAGGAAGAAGGTGTGATTGTGCTGGACGGTGGCAATGGTGAAGGTGGTGGCCAGGTGCTTCGAATCTCTGTTGGCTTGGCGTCGGTGTTTGGGAAAACCATCCGTGTGCACTCGATCCGTGCGAATCGGAAGATCCCGGGTCTCCGTAACCAGCACGTGAGCACGATTCAGCTCGCCCACAATCTATCGCGTAGCAGCATGGAAGGCGCGCAGCTCAACTCGACCGAGATCAAGTACACAGGATCCGGTACGCTGTCGGCTGTTGATGGCGGCGAATTTGAGGCCAGATCAACGACAGGCGGTAGTGTGTCGCTGATGATCCAAGGATCGTTGCCGATTATGGCCTTTAGTGCGCATCCAGTGACGCTGAAGCTGAGTGGCGGTACACACGCGGGCTTTAGTCCGCCCGTTGACTTTATGCAGATCCCATTGCGGATGCTGCTGTCGCGATTTGGCATTGAGACGACTCTGGAGACCAAGTCGCGTGGCTTCTTTGCAGGGGAGATTGGCGAAGTCGCATTTACCGTGACGCCTGTCCAGGGAAACCCACTGTCACCGATCGATTTGAGCGTTGCATCCAACGTCATTACGAGACTGTTTGCTCGCGTGACGGTGTTTGGAGCGAGTGCAGACGAAGCCATTGGCCAACAGTATGTCACGGCTTTGAAAAAATCGCTGAAAGAAGCGCTGCCGACACTGTCCAAAGACACGGCCACCGAGTACGAACTCGTTGTCGAGGTCGCGAAGAACAAGTCATTCAGAGCACGTCGACAAGACGCCCGTGGACGAGGAAAAGGAGCAGGGGCCGCGAAAGCGCACGAGAAACCTGTGGTCGGAGTCTTGGTGGTCGTGGAGACCAGTACTGGAGGCATCCTGAGTGTGGACTTGTCGGGAAAGGATACTCCGGACTGCATGGCGCTGGAAATCGGCAAGAAAGTGGGTCAGATGATGGCAGACGGCGTGTGCGTGGACGAACACCTCGCAGACAACGCAATCGTGTACATGGCGCTCACAAACGGCACATCTCGGCTTCGAGTCCCAGCCAAGGCAGCGCGAACGTCGCAGCACCTCGAGACTGCACTGGACATTGTGGCCCAGATTGCAGGTGCGAAAGTGCGGATAAGGGAGGAGACTACCAGCGCTGTCGTAGAAGTCGAGGGCATCGGGTTTACACCTTAGGCGATGGCTGTAGATCTAGGTGTGCAACTAGTAGGTAAGTCACTTCAACATGATCAAGTTCGTCATGCGTGTCAAATTATTATGTATTGTGATTGGTGCAAAATACATAATGACCATGGTTTCAGCCAATACATATTTTAATTTACTCAATTCAGAGTTTAATTGATTAAAATAAGCACAAATGTGATATATTAACCAATCGAGAGTTGGGACGTAGGGTTCATTACCGAATTCAATTCGGCGAGTTGAGCTCGTTGTGGTGGTGAGGAAGTGGCGGAAATGGCAATGAGGCGCGCAATTTGCGTGCGCATGCGCGTGTTGCCGCGAGCGTTCGCGCAGATCCAGAGCGCGCGTCGGGCGTTGCGCAACTGGGCGAAGGACCGCGAGGACGTGCAGTTCCAGTTCAAGTGTACGCAGTGCGGCAAGTGCTGCACGGGCAAAGGCGGCCGAGTGCGCGTGAACGACCGCGAGATCGATGAGATCGCGCGCGTGACCGCCATGGCCACAGCAGACATCAAGGCGCAATACTTGCGGCATTCTGACGCGGAGGACCAGTGGTTCATCCAGCAGACAGTAGACGATACGCAGTGCGTGTTCCTGGAGGGCAACAAGTGCTCCATCTACCAAGGTAAGTCCACGCACAAGCACGCATTCGCTTCTTTGCGTATGTTGTCCTCATGCTCCTTGCTCTTATTGCGTGCCATGGATAGCGCGCCCTACGCAGTGCCGAACATTCCCGTGGTGGCCGCAGAATTTGATCTCAGACTACGATTGGCACGTTGCAGCGCGGGACTGCGAAGGGATCATAACGACGACGACAACAGCCAAGAACGCAGCAGCAACAGGAGGCATTCCTCCATCGACTGCATATTCCTTCGACAAGATCCTTCCGGAAGCGATTGTGCATGATGTAAGACATCTCAATGGCTTGAACTCGTTATGATACGTTGAGAATCAAGCAATGACTGACGCGTGGCTTGCACGATGTTGCTATTTGAACCACAGATCCACCGCTCGGGCGAGAACTTCACGTACAACGAGCTGACCGAGATGATCGACGATCTTCAGGACGTGGATGAGAATTTCGTGCCCGAGTACAAGTCGGAGCTGACTGCGAAGTTCTCGAGGCACATTGTGTATCGCGACGAAGACGTGACGGTCATGGACACGTTTTTCGAATCGGTGGCGCCAACGCGGTGTTTCTTCTTTAACGACCGTATCCACTTGATTCAAAGCGAAGTTGCCCTCTCCTTGCATAGTACTGTGGATGATCCAGATTTGGAACAGAGTGGTGCACATTCGATCGACCGCGACACACTCATGCTCGACGTGCACCGTGCAATGTGCATCCCTTTCGTGTGGAAGACCCATGACGACGAAGAGCTCAACGTTGCGGTTCTTGGCTCTGGCGCTGCATCGCTTCCTCTTTTCCTTCTGAAGCACATCAAGCAAATCTCGCGTCTGGACGCAGTGGAGCCGAGTGCAACAGTAAACAAGGTTGCGCGAAAGTTCTTTGAGCTCGAAGACGCTGAGGCGTCGGATGCGAGGCTGAACGTGCATGAATCTATGGGAGAAGCCTTCGTTGATGCCCAGAAGGAGCAGGGAACCATCACGTACGATGTTATCGCCATCGATGTCGAGTCGGGGGAGTGGGAAAAGGGAATCAAGGCGCCGCCGTTCTCGATGCTTTCGCTGGAGTTCCTCACTTCAGTTAAGCAGCTTCTCACCCCGAATGGCGTTCTTGTCGTAAATGTGATCGCTGAAACTCCAACAGCACTGGGCGCCACGAAAGCCGCGTTTCGAGAGGTGTTCCGTAGCACACGAGTCGTTGTGCAGCTCCCCAGCAACGCGGTATTCTATTTATTCAATGACGGGGAGCCACAGCAACCTCCGTCTGCCACTTGCTCCACGGATAAGAACCAACTTCTCGAGTCGCTGTCCAAAGATGAATTTCAAATGCAGCGAGTCCAATCTCCCGCGCTGCTTCAATCAATTGCGTCCGATGTCCAACCATTTTAGAGTACCAACATTTTTGGAGTCGCAGTGGTAGACTTGTTGACGAGTAATTGGAAGTAGAACCGCTCGGAATCATTATGCTTGGTGTAGCGCATGCAATTCAGTCTCTTTGTGCTCGTATTGTTCGTCGGGTCGCTGCTTGAATCGGTAGATCAGTATCTTGTTGTGGTGATTTCCCGTGGCGACCATGGTGCAGTGGGTCGGAGCTTTCTTCAGGCATCGTTTCGTCACTGTGATCTCGTTGAACACCAAGGATGCTTCACTCTTGTGCTGCGTCAACGAGATAGGCTGGCAGCAATTCTCTCCTGTACTCAGCGAGATGATAGATACGCTGTTGTTCATCAACAGGAACAGAAAGTGCGCTCGGCTCAATTCAGCAGCACGCCTGGGATACACTGTAGTGAGAGCGAACCTTGGCAGTGTGGTCCCGGCAAAATCCACTTGAAGATGCACAGGAGCCACTTCGATATCTTCCTTCACGCCGTCGAGTTGCAAAAGCACAAATTGAAGCTTCCCTGCTGGTACAGTAGATTTTTTGCTGGAGTCCGATGCAAGTTCATGATACACCATCAGCACAACGCGGGTCTCATCAGACGTCATTGCAATTTGCACAATATCATCGGCTTTCGTGGAAACGCTGGCTGCCGGGCGGCCTGTGCTTCCCATCTGCGCCTCGGTTTTCATGTGAAGATCCAGACGATACTTTTTGCGAGGTATGAACCACCCAAACCCCGAAAAGTGGCTATGATCGTAGCCCCAGAGTAAAATCGTTGCGTCGCTATCAATGCTCAAAACCTGAAATGCTGGCGCGGAAACAGCGCTTCTCGGGTTGTGGAGGCAAGTAACGAAGAGCACCGGATGCTTGTGTGCACAGAAAAACTCGCGTCGAATCGCGCTCGTTTCTAGCTTTGAGTCAGCGTGACGATCGGGAGACGGCGCGTCAAATTTCGCCGCAATGGAACCAATCTGCTTGTCATTGCTCCAGTTAAACTTCAAGATGTCACCATTTGATGCACCGCAGAGTACACTGGTTGGATTTCCGAGAATAGTCGTCGATGCAAAAAAGTTAGTCGATAAAAACTGCGTGACAATGGGGGGATCTCTCTTCGAACTGGTTGTAGAGTTTAATGATACGATCTGCTGCCTGACTTCTGCTGGTAATGCTGGCATCGCAAGTGCAGGCATCGGGTTCAATTCGACGAGAGGATCTAGTGGCAAAGGTTTCCATTTTATCTGAGGATTGCCAGAAGAATACACCATCGAGAAACACTCGTTGGAGTGGCTGGTATCGCGTTTGGATGCCAGTACCTTGTTGGCGCTCCATACCTGAACGACATGAAGCTGATTGAGCGAGATAATCCGAGTCTTGTTTGCGGAAATATAAATCCGAGTAATCCTAGTCTTGGTTGCTTTCGGACCTGGCACATGGCTTCGAACCACCACTGGTAGCGTTGTGTGTAAATCCCATAGCAATATCTCGCCAGCGGTAGTACCGGCAGCAAGCACGCCAGCGTCATCGGAGATTTCAATGCACGAGCACGACGCGAAATGTGGCGGAATCGAACATGTCCGATTGATTTCAACGAGCGTTTGCTGCCAAAACTGTTTCTCTTTTAAGACTCGTGAGGAAGTGCTTGCACTGTTGCTTCTAGCCACAGCAGTTAACGGGAGAACCGTTGTCTCCAACAACTCGTGTAGTCCCTGTACATTGTTGCTTTGGTTGCAGGTTTCAGACTTGAGCTTCGTGGTGGAGGCAGCATCGTTCGCTGCTGATGCCACTGCAGCCTTTTCTTTCGATTTTGAGGACGAGAAGAATCTGAATCTCGTTTTCTTTGGCGACGCGTTTGCGCTGTTGCTGCTCGCGTTTGTGGACTCGTTGAGAGATTTCATTGGGACAGATCGCTTTGGCAGTATGCTTTGACACAGAAACTGCGTCGGCTCATTTTTGCTTGGAGATGCCAATCGGCGGTTCCGAGCAGTACGCAGCTGGTGATAAACAGAATCGAATAGGGCGGACGCTAGAGGCGTACCAATACCGACGTCATTTGGCTTTGAGTTCATGGAAAACGTTGCATTGGCGAGAAATACGTGGCATAAGGCTTGACCGATCTTGCCGCGGACACAATCGCAGCTTGATTGAAATTCTCCGTGGATATCCGCCGCTGTTTCATGGATAACCTCGTGCTACAAAAGTTGGAGTTTATGTTGGAAAAAAAGCTAGAAATGGCCAGTGTACATAAGCTATATGCAGTACATATACACTTACAATGATGTCGGCGAGCAAGAACACGGGACATTTGGCGCGGATCTCTAAAAGCTCTTCTTGCGCCACGGTTTCGTGCGTGGCTCGCCAGCGCTGAACGTTATGCTCCAGTAACTGTTGACCCGGCTTAGTCTCCGATTCGGTGATCGCAGACTCCACCATCTCGAACACTATTCCCCGTATGAAGTACACGACGCCGTACTTTGTCGGTGGGTATGTTTCGATTCCCCACCTCCCATCATACGCAACTGATGCCGGAAAAATGTGCAACGTGTCGGCCTCTTGTTTTCGTTTGGAGATCGATTCCTGAAGTTGCTCAATGCGTTTGTCGCCACTTTCCAGTATGCTTTGTGCTTTTCGTAACGCATTTTCCATTTGCCGACGTGCTGACATCTGGTCGTTCCTTGCAGACTGAAGTTGGCCGATTTGAGCGCCACTTTGGTTCAGTACTTCAAGGATGGAACTGAAATCTAAAGTCGATGCAGGTCGGCCGGCAGCAATCGCATCGGGCGGTTTGCTTTCAGGAGATGGAGACGTGAAGAACGTCTTGATTGCATGCTGCTGATTTGTTGATAAAATCTGAAGCGCGCGCTGCTTCCGCGTCCGAATGTCGATAGCCTTCTGGTTCAAAAGCTCTTTTTCTTGTTCAAAAGAGAGCAGCTGAGCGTTGAGATTGTCTGCAGCAAGCTCGAATTCACGTCGTTTGCGTTGCTGTATCTCCTCAGTGATTGCGTGGATCGAGTCGTGGTTGTTGAAGGAAGCAGCTTGGCCACCTCGCTGCTGCTGTTGTGCCTTTGATTTTGCGATGACGCGAGCGATAAACTCCAAATCCATTTGTCCTTTCGCGAGCTCCGTCTCGAGCAAATTCGTTCTCTTGTGCACAATTTCATGGATTCGATACGCTTCGGTGCGTATCTCTTCTTGTTGTTTCTCCTGCAAAATCTGGATTTGAGCGAGCACACACATTTCCTGCGCGTCTAGGTCGTCCAGTTTGGCGTGCAGCGCATCCACTTCCTCATTTTTGTGCAGTATCTCCTCAATACGATGTTCTCTTTCTTGCTCCCATTGCGTTTGCTGACACACAAGCTCTTCGTGCAGCGCTTCTTCTTGATCAAGCTGCATGTGGTTGATTTTAGTAGCCAGTGGCTGCGACGCCACCTCTGTTTCGTGCAATTCTCGGTCCAGAGACTCGAAATCCTGCACCAGTTTTTTGTAGTAGTTGTACGCATTTGATTTACTCGGTCGTCTTGCCACATTGTTGACGCTCTTCGGTAGCTGAGCTCTGGGGATTGAAGAATGACGCTCTCGTTCCTCCTTTTCGCCATCCTTCATTGCTCTCCCATGCCGCCCCACGAAAAGACGCAAGCGCGCGAAACTAGTTCAACAGTCGGACGCTTTTGAGGCTATTTCAGTTGCGATATCCACTTCTTTCGTCACTCATCTTCAAACTTGTACAATTCTTGATCTTCTTGATCTTCGCCGTCCTCAAAATCCACTTCGTACTCACTCACTTGCAAGCATACTTGTTCGTTGTCATCTGCTTCAGTTGCCACGGCAGCATCTTCTGTATCGAGTCGTGACGAAGAGCCAAAAGTCTGCAAAATGGCGTCGACTGCACGTTCCTCATCAGATGTTGGCGTGCTTCTATTTCCACTGATAGTATCGCTTGTCAGTGTCGGTGGAAGAGGAAGCGGAAAGTCAATGGCCGTCGCGCTCATCTCTGATTCAAGGCTTTCTAGAAAGTTCCGCGGCTGTAGTTTGGAATCGCCACTGAGATCGTCGGGCTCTGCTTCTCCATTCACCGAGCTCATAACGCCACCGTTGAAAAACACAGGACCAGGCGAATCTACCGAAATGGGTACTGTGCTTGCTACAACGATGTTGTTCGCGTCAACGCAAACATCTGCCGGTGTAGATGCATCACCATGCGTGATGACGTCGACCAATTCGACTCCAGCTGATTCGAAAAATTGGTTCGTCAAAATAATGTTTGATGCTTCGTTGCTTCCCACTGTACCTGGCTCAAAGAATTCAGCTTGTGTTGGTTCAGCGTATCTTGATGCCAGCGCTGAACTGTCCTTTAACTTGTGCTCTTCCTCAGCACCCAGTCTCTTCGTCACATTATCTTCGATTACCGTTGCAGTATCGTCACAGCTGGCGGAGAGCAAAATACTCGAAGAGTCCGGTATTACTTGCTGCGTCGCATCCTCATTCAAAGAAATGGGCACATCAGAGATTGGATCACCCTCCACGGAAGAACTTGGTTCATCCACCACTCGCAGCTCAGATGAAGGGTGATTTGAGATAGTCCTGCTATTTGAAGTGTTGAGGCTTTCGCTGGTTGGTGCTGTTATTGTGGGGTCTTCCATCGCCTCCAGCAACACAATGTTTTCCTCAGAATCGCACGTGTTCAGATCGCCTTCAACTTCGCAGGCTTTAGCGGAGGTGCTGTGTGTCACCCGATCTTGTAGGCCAACTTCGTCTTTGGAGCCAGTATCGCTATTATCGCTGGGGTCTAATGAATGAACAGCATCAATACCAGTCGCATCTACTTCCTCAGAGCCATCGCTCGCATTACATCCCAGCTCCCATTCTGTGCCTTCGTCATGCCCAGTAGAAAACTGCTTTTCTCCCGCGCTTGGAGGTGATAAACTGTTCTCACTGTTTTCACCACTGGAAGTAATGCTCGTGATCTCATGCTCACTGCAACTATCTGAGGTCTGATATGCTCGCAACAGTGTGAGTTCATCGTCATCAGATATGAAATCAGGATCATAATCCGATCGAAAATCACCGCCAATTTCGTTGAGGTCGTTGGAAAACTGGTGCTGCTCGCTGTTGGCATTTTCGCTGTCATATCCTTCTAGCAACCTAAGGATTTGCGTCTCGAGACTGCTTGTGCTGCTCTTCATGCCAGCTTCTTCCAGATCGGTGAATATTCCATATTCAGCGCTCTCATCTCGGGTGATTTTGGCACTCTCGTCTGTCGTCAAATCTTGACTTGTGGACTCCTTCGCTCGCTGAGGCTTTAAGAACAAACGAGCTGAACGGTACGAAGCACTCAGAGCAGCTCGGGGTGGTGGTTGAGGGCACCACACAGAACTTCCACCGAGAATCGAGTTTTCGTTGTGGGATTCCTCTAGAGCCGCTAACTCTTGCAGAAGCGCATGGAGCTGCGTGGAGAGTAGATTGCAACCGACTGGAACAACAGGCATTGTTCTCGCAAATGGGATTGTGTTTGCTTCATCATTGTCAGAATTTGTTGGCTCCTGTGGAAGTGGGTTCGCCGCGGCGCTAACTCGAGGACTGTGAAACATGCTCAGTGTTTTGTGGACTGCGGGCAAGTAGATGTGATCTCTCATCATGTCTTTCGCTTGTGCCTTGCGGTTCTTCATGGTCAGCGATCTGCTGCTTTTTGTGTACACACTTGCTGCCAAGTGCTTCCTCGTCAATGGATCCCATTGACCAATGCTTTGCCACTTCGTAGGAGATCCCAAAAGAGAAATGCCCTGGTAAGTGGAAGACCGTGCTTGAAATAATCCATCGTGCTGGGATTGCGAAGCAAACGGCACCCACGCTCTTGTCATTAGTTTTCGCGGCCTAACTGGTGCAGTGGATGGTGGGAGTCGCATTGTTGGGAGAATACGCGTCAACGCATCGTCGGGCTTGATGGATTTCCCCGTGAGGCGATACCATCGCCTACAGCTGAACGACGTGGGCTCCATGGGAGCTGAGGCATCTCGTTCATCGACATCTTTTCGCGCAGCAATACCATTGACGTTGGTTGTACTTAGTAGTGGAGACGAAGCTTCATCTGTCGATCGGATTTCTTCATTTTTGGATACGTCGACGTTGTCTGTCTGTAGAGTTGGTATTTGTTGTGTAGATAAAATTGCAGCACCATCAGCATCATCAATTTTGTCAATTGATCTGCCACTCATGAGGTCACCTGATAGACGACGACATAGACATACAACACACGTGTTTGATATCGAGCGCCGACTATTCAATGGCACAACGAATATGCGTACGTTAGCGGCGAGTGTGGACAAGTTCACGCTCTGCTCGCGTCAGATTCTTGATTTTGTGACTGTTGTGCTTCGCCACATAGCTGAAAGACTGCAAATAGCTCGGTCGTAGCAACAAATCCCATTTTTGCTTGCTCTTGATGCGGCTATTCTTAACAAAGCATCATTACAAATAGACTCACCTGCCCAACTCAAGTCAATATTGTGCACATATGCAAATTACCACAAGGAGTTAGAAGAATCATGACGCTAGACTTTATTTTCTTCATAGGATTTTAAATAACACCTTCCTGTACTCTTCTTCATTACTAAATGCCTTCAGCACTAGCAAGAGAACGAGGAGTAAGCGAGGTGAGAAATGCAAACAGAGGCGAGTGAGAGGTTGACTTACGCACACTTGACCCAACGCCACTCACACATACGCCTCTTCTTCGCCACGGCTTTCGCGTATAAAAAGATAGCCGCACAGATAGACAAAACCACCAGTCTTCACCTTGGTCTCGACGCGTTTCCTCCGACTGTCTTCAGAGCAAAACCGCTCGTCATAACATAGTAGCATTACTCAGGACCTTAAAACTCGTACATTTCGCCATCGGAGAGGGTTCGGCCGTCACGAGGTGGTTCTCCTGTTCGCTTTTGCGCGGAAGACGACGAGGGTGGCATCAACATCGACGAGTCCGACTTCAGCGAACCCGTCTCACGGAATCGCGAGTCATGGAATTCAAACATCTCTGTGGATCGATTCGTCGCGCCGAAGTTGACTGTGCTCTGGCTGCTTTGAGTTGATTCGGGATGATACGAGGGAATCGCACGCGGTGGTTGTGGCCGGTGCAGCGTAAAATCCACAGTCGCCATCGAGATATCGGAAAGACGGCCTTCGTCCAGCGTCTTCAGCGCAGCGTCTCCTCCAGGATGCGCGTGGTGAAGATCGTATCCGTCATAATCGTCAGCATGAATCGACGACAAATCAGACTCGCGGTCGTCATAAGTTTCCGAAGCAGGGCGACGATATGGCGCATAGTGCGACTCGGTGTTGAACCCAAGCGACGTGCCCATCGAATTGTCGCTCTCGAACGATTTGATGATCGCACTCGGGATCCGAAAGTTGTCGACCTCTTGTTGGGTGCGGTAGTCTGGGTTGCCGTATGCGGAATAAGGATCGCCGCTCATCATGTGGGATTGGTGGATTCCCTGGGATCGCTGCTGCAGGACCTGTACATTCGCGACCGGGCTGTCAAACCCGTCATTTCCATACATCCTCGGTGACGACGCGCCGTTCTGGGTCCCAGACGAGGACGCTGTCTTTGGCAGCGGGTGTCGGCTGCTCATGCGTTCATGAAACGCGAGAGCACTGGCGCTCAGACCAGGCGGCTGATGGAATTCCGAGGCACCGTGCGAGTGCGCAGCAGCACTCCCGTACGTGTCCTTCCATTGGAACTCGGGATCGGGATTCCAGTCCATTTTTGAATGGTTCTTTGTCGTGAGCGTCGGCACGAATGCCCCTCCGCTGCTTCGGAACATGTCGATGTCACCCGCGTTCGGCGCTCTCCTGCGTTTACAAAACAAGATCCCAAGCACAAGCAACAGCACGAGGATGACACCACCGATAATGAGTCCGATCACGAGCGCACTCGACGAGTCGCCCGACGAGCTCGTAGTCGCCGAGTCGGCTGACGCGATCGTCGACGTCGTGAACGTAATGAAGTGGTAACTCGCGTTCAGCGGGTTCGCCGGCGGCAGGATAATGTGCGCGAACACGTTGTAGTCGCCCGCGCGGTCGAAGGCCAGTTTCTGGTGGAACGTCGCGGAATTGCCCGTGAAATTCGACGTCTCCTGCGTTGTAATCTTGCGCGAGGACCCGGTGCGGAACACGTCGCACACCGTCGTGCGTGAGCACGAATGCACGTTCGCGTGGCCGATCTGCACGGGCAGCCCCGTGACCGGGTCTGGCACACTCGTGGTCAGCGCATGGAGATCGAATACGTTGTCGTCCAAGTTGAGCGTCGCCGTGAACACAAACTCGACATCCTGGAGCGCCACGGGCTGCGCGCCTGCCGTCGACTGCGAGATCGTCATCGTCATCGGGCACTCATTCCCTTCGCCCTGCACGCGCACGTACGCAAAGTCGAGGTTCTGGATGTCCATGCCCTGGTCCACCCAGTAGCAGTACGTCGTCTTGCCATCATACACGTAATCTGTCGTCGCATACAAACACACACATACACCGAGTAAGCAAACAAACCGCATTATATACGCAAAAAGAAACCTCGTCGGGCCCATTTGTGCATTCATATAGGGAGCATGTACACACACATAAACGAACGGCATACGCCTTCCCACAACCATATACGCCGTACACATATGCAGAGCCATCCGCTACGTACCGTAGAGCGACGGAGCCGTGCCGGCCGCACTCACGCTCGCCACCATACTGGCGCCAAGGACGAAGCCCAGGAGCGCCGCGCCGCCTCTCCCCACCATGCGGCAAAGTGCTGAATGCGGGCCTGGGGTTCAACAATTGAGTGGAATGCGCGTTTCCCTCTTTTTCGCGAGCGTTGGACTTGGAATTTGTATACCGAGTGGGGCGGGGGAAGCCTCTCACACCTGCGGCCTGCCTAAAGGCTTTTTATACAATACAGAGGACGATTGTGCCAGACTCTAATTGCGCGGAAGTGGTGGGCGGTCGGTCACAGAGAGACAGCGCCGAAGGGAGGGGCGGACAATCAAACGAGCGCCCGTTTTCTGCACGAAAGGCTCTTTGTCGACCTCTAGTAACGAATCAAGTCACCAACTGTTTTCCATAGGTGTCACAATTGTGACGTCTCTTCATTTACGATATGTGATAGTTATAGAGGTATTGGTTGAAATGGCCTTGCGAAGCCAACTCTATGGGATGAAGTGTGCGGAGAAACTGCACGAACGATGCATTACGCGCTCATACCGTATGCTACAGCAGATGGAGATACACGTAGTATTGAGCATATCAGAATACTAATATGGATAGGAAAGCATGCTTGTAGGTCGAGCTTACAATAGTGGCATCCACAGCTTCATGAAACAAACCTCTTTATCATTTGCTAGCACTCGAAGGCGAGCAGTCAAAGAGCTTCGACAGGTAGGGACCAATCACATCGACTGGGTCAACGCACCTATGTCAGTACATTCGGTCTGGTTGCTACCCTTTTACAACGCACTCTCATCGTGTCAATCAACCAGACGGCCACATGCCAAATCACAACATGACGCATGTGCTTTGCAGGCTTCTCTCCATATGTGGTATCGTATTTAGGAGATTGCATCGGCCCGTTGTGAATAAACACCCCCAGATGATGCTGGCACGGTTGCGTGGACAAATGCGCCACTCTGGGATATGAAAAGAACGAGAACAAGAAGAAAAGCCTACAAAGAGGCATACATGTAGTTCCACTGTATGGATTAATACCCTACAAAACAGGGTATTGTAGTACACAAGTAGCCTACTTGTGTACTACTGAAGTACCCTACGAACATACGAGTTTTTGCACTGCATTTGCGAGTGTGTAACACTGTCCAGCGTTTTACAACATGTCGAGCAAGTGCGCAAGTACATACAGTATAGTACGGTAAATAAATGGCACTCGAGCGAGTCCATAAGCTGGTTTTTGAAGCTCAAGAAGGAGTTGCTTACGGTGCATCAGTGCTGGCTCCAGTCGCGAGTCATGAGAGGCCAGCGCGTCACAACACATGTGACAGTGGACTCTCACACATAAGGTGGTCCACACTAAAATTAATTGAGTACCTGGACTGCAAAGAATAAACGTAAGATGAGGTGGTTCACATGTTTTAAAAATGATTTCCTGGAAAACATAGCCGCTGGTAGTCAAAATACGCCAACTCGTTCTCAAAATTATTTTCGGTCGTAGGCTACTGCTGCAGTATTGATGACGTCGCTGAACAGACAAGCGGCGTACGCGCAGCAACCAGAAGAGCGCGAGCTCATTCGCCGCTATGGGAGCGTGGCGGCGGGCGTGCTGCTCATGATTGCCGTGGGCTCCAACCACGCGATCTCGGCGTGGAACGCGCAGCTCAAGGCGGAGCTCGACTACTCGCAGGCCGAGATCTCCATGGTCTGCTCCATGGCGTCCTTCGGCGCATACTTCTCGGTCTCGCCCGGCTACGTCTTCGACCACATTGGCGCGCACAAGAGCGTGCTGCTCGGCGCCTTCCTGCTGTGCTCGATCTTCCTTGGTCTCTACGCGGGCATCGTCGAGTACCCGCGATCGATGCATCCACTTGGAGTGGGGGTCGCATTTGCCATTATGGGTCAAGCCACAAACTTCGGCGTGTTTGCTGCACTCGGTCCAAACGAAGGGCTCTTTGGTGACAAGAACCGCGGGAAGATTATGGCGCTGCAGCTCGCGGCGTTTAGTGCCGGTGGCGCGCTCTTTGCGCTGGTGTACAACCTCTACTTTGATCAGAACGTCCCGGGATACTTCCAGTTCATGGCGATGTTGATGCTCGTTGTGTTCCTGTTTTCATGGTTTGCGTTGTACCGAGATCCTGCGTATGAAGGCGACTCGGCAGAAGGTGTCCACAAGTCCGCAATGGACGAGTTTATGCCGCCCGAGAGCGATGATGACGATGACGCAACAGAAGACAAGCTGGAAGAAAATCAACTCCGCCCTATTGCGCACTCCACGACTGACATCACCGGCAAAGCCCTTCTTACGGACTCCAGGTTCTGGTTGCTCTTCTCGACGGTGTTCATCCTCGTGGGCTCGTCGCTGTTCGTGATGGCGAACATCGCGTTCATCGTGGAGTCTCTCGGCGGACCAATGGAGCAAGTGCCGATCATGGTGGCGCTGTTCTCGGTCGGCAACTGCTGTGGTCGTCTCGTCGGCGGCATCGTCTCGGACCACGTGCTCGCGCGGTGTCCTCGTATCTATTTTGTGAGTCTAGCGTCTGTGCTTGTCGCGTGCATCCACACGCTCTTCCTGGTGCTGCCCGCGGCGTACCTCGTGGTGCCGATCACGATGTCGGGCGTCGCCGACGGCGTCATGTTTGCGGCGTTCCCCGTGCTCACGCGCGAGACGTTTGGCGCGCGCCACTTTGGCAAGAACTTTGGCATGATGAGCGTCGCGAACGCGATTGGCTTCCCGCTGTTCTACAACCCGCTCGGCTCGTTCTTCTACCGCCTGTCGTCCACGTCCGTAGACAGCGTGGAGAAATGCTTTGGTCTACAGTGCTTCCGCCCCGTGTTCCTGCTCGTTGTGGGCCTCAGCTGCGTCGCGTTCGCCGCGAGTCTCAAGTTTGCAGCGCGCCAAAAGTACTTGCCACTGCGTTAAGAGAATGGATGGGCATGAGTGTGAGCGAGCCCATAGAGCAATGAACTACTTTGTTACTGACGTGGCATGCTGGATCGGTTGTACCCATATTGTCTAAAGTTCAGCCATAAACGTTAAACAACAGATTTGAGCCAATCATAGTTCCCAAAACATGTATTTAGCCAATGAATGTATTCCCTCATTTAACATTCACTCCGAAAAAAGCTGATGATGGATTGTCAAAACGACCATCACTCTCGCGACTTAGAAACCATCCGAACGGATTGGAGAGCAAATGGTCAAACCAAACGGTGGCGAGAAGCACGAGAAGCGCGCGCAGAGGATGCAGCTGCAGCGCTACGAGCTACGGCGGCTCTGCAGTCTGCTCGCGGGCGTGGTCGTGATGATCGGTGTCGGTTCGCTGTACGCGCTCTCCGCCTGGAACGCACAGCTCAAGAACCTCCTTCAGTACTCGCAGGCAGGCATCGCGACGGTGTCGTCCATGGCGATGCTAGGCTCGTACATGTCGTATCTCCCCGGCGTCCTCTTTGATCGTCTCGGAGCGTACAAGAGCATCGTGCTCGCAGGCGCGGGCTTACTCTGGATTCACTGGATGATCTACGTTGCGCTCACGCAGTATCCAAGCGCGCTGAGTCCGCTGATCCTCGGGTTTGCGCTCGTGATCGTCGGGCAGTTGGGCGCGTTCTGCATCTTTGCATCCATTGTGCCGAACGAAGGGCTCTTTGGCGAAGCAAACCGCGGCAAGATCATGGCGATTCTCACGTCTTCGTACAGTTGTGGCGGCGCGGTGTTTGCGTTCATCTACAACCGCGCGTTCAACAACGATGTGCCCGGGTACTTTCTGTTCCTGGGCGGATTTCTTGTCGTGGTGTGCGCATTCGGATGGCTGGCATTCCATCGCAATGAATCCCAGCGACGCGATTCCGAGATCGTCGACGCGAATGCTGGCAGCGTCCTGACTGATGATCGCGCCCACGACATGCAAGAAAACAATGACGTGACGGGCATGGCGCTGCTCACGGATGTGCGCTTCTGGCTCCTCTTCTTCGCGATCATGATCATCATCGGCGCGTGCCTGTTTGTGATGTCGAACGTCTCCTTTATTGTCGAGTCGCTGCGCGGACCCATGGACCAAGTGCCGCTCATGGTCGCGTCGTTTTCGATCAGCAACACGGTCGCGCGGCTCGCGACCGGCGCTGTGTCCGACCACATGATGCACCAGTACCCGCGTGCGTTCTTTGCAGCAATCTCGGTGGGGCTGACCGCGATCACGATGGTTACGTTCCTCGTGGTGCCAGTGAGTTGGCTGATCCTGCCCGTGACCATGGCGGGCGTGTCCGAGGGCGTGATGTTTGGCACGTTCCCCGTCATCATCCGAGAAGCGTTCGGGCTGAAGCACTATGGGAAGAACTACGGCCTCATCAGCGTTGCCAACTGCATCGGGTACCCGTTCTTTTTCAGTCCGCTGTCGTCGTATTTCTACGAGCGATCGGCATTAACCATTGCAAGTGCCGCAGAGGCGCAAGGCGTGCAGAAATGCTACGGCGCGCAGTGCTTTCGGCCGATTTTCCTGCTCGCGATCGCGCTTTGCGCCGTTGCGTTCCTGTGCTGCATCAAGCTGATGCGCATCCAGAACCGGATCCGGTACCAATCCATCCCATAGAGGCCATGCTCTGTGGGTCGCCTTGATTCACAGGACGGCATTGTGTGGTCCGGCGACAATGGAGCCATTGAGTCCAATACAATCGACCCGGAATCGCATGACGACGATGCGGAAAGAACGAAATGCATAGAGACGAGGCGTAGTGGCATGAAAAGGAGTCATGGTCCCACAGAAGATAACGAACTTTTGTATCGATTAAATTTGGAATGGGCCGCGTGACGTTATGAGCCGAGGGAGCTTAGTGGCGTTCAGTGGGTCGAATGTGTGCGCGTAAAGACGCCTCTTGACGACAGATCTGCGGAGAGGACGACACGCTGTGCGTGGCACGCTTCTGCTTGCGTTGAAGCAGTTCCAACGTCATCGCCCAACTAGAAGAACGTGCGGTGAGGATGCCATCAACACAGAAACGTCTCAGTATCCAATTTCAAAGTCTCATGTCGTACTGTATAGCATGTACAGATATGAAGAGTCGCGGTTGGATTGGACAGGGTATGCACATGGAGAGTGTAGCAATCACCCCTGCTTGTTCGAAAGAAAATAAAATGTGGATACTGTGGAAGAGACGAAGGAACGGAAAAAAGGAAAAAGAAAAGCGCGGAAGAAAATGAAGACATGGCCCCCGTCTGGAGCCGATATTGTGCACTGATGACTACCGTATACCGCGCCTACCCATTTGTGTATATTCCTCCTGTACGTGGCGAGTGCCTGAGCGCTTCCATCCACGGCGGCAGTGACGACAACCAGCGTCTCTCGTGGCTGCTCGCTCTCCTCCGCGCGAGCGCCGCCATCCCAAAGAGCACCTCGCTCCACACGAGAAAGAACGCGCAGAGCGCTTGGGAAACGGGAATCTGTCCATAGGATCAGAGCATACATAGCACACAGGCGTGGGACAGCAACGCTACGGACAACACGGAGCTGCTCACTCACTTGAGCTTCGCCGCGCTTGACGACATCATCCAGCTTCCGATACAGAGAATTACGAGACAAGATGACGAGAATACGACGCTGGAGTGCGCTTGCTATAGTGGCGCTTTGTGGACAGAGACCGACAGTAGCTTCCGGTACGTTGCATGCGTCTCCGGTATCTTTTTTTGCGGTTGAAGTGCTCACAATTCCATATGTCTTTTGCTTTTTTTGGATATGGTGCAGCGGATTACGTTCGCGATGGCCACACGACGTACTGCTGGGCGTTTAACGCGTCGCCATCAGATCTGGCGCTCTCCAGGGACAGTTTGTTCTCCAGTGGGTTTGGCGCCGCATGTCCGCTTGAGCTCATCATCGTGTCCAACAGCACAAGCGTCCAGGTGAACGAGTGGATCCCGCTGGCGTGGACCGTGACGATGGGCCAAGCGTACGCAAGTAGCGCCAATGGCACGGAGAATGCTGTCGACACAGCGTCGAGCGCCTTGTCCAGTAGCAACAGCAGCAGTGGCAGCTCAGAAGAGCCCCAGCGTTTCGTGATCGCGCATTCGGCAATCCATCTCTGTGGCCAGGATGTGGACGCGTGCGATCCGTTCTCCACGCGATTCCGGAACGCGAATCTGACGATGACGCACGTCACGAACCTGAGCCACTTTTCAACCAACGACTCGATCACGTTCCGATCGAACGGTGAAGTGGCGTTCTCGACACCGGGCGAGTTCACGCTCGCCGCGTACCTGGTCCTGCCAGGCATTGGCGCCAACGAGCGCCACGACTTCATCGCGTACACGACGATCCGCGTGGATGCAACGCCGAACACGAGTGTGCAGGTGGCGTCCGATAACGGCAAGCCCAACGGTCTGTTCCTGGGTATCACGCTGGCGCAGTTCATCATCATCACTGCGGGCATCGTGGTCATCTTTGGGTGCGCGATCACGGCTATCGTGGTGATCACGAGACGCCGGCGTCAGCAGCAGCAGCAGCGCGAGTTTGAGCAGCAGCAGCATGACGCCAAGGTGAGCCACACGGCGGCCGGGTCGCCGGTCACGGGCGACTCGCAGCACTTTCGGTTCTCAGACTGGTCCGAGATCTACGCCACGCAGGACACGCTCCCGAGCTCCATCCTCGTGGACGACAGCACCACAATCGCGATCCTGCGCGCGAGCCGCGTCTCGTCGTCTCCGGCGTCGTCAATCACAGAGCGGCACGTAGCAGATTTCACGCGTGGCGGCGGGTACTGGGACGTGCGGCCGTCGGCATCGCCGATCACACCGCTCTCGAGCATGTTCTTCGCGCACCACAGCATGGAGAGCATCAACAGCAGCTGCAGCGCCATCCTAGCGCGCGACGAGCGCGAACTTGGGTCACCCGTCGACATCTTCGTGCCGCTGGAGACGCTCGGCCGTCGACGCACGCGACCGTGCCACGCCGACGCGCTTTCCGACTCGGACTCGGACGAAGAGGAGGCCCAGGAGATTGAGTTTTAAGACAATTGCTTTGCAACTTGTGTGTCATGCCATGTAGACCGTATGAATGTGTGCGTTTTGTTTGTTATACGTAGGAAGTCTCTTATATGACGGAAGAGTATCAGTGAACTAGGCGTGCATGTATTGCTGTTATTGTGGCTCTCATGTCGCTTTTCTATGAAAGTGTATCTGCACCACTGCTCATGTCTCTTTGAAGCCAACCCGAGCGTGTGAGGGCGTCACCATGCGATATGCAGTCGCTGTTCATGACTGGCGGCCACAAGTCGGCACACACCACTTCCATAAACTTCAGAATGCAGCGATATTTAACATGCGTCACCTCGCGTGGGATTAGTCAGAGGAAAAAACGCACACACACACAAATAGGCACCGCCACCACAAACACAAGGCACATCATCAACGAAATCGCTCCAGTTTCCTCTAAACATAGCTACACGCGCGGCGAGAGCGATGGAAGGAATGGACAGCGAGTCTGTCACGCCAATTGCACATGCGTCCGCCAATTGCGGTCATGACGTCTATCCAAGAGTGGCGCTAAATAACTTCTCAATGGCTCCATGTAAAATCACCTCTTCGCTCACGCGGAAGCCATCCCCATCGAAAGCCACATAGACTGCGATTAACACATGGGAATGCATATACTGTAGCTACTGTGCATCTGCGCGCGTCCGCCAGGGGCATCGGCATGCGCTTGTTCTGCTATTATAACAGCACACACACAGAGACATAGCTGCACTCTATCGCACAGAGAATCTCCATCTCTTCCGCCGCATCCACCGCGGAAGATTCCTTTTCGGACGCATCCCTCTCTCACGACCACGAATCCACGGCCTTCTGACTATTTTTAGCCGCCGTCGTCAGTCAAGCGCAGTCGCTCCTCCCCCCCAAAAGAGAAAAGGAGCAACAAACCACCTCTCATTGACTGAAAACCAACATTCAACTGTATCATGATTGGCTGAAAACAGAGCGCGACGCTGGCGCATGTCGGCTCGTATCCGGACGCCTCTTTGCGTGCGCCTCATTCGCGCATTGGCTATCCGGACTGCCCATCCTGTCCTATTTGAGGCAGCAAGGCCGCCACCCACCACACCCACTGCCACACCACAATCCGACCACTTCGAACGAGACGCGACCCCCACGCGCAAGAAGAGAAAGAGACCATGAGCGCGTCCGTGATGGAGGTCAAGGCGCCCGCGAACGGCGGCAGCACCGGCCCGAACATGCGCAAGCGCAAGAAAAGCGTGGCCGAGGCGTGTCGCGACGCCGTCACGGAGCTCGAGCACACGCTCTGGTCGTACCGCGACACGACGGGTGAGGAGTGGGACGCGCAGCCTGCGTGCTTCATCACGGACTATTTGCTGGCCGTGCAGTGCTTTGCGTTCGCCGTGTACATCACACTGTTCGCGACGAACGAGGAAGGCAGCAGCCAGCCGGCGTGGTACCTGATCTACTTTGTGGCGCTCGGCATCTCTGCGGCGTTTGGCGGGCTACTGCACCATGTCGCGTTTGAAGCCATGCGCAGCTTTGCCGACAAGAAGAAGAAGAGTCTCGTGCAACGCGCCAAGGTGTTTGGATTCAACTTCAAGCGCACGACCGTCGACGGTTTTATCGATATCTTGTGGCGCATCGTGCTCGGCTTTTCGATTCTCACCAACTTTGCGCTCCTGTCGCTCGCTGCGAGCCGATACTTGAGCGAATCCTGGGCGTACACGATCATCATCGTTGCTGGCACGTGCTACATTGCGCTCGCGATCTGGGCGAGCATCAACATGCACGTGCTGTTCCTGTTTGTCGGGTACCTGCCAGCGATGATCTTTGGCGCCGTCACCAGCGTCATGGCGTTTGACTGGGAGTGGAGCCACCCGAGCAATGAGCTGCTGGTGTACGTACTGAAACTCGGCAGTGGCCTCGTCCAGGGCCTGATCGTGAGTCCGTCCAAGAACTCGTTCAACCACAACGCGCTTTCGCACGTCATTCTCAGTCTCGCCGCGACGTTCATGCTTGTACACTTCAAGTTGTAAGCGCGAGAAAGAAGGTGTGGTCCTGGGGAAAAAGCAACGAAAAGTATAGCGTCTCGAAACAGTAGGCAAAATTAGGGAGATGCATATTGAATCTTGTGTTCTCTTCTTCTCCAGGTATATGAGCACCTTCCAGCACAGAAAGCAAAGACAATTTGAAGAAGAGAAAGCAAGAATAAAAGAAAAGAATCAAGTTTATGAACAAAAAGGTGTCGTTGTGTGCATCGATTCGTTATATCCTATGTCTGCTCTGGCTGCATGGCAAAGCGCAGTGCAATTGATACTCATGACGAGACTCCATGAGTGGTTTCAGGCGGAACGCAAGTCCAGTTCGACTATTTATACAACATCAGCAGGTTCTAGGCAATACCAACACGAAAGCTGTGGCTTCCAGAGAAATGGGCTTGTCGCTGATAGCAAACGCACCAGCAGTACAGAGCGGCGTGCTTCATGTTGCTCTTTGGTGGGAACTTGTCGGGTGGCGTGAATAAATCGGACCACCAACCGCACAATGCTAACATCGAAGCAGAGAAAGCTGATGAAGGAATCGGGCGAACAAAGCAGCTGCGTACAGAAGGCGACGTCGCGACGCCACGCACCGATATCCTGCATCGCCTCACCAATCATGAGCTTCGATTGCTCGAGGAACTGGAGCGTACGCGGTCCAAGCTCCAGGCAGAATGGCGCCACAAGATCGTCGATTTCCAACAGCAACAGGGTCAACCCGGCAAAAATGCGTCGACAGCAATAGCGGAGCAGTTGGGATTGTCCCGCAGTCCTGTGAAAACGGACGATGATACCTTGAACGCACTGATGCGATCCAAGACGCTCGTCCGCTCCTCGAATCAGAGTACGAAACCCATACTAAAGCACAAGAAATCGCGAAAAGCACCGAATGAAGCGCGCATCGGTGCCAATCTTTCCATCAGTGCTGCCGATAGCGTCAACTTGCCCCGACTTCGATCAAGTCTCGACATGCTCCCTATTTTGACGACCACGGGTGAGACGCCGTTTGAACTGGGACTCGACAGTGAATCTTCCTCATCAAGTCGAAGTCCGATCCAGGGGCAGCATGTGTTACCGATCTTCCGACTTCCGACTGTGAATGTGGTCGGAGCCGCAACAGTTCTCGCGCAAAAAGAAGTTGAGATGCTCGAAGAAGACCGTGACCGGAAGGAAGCGAGCGACGCGCTGGGTCTGTCCTTGGAAGAAATTGCAATGCTCGAAGCTGGATTGAATGAAGGTGGAGACCAGAAGAAGACTGCCTGGGGTATTTCTAGTCGACATGGTGGAGATCCGAATCAAAATTCACCTGGGCACACGTTGCCAGGAATGCCATCTCGACAACTGAAACACGCAACGAATCGAAGGCACGATAAACGACAGAAATGCAAAGCTGATTGTCGAAAACTCTGCAATGGTGCTGTTCGTGCGCAGCGGGGTGACAGCTTACGGAAAGAGCTTGAATCAGCCTTGACCAACGTCCAGCATCTCACACGGCTCGTGAAGGATGACATTGTGTTGGCTCAGAAAATCTGCCCTGCGAACGAGCTCCGAACGTCGGTGAGTACAGGATTGTATCTGCACCTTTTACCTCAAAAGCTTAACAGCTTGACTTCAATGCTGACCGATGGATGTATTTATTTGTCGTAGCTGTACTTTAAGCGATGGGGACGCGACAAAGTGGAAAACATCTTCCGTCGTTTGCTGTTCAACTTGCAGGGCATCGCGTTTCAAAGGTGGCATCAAGTGGTCGTTCAAGAGAAACAGGAGGAGAAACTGCAAGCCTACCTCATGTACAAAGGCTCGAAGAAACTTGATCACTTTTTGCTAAATTGGTCGCAGCGCAAGCTTCGTCAGGCATGGACAAAGTGGTGGTCGGACATCGCGCACGTGAAAGCACTGGAGCGCCTGGTGGTGGAGCTGGATGCAATCCACGTCATCCAGCGCGCGTGGCAAGGCTATCGCGGCCGGATGTTTGCCTACCTTGTCAAGACGCAGAGACTTTTTGCGCAACAAAGTGCGGCAGCGACCAGGATCCAGCGCATGTTCCGAGGCAGCGTGACGAGGAAATTCTTTCGCTTGAAGCAGCTGCACAAGCGTCGACACATCGCTGCAATCAAAATCCAAGCCGCCGGTCGAGGTTACGTTGCTCGACAACTTGCGCGGCAAATAAGACGAAAGCGTCGACACTTTGTCGTCGCTAGTAAGATCCAGGCAATCTATAGAGGACGCAAGGCGCGCCGCGGGGTTGCCACTTTACGCAGGAATCGACGCGTCACACAAGCAGCGCTTGTCATTCAACGACGATACCGAGGACGACTCCGCCGAGTCAAGTTCATTCGACGACAGATGGAGCGGTACATGGCGGCAGCGGCAACCAAGATCCAAAAGATCGCGCGAGGTAGGCGCGCCAGGTGGATCTTGCGTGATTTAAAAGAGCAGGCAAAACAAAGAAGAATACTCGAGCATGCGTCGGCGATCAAGATCCAAAAAGTCTACCGGAGTCATCGGTGCGTATTGCTTTATAGAAAAAACTTCGATGCGATGTGATCTGTTGCTGACATTGTTGTTTTGATATGCAGTTCTCGACTATCGACTGAGCTCAAGTTGCTTGCGCTCCGTGAGAAGAATAGATGGCGCGCAAAAGCAGCGACGACGATTCAGAAGCGCATGCGCAGCTATCTCGCGAAAAAGTGCGTTCAGCGAGTACGCGAAGCCCACGCTGCGCAACTGGTGACGCTGGCGAGAACGTGGGTGGAGTACTGGAACGAGGATACCTCCTCATGGTTTTATTACAACCAGGAGGTACGACGGAAAGAAATCTTGATGCTGCTTGAAGTTGTCAACGTGTTCAGCAGAACTAACTGTTTGTGCTTACTGCATGCTCTGTAGAACGGAGAGGCGATTTGGACACCACCACCAACGGGGTACACAAAAGCCGATGGCAACTTGGTGCTGCAGAATGGGAAGATCATTCCCGATCCCCTCGATGGTAATATATCGGAAGCGATGCGAACCCGGAAGGCAACACATCTTGGCAGTGGCAAATCCAAAGATGATACAGACAATGACCAAGAAGAGGAGCACGCGCATGAACATGACAATGACGATGATGACGAAGACAAGTTGTGCGTTGAATGCGAAGACGAAGACGCGCGCCGCCGCTGTGACCAGTGTGAAGACGTGTTCTGTGATGCATGCTATGATAAACTGCATCGCTCGAGCAAGCGAGAGAAACACACGTGGAAGGCCATGGGCTCTCTGCGTTGCATCGAGTGTGAGAAAATGAAAGCCACGCGCTGGTGCTATGTGTGTCAAGATCCGTACTGCTTGGGCTGTTTCACGATCATCCATTCCAAGGGCAACAAAGTGAATCACGACTGGACCGATATGTCGACGTTCAAGAAGGCCGCCAAACAGCAACAAAGGCAGCAAGCCGAAATGGAAAATGCGCAGACCTACGACGAGTTTATGGCGTCCCACGAATACCAATATGTAAACGAGCTTACAGCCGATGAGAGCGCACCCCAGGCTGTGTATCCTGCTGAAGGCGAGTGGATGACTCTGGTCGACGAAAGCTCCGGCCAGCCGTACTATTACAACTCCTATACAGGCGAGTCCCGCTGGGCGTAAGAACAATGCAAGAACAATGGCTTCAATGGATCAACAAGTGTACTATTGTGTCAAGAACGGAGGGATATCTGTTTCTTGTTCTCTTCTCGGGGCAAATAAATACAAGAACACTGGGTGACTGGATAAGCATACACAAGTTAATGCTCGATGTCTCTCGAGTCGTAATACCCCGTACGTCGACTTGAGATAAAGCTCCCCATGTCGTCGTCCACACCATCGGAGCCTTCCGAAGCCGATGAAAACACTCGCGATGACGTCATCGAGTAGTTCTCCGCGGCGCCAAAGTGCACGTACGAGTCGTTGTTTGCATTGGGGCCACTACGCAAATATGTGTCGTCAGAGCGGAAGGTGTCTGCAAAGCGGCCGCTCTCAGGGTTGAGCAAGAGATCACCATTACCCCGCGTTGTCGTCGTCGGATACACAAGGTCCACAGAGTATTCTAAACCGACAATGTTGTGGGGCCGCTTGTGTGCATTGTCAACGGGATTAGCCTTGCCGTCGGGGATGAAATGATAGCTCGACGTGTTGTCGTACGTGTCGTTGAACTCGCGAATGTCCATTTCCGTACGGTGAGCGCGATGTGGTTGCTGCTCCGCTGCGTGGTCCGTGCTCGTCAAGTACCGAGGATATGGCGCTGGCCGCAGGGCGCCAAGACGCTCATTTGATCCTTCGAGCCCCAGGATACAGCTGACGACGCTCGCGTCTGAGCCATTGCCGTCACTATTGTGGAGCGCATTGAGTGTCTTGTCAACGGGGCGGAGCACTCGAGGCTGCACTCCTCCGTGCGGGGTTAGCGCAGATGACGCAGCAAGTGTGGCGCGTCGCCTTTTCACGACCACCGCAACCCCGACAAGCACAAGCACAGCGACAACGCCACCAACGATGCCGAGGATAAAACCACTGGTGCTGGACGAAGACGACGATGACTTCTCGGCGCTAGCAGTCTCGTCGCTGCTGCCGGATGCAGCCTCTGAGGTTGAGCCCGTGCTTTTCGACACAGTGACAGTAGAAGCGTTGTTGCTAGCTTTCTCCTTGACCGTGATGCGCTGGTACACGGCATAGTCGAAGCGCTCGTTGCTCGTGTTGGCGCCTGGCAAGATGATGTGTGCGAGCACCGAGTAGATGCCTGCGCTGGGGAATAGCAGCTCCTCGGTCGACGCGAACAAAATGGTCGCATTGCTGTTGTCGCCAGATGGGAACGTGCCTACTTTGTTGGGCGTGTTATCCATGAAGCGCGTGCCCATGCGGAACGGGTCGCAGTTCGAGCCAAACTCGCACGAGTGCACGTTGGAGTGAATCACGTCGACGAGCTCATCCGAGCTCTCGTCGGGGATACGGATCACGGAGCCCTGCTTGATATCGGAGCTGTTGCTGAGCCGCTCTTTCTCGAGCGTCACGGTCCAGTTGACGGCCACAAACTCCCCCGCGGTCACCTCGGGAGCTTCCAGCTGGAGCGTCATCGAGATTGGGCACGCCTTGGCTTCGCCTGAGACCACGGTATCCGTCCATTGCGGCTGCTTCACCGTGTACGACGCCGGGATACGCCAGCAGTACGTTGTCTTGCCGTCATGCAGGAAACCTGCGCACATACGAAGTCAGCTCATGTTTTGAGAATATCAGGTCAGCATGACAGTCAAACGTACTTGATGAGAGCGCATTCACGTGGACAGACCTCCAAAGTAGGGATACGACGATGAGGATCGCGCTCACAATGCATGGGCGGCGCTGTGGTGACGACTGCATGTGCGTGAAGCTCATGGAGGACAAGGAGCTCTTGGTCGAAGGCGGCAAAAGACGAATTGACAGAGAGTGGCTGGCTACCAGCGCAAAAGCCGAGACGCTCGTGAGAAAGTGTGCGCCCTTGTCCTCCCCCCCACTGCTTAACAGCGGAGACCGTAAGCGTCATGTTCAATAAGAAAATGCGGGACGATCTTATCTACCACAGACTTGCATGGATGCGTTGCCACCGAGTGTACCCAACGAAGCGAATCTATTGCAGCCTGTTTGGTTTTGTGTAAACCTCTATACAATATAATGTTGATACATTTCAGACCTTTTTTTATAGCACATACGCATTTTGAAAGATTACATTAGTCCGTAGATGCATACACTTCGCCACACATTTTTTTATCATTCCCAGCGAAGTGACCTCAACCCAATTGCACGCTTCGAGACCACAAATTAAAGCGACGCATTGGATTTTTTAGTGATATACATGCACAAATGGGGAGTGATTAACGCGCGCATGAGTCATGGGAGAGTGTGTCAGTAAAATGTACGTCGCTGCTGTCATCCAGCGATAGCATAGCGCTTTAATTTGCTTCAGCCTGCCTCTACAAGGTGTCATACTGTATTATAGGCAGCAACGTGCATGCCAAAAGTAAATTTGCTGCCTTAAAAAGTGGATTTTCCGAACGAGACCAGCCACTTGGCAGTCTTCCAACCCGTCGATGAGGCGAACATGCGCGAAAGTTTCCTCAGGATGCCTCCTCGTAATACGCGATGCAATCTGTTGGTGAGGAGCGCTACTGGTGCTGTATGAGGAGCTCGTCCGAGACGCATGCGGATGTCTGTCAACACGCTTCTCCATGTAGCCATCATGGTGGCCCTCTCCAGAAGTTGAAGCCAAGCTTGTTTTTCTCCTCTAACTAATCTGTCCTGAATAGTATTTGCTGTCCGCACTGGTTGACCATCACTCTCCCGCCTTTCCTTCTTTCTCTTGTTCTTTCCGATGTGTCAGTGTGTGTGTTGGTGGGTCTATATCCCTAGAGAAGACGCAGAAGAAGGAATCTGTTCGAGTGCGGGCGCGTGTGAGTGAAGACGACGGAGGACGAGGATGGCGTCACCACGGCCACGCGCTGCTTCTGTGGGTCTTCTGCACGGCGATGCGGCAGAAGGCGTGGTGTCGGCGCCTGGGCGCTTGGTGGAGACGGACGCGGGCGAAGGGCTCGTCGTCGTGAAGCGCATCGACTTCGCGCCCATTTGCACGCACGCAAAGGACTCTAGCGATAGTAGTGATGATAGAGGCGGTACTGATACAGATGCTGGCGACGCTGTGGACGCTGCATCGCTGTTCTATGATCCAGATCTGAAGATTGACGTTGCGGGGAGTCTGGAAATGATTGTTGGCTTCCAGCAGGCGCTGTTTACTGCCCCAAGCGATGAGGCACCGGTAAAGACTAGCAGAAGACTGTCGATTACGGGGAACTCCAAGCGAAGAGGGTCTGATGCGCTACTACCTGATTCTGCTTCGTCGTCGGTGACGGTAGTGTTGCAAACGCTGCAGCTGCTCGATGATGGGTCGAGTTTGGATCTGGACGACGATGAACGCATTACGGACGTCAAATGGATCGGCAACGAGTACTTTGGCGCAAGTTATACGTCTGGAGTGATTCGCATCTTCAACCGTACTGGTAAGCTGATGTTTGAGCAGGTAAGCAAACGATTTGCTTGTGTTTTCCATGTAGACATGCTGCCATTTTATTCTAACGCTTTGTTCAACGCTTGCATGCAACTTAGAAATTCCACACGGTCGCTATCACGAAGCTCGATGTGAGTCGCAATCCTGCGACGGCAGTTGGCTCGCGCCGCATGGACGCTGCAGCCCAGAACGGATCCCGTGACGGGGACGGTGAGCTGTGGATTCTGTACGAAGACGCGACTGTCGCAATCATTCAGCTCTCCGAGCTTTTTAACAAGATTACCTCAGTCGTCTTCGGTTCGTGCCGTCGCTAGGTATCCAATGCTGTCTGTTGGCAGATCTGTGCTAACCTTTCGCTCCATTTGTGTACTACTTGAAGGTCCTGCACAAGCCAGCAAGTTTCGAAAGTACCACCTTCGCGATCAGTCAGATATCGTGAGTGCTGTTCCGTGTGGATCGGTTCGTCCGACCATTTTCCAGTCGCATCCGCGCATTGGGGTTTGCACAATCATTAGCGCAGGTTCCAGTCCATTCTTGTCGTTTTATCATGCAGGAAATGATCAGAACTCGATCATTCACTTGGCACATATTGCAAGCGCCATGGCAAGCCGAGCAGCGGGAGCAGTTTGGTCGTTTGCAAAAAGCTGGGGTTGGAGCTCAGCAAGCGAAGACCAGCCACCAGTTGATAGTGGCGGTGTCGATGATGCTGCGGAGCATGTGGCTGCTCCTCTCGGGAGCATTCGATCGATCGCAGAGGACCAAAGGAGACGCAGTCGCTGTCTTGCTCTCAGTCCAACAGGTCGTCTTGCGGCCGTAACAGACACTCTTGGTCGGGTTTTGCTGATTGACACATTGCGCATGATTGTCATTCGAATGTGGAAGGGCTACCGCAATGCACAATGCGGATGGATGCAAGGTAGTGAAGGCAGTAATCGCCCTCAAGGCTTGTACCTTGTCATTTATTCCGCTCAGCGAGGCATTGTTGAGGTTTGGCGAGCACGGTTTGGCCCGCGCGTGTATAGTTTTGCAGTGGGTGAAAACGCAAGATTGTACACAATACCGGATGCGTCTGGAAAGACGGCAAGGTGCATAGTCCTTGCGACCGGCACGAACGGAACGTCCGAGTTAATTGAGTTGAAGCCGAGCATTCCGAACTTGTCCATCCTAATGAAGTACTTCACGCAGAACAAGCTCCAAGAAGAGAATTTTCTACTGCATCAGATCATCGCGGGGCTACATGCGTTCGTGAAGAAGAAGAAAACCGACAGGCACCATGTCCTCGAGCAAGACTTGATCGTTCCTTTGCTGGATGATATGGCGAGTTTGTCCTCAACAACAACCATTGAAGCGCTGCTGGATGTCTTGATTAGCATCGAGATGCTCTGCCTCAGTTCGACATACTTGCTCAAAGCGCTGGACAAGATACAGATGGTAAGGTCTATCAGCATTTGATGATGTGTATGTTGAGCATGACTAACATAGTTTGCGTAATGCAGGCACTAAAGCGAGGAATGTCTTCACACATACCAACAGGACCAGAGCTGTCGCTGTTATGGAAAGTGTTGTGGCAGCATCGTATAATCTCAGCGTTCATTGGTCTGCACGGGGTATGTAGTGAACTGAAACGCCTGCTTATTGCTTATGTGCTGTGAAATAACGACTTGATTCGCCATTCGTAGGAGTTTGAACGATCTAAAAGGATTGCGCTTTCAACTGTCGAAGTCTCGAAAGCATTGCTCAATAAACATGAAGCTAAGGCAACAAAAGAGTCTAACAGCGCTCTGGAACGAGTTTACCCGTGGCTCGAGTTGTTCCGTCGTGGTGGGTTTCCCCTGGATGACGAAACATGCATCAACACACGTAAAGTGTTCGAAAGCGTTGGGAAGCTGAACCCGTGGGAGTTCCTGGAGCTCTTCTCGATGCCATTCAGCGACCCTGAACTGCCTCGACGACGAGATATACTGGTACTGTTCAAGCAAAATGAGAAGAGTGAAGACTTCATTCGCGAGACACTGCAGACGTTGAGGGTGCCAGTATTTCGGAAGATCACGAACAAATTCCAACGTGATATTTTACTGGCACTGGCATTCACTCCAATCCTTTCGAGTGTGTTCGCCGTTCAGGTATGTGAGAATACCAGGATGGAATTGCTTAGACTTTGCCTGACTTCTATCTCGCTTTCATTTTGTTTTTCAATAGGAACTGCAACAAATCCACACGACAATATTTATGAACCACGAGACCCATACGGACATGTTCCTGGAGTGGTTCTTCTCACTGCCACTTGGAACAGTTCTTGCGATCCCGTCGCCGAATCTGTCGTCTTCGCTTCAGCGATGGCTTGGACCGTACTTTACTTCACCCGACACCAGTGACGATCTTGCGGCTGAAGCAGCTGAGAGCTCGAAGAGTGGTGAATTTGAACCGATGGGAGCTTCCTTGCGTAAGCTCTTTCCGTGCTCGGAGCCGCTGAAAAAGATTTTCACTGCGTGCTGGAAAACGAACAAGCTGTTCCATGCGTTCGTGTTATCAGTGCATTGCGGGTGGGGTGAGCGACAGCAGGCAATCCGTTTGGAAGACAGTACACTCGGTAAACACAGCAGCGCTGGTGGCGGTGTGCGTTGGTCGATTTTGCAAGATTCCATTGCACACGCAGTGCATTTGTCACTGCGATTGGGGAGAATGGGGCGTCTATCGGTCGAAGCTGTTGAGAACGTAGACGAGATTATGCGGACGCTAGCGCTGATGCAGTTAAACGATGGGATCGAGTCCGAGGATGCTGCTTCGATCAAATTAGGTGCGTCGAGTGGTAACCTGACGGCGAAAGCGGATTTAGATCATTGGGTCGCGGAGTTGGAGCATTGCCGAAATGCGGCTCAGATGAAAGACTGGCAAAGTGTGCTGTCGGAGTTTCCTCAATTTGCAAGCAAAGATTCTTTGTGCTGCTTTCGAGCTGTCTTGCTGTGCACGGCGTGGAACGCAGAGCGCTCGGACATGCATCAACTCGACGATGCGTTGGCAGAGATCGACTCTCTTTCTTCCACGAAGTTGAAAGCGGCGATGGCGACGCATATATGGGAAAAGTACATCCGTGTTCACGTCGTGACGCTCATCAGCTTTTGGGAAGAAAGCGCTGCCGGGCGAAAGCCGCAACGCGGTCTGCAGCCTCAGATCGCGCGGAGATTTTTTGGAATTATAAAGAACCTACTGATCATTCTCGTGACTGCGATAAATGTGCATCGATCTGAGGCAGCAGCTTTGACCGGTGAAAACGATATTTATGAAAGTGATGCGAGCGATGACGAAAATGGCGAATTGCCCCCGATTGAAGACGAGGAAGATGAAGAAAAAGTATCCATGCCAGAGTACCGAATGGAATTTTTGGCGCAAAGTCTTTCATGGCTGTGCCTGGCGAAAGATCTTCAGGGTGCATTCAAGCGACGATGGCCGCCTGCACACGATTCATCGAGCTTAATTCAAGGGCTGGCGAAGTTCGATGTACAGTGCATCTCGCTCAACCAGATAACGGACCATTTGAGCTTGATTTTGCTGCTGGACTCCTTTGCCGCGACGACAGTCACCCCAGTTTCAATTGTGAAGTTATACGCAAACCATGGTCGCCACTTGTGCCGTCCCGATTCGTTCCTAGCAGCTCCAGATTTACTTCCGGCCACACAAAAGGATCACGCAGGTATCAATCAGGAACGGACGCAGTTTTTGAAGCAGCTTCTCCGTCACGACGAGAATCTCGGCATTGCTCTTGCGGAAGCGTTTGGGTTGTCGGTCGACATGATTCGTGAAGAGCATATCTTGTTCTTGTACCAGTCTGGACGAGACGAGCATGCAGATTTATCTGTGGAAAGTATGAAGTCTCCTGAACGGCTTGCTCTCAGACTGGGATCGATTGCGCGAGCCCGACTCTCGTTGATCCTCCAGCGAATGAAAGCCGAGCCGGATTTTGCGATACTGATGAGTATCTTGCCCGCGGATGTGTTCATGTGGGTGGTGAATGAAGCTCAGCCGCCTCTCGCCGCTGACCCGCAAGTGCAGAAGCTGGATTGCGCGCCGTCACTCACTGGGACGCACTATCTGTTGCTGAAATGTCTGGCGCTCATCCCGCCGTATTGCGAGGAGTTTACGAAAGTGACCGAGATGTCTGTTCTAGTCAAAGACATTATCAACCAGGTAAAGCAGCACCCGTCGCTTGCAAAGTAAGTCCAAAATGAGTGAGGGATAGAAAGAGTCAAGCCCACATGCATGCTGTTGCCATTATATTAGGAGGAAGAAGGACCAAACGTTTACAAAGTATACAACTTTGTTTGTTTTCTCTAGTGAATGCGGTAGCTCTGCTTGGCGAACTCGGTCTCACCCTCGTGCTTCCACTGAATCTCAACGTCGAGGAAGCGCGGGTTCTCCGCGTTGCGGCGTACCCACCATTTGCCCGTCAACACCTCACCCTGGCGAACTTGGAATGGCTGCTCCACGTGGAAAAACACCTGGTGCCAGTGCGTTGGCGTGACTTCCACCCCCGTTGAGAAATACTCGGGACGTGGGCAGTCGCGCTCGAAGCCAATGTCGAAGCTCGACACAAAGCCGTGCATGATCGCATCCTTGGCAAAGTGGAGCGTGAAGTCCGAGTGGAAGTCCAGGTCATCGTACTTGACGTGGTCGATGTCGATGTTTTGCAAGAGCGCGCGGTCGGTGATCACGTCGCTTGCAGGCACGTCCTCAATGAACGCATCGCGGATCGAGATCTTGGACTTGATCGCCTTCATGCTGAAGCCGTAAACTTCGTCCCAGAACTGGACGCGGTCCGTCGAGTCCTGAATGCCCTGAATGTGCATCGAGCACTTGTCTGGGAACAGGTAGCCGCCTGGCGCGAGCCACTTGTCGCGCGCAAAGAGCACCGTGTCCAGCATCGATTCGTAGAGCAGGCAGTAGCCCATCCACTCGGAGATGATCACGTCGACCTTGTCCACAGGCAGCTCAATCTCCTCGACCTTGCCGCGGATGATCGTGATCACGTTGCCGAAGCCGTTGTCGTTGACAATGTCCTGCGCCACGATGCCCATTTCACTGCGGTCGATGCCAATCACCTTGGCAGCACCAGCCTGGGCCGCAAACATACTGAGGATGCCCGTGCCACAACCAACGTCCAGCACCACCTTGCCCTTGAAAAGCTCTGGGTTGTTCAGGATCGCGTTGCGGTACGCGTCGGTACGGATCTTGTCGGTGATCATCTCGCGGTGGATGCCCACGTGCGAGTACGAGTCAAAGTAGTACGTGTCGTTATCAGCCGCAGGCACCACTGGTCCCGACGCGTCGTCTTCGGCCACAAAGTCGTGCACTAAGCGCGAGTACTTGAGCATTTGCAGCTTGAGCTCTTTGTTCTCGCGCTCAAGCGTCGCCAGTCGTTCCGAAGGGTCCACAATGGCAGCCGCGCTCGATTCCGGCACCACCTGCGCGACAACGCGCTCGCTCTTCTGCTCTTCGTCTTCGTTCTCACTGTCGTCGTCGCTGAAGTCATCGCAATCGAGGCAGTACAGCAATGGGTCGTCCACGAGCACGGGCTTCAGAAACTGATCCTTCTTGAACGCCGCGTCGCCTTCGCTATCCAAGACCAAGTTGATCTGCGCCACCGACGCGCCATCCAGCGTCATCTGACGCAGAAAGTTCACGAACTGAATCGTCGCGTACGTGTCGAGCTTGCGCGCCGCGATCTGCTGCTTGAGCGAGAACGCATGCGCCGCGTCTAAATGCGCGTGGAGCGCGTCCTCGTTCGAAAACTTGTCCGCGCAGAACACGCACACGAAGCTCGCGTCGTTGCCGTCGTCCACCCAGTCATCCCAGGTCTCCTGCTCTCCATCGTCCTCGTCGCGCAGCACCACAGGGTCCGCCATCGTGTCTTCTCGCGTCTGCTGCCACTAGTAGCAATGGTGGATGGATGCGGAATGGATGGTTTGTCAATTGGCGAACCACATCCATGGCTGACCGACCAATCGCTGCGTTTTCGTTGTCGACGTTTTTGACATGGAAAAGGAATGGTGTAATTGTCGGCATTGTCGAAAATGTCTAAACACAAATATAGATATTGACACATGTGCGTATGTAAGTTGTCGAAAACGTCGACAAAGAGAATGATTTCGACTCTTCAGAGACCAAGCCACGTCACAGCCACCTCACCTCGTTGTCGGTCGCCCCCTTGCAGAGCGAGATGAAGCCATCGGCGCCAGATGGTTCAGCGCATCGTGCAATTGACGCGCTGCGCCAGCATATATAGTCAGTCAACCCTGAACGACGCCACTTTAATTTGTGCGGCAGCGACACAAGCAGACGCGGGTCAAAGTTGGTTGCTTTTATATTGGGAAAAAGAAAAAAGAGATACGAAGATGCTGAAAAGATACACAAAAAAAAGAAAAAGACCTACGAGATTCGCTCGAGCTGTTCGTATTTCTGTATTTGACGGACGCCCTGTGCATGGGAAAAGGACCGCGGCGTCGAGAGTTGTTTGTCGGTTCACGTACGCCTCAAGATGAACGCCTCGGTGTCTGCTTGAGCTCAGTTTACCACGGCCACACGAAGAAGGAAGGAGATCTGGAGGAGTCTGGGGGCTCTGCCAGCCACACACACGCACACAAAAGCAAGACCACGAGCAACTCCTTAGTTGCAGCAACCGTCTTTCGATTGGTCCTGCTGCTCGTCCACGCGGAACTTGGAGCCATTCGCGACATCTAATCTATCGTGCTCGCTCTCGGCTAGTCGCTTCTGGATGTCCACGGCGATCGAACGGAACGCCTCGTCGATATTCAGGTTGTTCTTCGCACTCGTCTCGAAAAATTTGATGCCAAACTCGTCCGCAAGGTCTTGGCCTTGCTTCGTACTCACGACCTGATCGCAATAACGCAATATCAAATGATTAATGATTAATCGTCTTTCGTCATTTTGGAAAGCAGCACGCTCTGAAGTGTAAACATGACAAACGCACCCGCTCGGAAGGATCGACGTCGCATTTGTTCGCGATCAGGATTTTGTTCACGTTGGAAGACGCGTTTTGCTTGATCTGCGTCATCCAGTTGCGAATATCTACGCCAAATAAAGCGCCAAATAAGTAATCGCATCCCCACGAAAAGAATACATAAACAAAAAGAGAGCGGCAAGGTGTCGTCACGCCGCCATTCTCGTGAGGAAAGCACGCAAACTTACTCTGGAAGGAGTGGTCATCCGTGACGTCATACACCAATAAAATACCCATAGCACCTCTGTAATACGCTGAGAAAACCCACACAAATCCAATCAGCAAAGGAGGAAAAAAGCCTCGGAGACCAATAATGGAACGAAGCGCACCTGTTGTAATCGTTCGAAAGCGCTCCTGACCCGCGGTATCCCAAATCTGAAGCTTTATCCGCTTCCCGTCGATGTCGATCGTCTTCACCTTAAAGTCGATACTGCATCCAGCATTCCCCCATACAAATACGCGAACGCGCACAGAACGACCATATGCATTAGATTAGCGCCACAACAGCAGTGCGCACACATATTTTTGACGTCCCCCACGCATGAGCACATACCCGATCGTCGTAATGAACGACGTCGTAAATGAGTCATCCGAGTACCGCAATAACACGCAACTCTTGCCGACACCTGCTTGTTCATTAGTACGTTCCAGCATGCGCCACGATAACATAGATAAAAAAACACATTGATTCCATGAGAACGCGCCTTTAAGGGGCGTGTACATGGCGATGTAAGCAAAGGGGAGTGGAAGACGCACCGCTGTCGCCGATGAGCAGGAGCTTGATGAGCAGGTCGTACTTGCTGCTGTGCTGCACCATGCCTCTTGTTGGCGCGGCCGGTCGTCGTCACGGGGGAGAAGTGGTGAATGCTTTCGGCCAAAAATCCGATACCAAAACAACGCCAGAGAGAAAGAACAAAACAGGCAGGCGATGTTATTTAACCAGTTGTTAATAACTTTCGTTTACGCTCCAACTCCAAAGATGAACTGAAAAGGGTAGCAAAAGAGGTTAAAAAGAGGTACCGAATGCGAAAAGAGGGTATCTACTCGGAGAAAGAGAAATTTTTTTTTCACTTCTTTCTTTCAGTGGGTTCAGCTCATCTTGCCTAGGGGGGAGGCACGACGGACTTTTACGCCTCACGAGAAAAGCGGCGGCTCTGCCACTGCTCACTGGCATTCTACACAGCACGTCACTACAAGGTTCATGCCATTATTCACTGCCAAATTGATCAAAGAAACAAAACAGAAAGCAGCTTGCCACAGCTGAGAAACGCATTGCTTTTTTGTGATTACAGAGGAAATCGGATACCGAAACGACAGAACATGGTGCCGAAGCGCGAGACAGAGAAAGAGAGAGAGAGCCAATTCATCTGAGAGCTGACTACGCAGTCCCTCGTCTTACAAGTTCTTCTGGCGCTTGAGTTCGTTTTCGGCCTCTTCTCCTGGGGTCACGTCGTTGCGGTGCACCAAGTAGCGGAAGTGCTGCGCTGAGCGGATCTCCAACTCGAACGAGAGCAAAAACTTCTTGTCGATCGGGTCGATGATGTGTAGGATGCGGTACTGCTGGTCTCGGTTCGCCTCCGCCCACGTGTCGCAGCGGTCGAAAAAGTGCAAGTTGTTCCAGTTCATCTTCTCGTTGAACGCGACGTCGTAGAACTCCTTGAAGCGGTCGATGTGGATGCACAAATGGTGGCCGTCGTACTCTCCCTTATTGTCGCGCTGCGCTTCCTGCTCTTCGAACACAATCGTTTGCAGTGGTCCGCAGTACACGTGGGTCGTGAACAACTCGGCGTTGGCTTGCTTCGTGATCACGGTCTTGGCGCCGAGGTAGTACTCGAAGAAACGCGCGATACCGTGCGCAATACCTGGACGCACGGGATAGAAAATGTAGGGCATGCCCTGCGGAACAGCTTCACGCACACCGTCGCCTGGCAAGAGACCGCCCAGCGACTTGTAGATCGACCAGTAGTGGCGCGGCGTCACGAGCAAGCGGAGTTCGTTGCCGTACGGGTCGTTCGCCTTGATGTGGTCGTACTCGCTCGGGTCGAGCACCGTCTGCCACTTCTCGCGCGGGTAGTCGATCGTGGTCTTACCGCCGCGGTTGATGCGCTCGAACGCGAACTTGGTGCCCTTGAGCTCGTCTTGGACGCTCGCCAAGCTCTTCTCGATGCCGTCGAGGCTCGGCACGTACAGGAAGATGCTGCCGATGATGCACTCGTTGTGATCCTGGCCCGTGAAGAGGTGGAACTGGTTGCGGCCGAAGTTCGCCCAGAAGTGGTACGCGAGGCGTGGGTCGCGCGAGCACTGCAGGCCCTTCATGTAGAACGCGTACGCCGGCGCCTGCTCCGAGCACTTGTCCATGTTGGACAGGTTGATGTGCTCCAGGATCTTGATGTTACCGCTCTCCTCCTGGAGCTTGAGCACCTCCTCCTTCGAGAGCGTAATCTCGGCCTCCGTCGTCGACATGATGGTGCGTGAAGCGCGTCGAGTCCTTGATGCGTGCGGCGCGCTGCTAATTGCGGAATGCGGCGGCGCTGGTGGGGTGGCACAAGATCGGATGGCTATCAACAAAGACCAGACACTTGCTGTGTCTATACTACAATCAAACCTTCTGATTATCTCACTCTTCGATACGAGTTATGTGCGTAACTCGAGCGAAATAGTCAAACGAAAAGATAGCCGCACAAAAGATATGCGTTGCTTTATGGCAAAATAAGGTTAGTTTTACGTACGTTAGGTTAGGTATTGCGTGGTGTACAGGTAAAAGTTAATCTGTTTCACCAGTGAGCATTTGCATTTGGGTTTGTAGCCAATAGGATCGTCGGAAAAGGCCAGCGCATTGAATTCCACCTTCTGGACTGTTTTTGTTCTGCAAGAGGGAAAATGATATAAGAGGGTGTTTTACCGTAGTAGTGTGTAAAGAGGACAGTTGAAAAATTATGTGGTGAAATTTGGAGCTTGGAGAGAGTAATGAACCCCAAGAGAAATAAACGTCACCGCGACGCCATTTCTCTTACAGGCTTCGGTTGAACGCCTAGTGTCGGTCGGAACCAGGTGATCGGCCCTATCCGTCGGACTGACTCTGTGACAAGTATTTGAGGCCGCACCCCCACTTGCACAGATACCGCGCCGAGTGCAGGTTTCCTCGCTCAATCCTCCACCAAATTCTGTATAAAGATCGAGCTTCGAGCAGAAATACACCATTCCACACTTGAGATGATATTCCTCTGCAAAATATTCTGTGACGTTTGATGCTTGTTTCTTCAATTGTCTCTTGTCTCTCTTCGTCAACGCTGGAGGTCTTCCAGAGCGTTTAGCTGTTCCGTACTTGTCGGGGTCTTACAAGAAGTTATACACAACCGTAGATGAACGGTTGATTCTCTCAGCAATCTTCCGAATGGTCAATTTCTCATTGTGGTATGTCAAGATCAATCCTCTCTCAGGTTCTGTGAGAGGTGTGCTCTTTGGCATGCTATTTTGTTTCAACAAAAATGAAAAATGCAAGTAAAGTCGCCTTTATAATCACTTT
>GL376624.1:541280-663030 GCA_000143045.1 Globisporangium ultimum DAOM BR144 | reverse complement strand
GGCGCGTTTGAAAAGTGTATAAAGTGTCTGGCTAGACACTCTGTGTGTGAAGTTTATGGGGTATGAAGGAGATCAAGGAACGAGCTCTAACGAGCTCTTCCTTCACGAAGTACAAGTGTGGCATCGACTGAAGAAGCATCCGCACATTGTGGAGTTGTATGGTACCTGTCATGTCGACAAGCGCTATTTTGTGTGTGAATACGCTTCGAATGGAGACTTGCGAGACTATTTGAAGCGAGCTGGAAACAAGCGTTTGGTTTGGGAGAAACTCTACGAAGTCGCGCTCGGACTCGCGTACGTGCATGGATTGAATGTCGTTCACAACGATCTCAAATGTGACAATGTGCTTGTGGGTATGGATGGGAAGGCGAAGCTGATCGACTTCGGGTTGAGTGCGATCGTTGGAGAGGCTGAGATCACGATCGATGCAAAGCAAATGGGCGCTGTGCACTGGAAATCGCCTGAGTATCTGGCTGGTGGACGCCCATCATTTGCCTCCGACGTGTATTCGTTTGCCATGTGCATCCTGGAAGCAGTCACGGGTGATATTCCGTGGGGAAGCAACATGGATATTCCTGTCGTCAAATTCCGTGTGAAAAAGGGCACCATTCCAATGCGTCCTGAAATGATGGACGACAAGCAGTGGAACCTGATCGAGTTGATGACAAAGCAGAACCCGTCCGAACGAGTGAAGATGCCGTTTGTTGTGGACAAGCTGTTCGAGATCTCAGAAGCGGAAACGAGTCGCGCTGCTGCCGGTCCGAGTGTCCAACCTTGAGTCGAATCATTCTTGCACGTGTGTGTGTTTTGTTTCCTTGGTCCCTTTAATCCGTCAACTCTGTCAGTTACATCCACTGAGGAAAAAGCGTATTCTGTTCCGGTTTCTTGTACGGTGAGTTTGGTATACATAACGGAACATATTAATACTTACTGCCACCGTGTTTGAACTCGATGCTGGCGCGTGTGCGAAACGAAAAAACCCTCTGGAACGTGTAGATATGCAAAATCCAAATACTTAAACACTCTCGATGGTACTGACTCCGAGGTGCACAGTTTTCAAATTGACAAACGTGACGCTTCCATGTGGTCCGGTTCATTGTTTAATGTATACCGAGTATTCTTCAAGTCACCCTTTACCAGTTCTGCTGAAAAGCGACTTTCAAAACCCTTTGGTGGCAAGGGGGCGCTGCCCACTACGTTTACGCATCCGCGAGTTGACGAGAAAGACAGCGGTCGTGAGTTGCGCTTCCATCTTTACATCACTTTGGAGCAGACTTAACACCGCGGCAATGAGCACATGGAGACTTTCACTCATATTCATGTGGACGCGATCTGCAAGTACTATTATGTAACGGCACAAGTGTATGGCACATATCAAGTGAAGTGTCCATCTGCGACTTTACAAACCGCTCTCTTTCGTTTGTACGGTACACGAGACAGGTCATCTGGTCACTTTGCATGAAACCTAACCAAAAGACGGCGCATGAGAAACTAGCTATAGGTACCGAGTTGTCTTCGATTCCTGGTCAGTATCTCACCCACACGCACCACCACACTTCACACTCTGAAACTCTGAGAAGTGAGAATGAGAGAGAGAGAGAGAGCTGGATGGATAGGTTGAAGGGAGTGGTCTTGATAAAGCACTCGCAAAGCGGCTGCTCTCTGCATCATGACGTAGCGTGCTACAAAGCGATTCACAATAAAAGCACCAGGCGGCGTAATGAAAATATTCTCATTGTGCAATTTCCCACGCCGAACTGACATCAACATCAAGCATCCAATGCCATCGACCGAAACGACGAACGCTGAAGCAGCGCATGCGTTGGAGCGGGACACGATTGGCATCTCGATCGATGCTGTGTGTCGCGACGAGAACCAAGACATGCTCGTTCAGCTGTCGTCTCCAGCATTTCTGTCGCTCTTCTCTGGTGAGCTTGCATCAAGCAAAGACACCATTGCTGAGGATCCATTTGCGGTGTGCTTTGTGAAGGAACCTCTACTGATGGAACTGGACGAAGTGAGCACTTGGAGCGATGATGACCGCGGCTTTGCGGCATCTCCCGACAAGATGGCATCCGTTCACTTGGAAGGAGGCTGTGTGATGCTCCATTTCAATAGCATTGTAGTGGCGAGCTCTGACGTCACTCGATCTCAAGACGCTGAAGTCAAAGCCCCAAAGCAGCCATCCTCGAAGTCCGACTCACCAAAGAAACCAATATGGTCATTGCGTTTGTCAGCAGCAAAGACTGTAGTTGCAAAGATCACGGCGACCAGTAGAGCGCCCATTACGAGAAAGAAGTGTTTTCGTAAAGTACAACACACACAATATCCCGTCAAACAACATCTCTGCAGATCCAAGCAACACATTCTTCATGATCATTACTACTTACTACATTTTGGTGGAAACTTGCAGTGAGTTTAGACTCCATGTTTTAAGGCATGACATTTGATGCTGAAAGTCTCGTTTTTGTCCACTTTTTTCCACTTTCACAGTCGAAGACAGTACAATTGGACACCAGATTCTGTTCGTGATTGTATTCTAAAATGCGACTGTGAGTTATGTTTTCCTGTCTGATATGTTGGGCACCGCATCACTCACAAGCACATGTGCACACACATTGCATTCACAACAGGCAGTCCCACTTTCAACTGGGCATACCTGATGCGTCAACGTTGGGAGAGAAAATGCCTCGCTGTATGTATGTGATGATGTTGATTGGCAGTTTGGTTTACCACAGAGTAGTTTGTTCTGTGGTCAAGCATCATAAGGGTCGTCAACACTGCGCTCAAGGGAGAAACGACATCGTTTCAATGTATGTTACAACCTACAAACAAATGAATACTCGCTATTACCAATTGGACCATGGTTGCCGACGTCTCACACAAAGCCCGAGAACGCTGGGTACAGCTGCGGCTGTGGCAGTGCATTGAAATGGTACTGAATATCGCAACTCGCAATCGTCTCGACGCCCCAAATGTCCAGCGCCCGCAGCCACTTCCACATACACATCAAGTTACGCACTTCTCCTGCAGCAAGCGACACTTGTGTAACTCATTCACGCACTTGGAGAGCAGTGAGTTCTTTTCTCTGCGTTCTAAATTCAGAACCGACGTTTTGTTGGGCAACAGCGCCCGAAGTTGCGTCTCGTACATGAGCCACTCGTGTTTGTCCTGGGACCGTTGGTCACGAAGGCGGTCACAGTATTTTCGCTTGCAGCTGCGTTACTTCGATTTCTGCGACGGGTCAATTTTGACGGCAGGCTTTGTTTGCTGCATCTTGCGTGGACTCTTCTTTCTCGTTGGCGGCGCCTCAATCGTGGTCGAAATGGCCATATTGATGGTACCGTCCTTTGCTGCGTTTTGCGAGGACGAGCGAAGCACCATTGCTGTTGAGCTTGTAGCCGGTTTTGGAGACGCCATGCTCCGATGATCGCTTGTGCTGTGCACACTTGAGACCATAATGTCGTCGAGCGCCACTACATTGCTCTCTTCTGCTGTTTCAACGAATACAGGCTTGCCGGGCATTGCAGCAAAACCACGCTTATTGTTCCAGGTGATTGCTTGATCCATCTCTACCAGCAGCGGTTCTTCCACAAAGCACACTTGAAGTGAGTCGTTGACGGCAGCACCTTTCTCCGGCGCCTGTATGATCCCGGGGACGAGATCTCAAAGCGGATGTCGTGGGTGTCATCGCGACACACCGTGTCGACTCAGAGATCGATCGTGTCCCATTCAGTGGTATTGTTGGTGTCCGTTGTTGACAGCATCATACTTGTGTTTAGTTGACTTGTTATTGCGCACACTTGACTGCAACGTGAAAATTAAACAATGCCAACACGCTCAGCGCGTCACCAGGTTTCTCGCCTAATTGTATTACGGGCGGTTCCGCTTCCATTTGCGAACCCGTGCGCAGCAAACGGCGCTTCGTAAGGTTCACCCTCTCCGTCCCGACGCAAATCTCTCATGCCCTAGGGTTTCATCGGCAATGGCCAGATCTGCCTTGTCTCGTACCTCAATTACAGCAATGGTACATTTCAAAGAGGACGAACAAACAGCAGATGAGGGTGGATATTCCGAAAGACTTTTTTGCAAAAAATATAACAGCGGTTCATATATGTAGTTAGACGCATGTCAGAAGCCACGTTGCTGGCTTATCTGCGACCGTCAAGTGGCACCCTTCTTCCACACGACGATGGGCTTCTTTCTGAGAGTGTCTCGGTGTTTTTCAACAGATCTGAGTCACTTCTTGTGTGCGATGCACTAGTCATACAGGTCTCGTGCGCATTGCTCACCTCAATGACAATGTTGTGTTTCGTAGCGTTGATTGCAACTGTTGGGTTTTCGCCAAAAGTTCTACTGATGCCTGACACAAACTTCTGGAGATGCGGGTTGAAGTGCAAGCGTACAAGACTTTCGTCGCTCCATATCACGCGACTCCCGTCTTCAACGGTCCAATTCGCGTGCTTTTTTGCGAATTCGAACCGAAGCTTCTTATGGCGATCTTGAAGTCGAGACTTTTTGTATCTTCTTTCGAGCTACTAGACCGACTCTTCGTAATGCGCGTCGAACGGTGGTTGGATGTACGCTTGCAATCGCATCATTACGAAGCTGACGCACCGCCTTCGTTGCTGTGTTTGCCATGCCTGAAGTGACGGCTCTCTGGATGCGACGAGCCGTTGCTTCGGATGTCTTGGCTGGACGACCGCCTTTGGACTTTTTCGCTGCTGGACAGACCTCGTCGCGTATCTTTCTTACTGTCTTCTCATCAACTTGGAGTTGTCTTGCAATCTGTCAGGCTGAAATCTCCTTCTCAAGGAGATTGACAATATTGTTCGTCTTTTCTTCAGAAATCTTTTTCATATCTTCAGCAGGACTCGAACCGTGAATGTCTGGAATGCGAGGTGAACCTACAAACGACTGCGCTATTAGGGAACTTGATAGTTGCTTGCAATTCGTTGGTATTGGTAAGAAAAAATCTAGTCGGTGGTGAGGAATAAAACTGCGGAAATGATGTGGCGTGACTATAGCCGTTATATTTCCACGACTATGCGCCATATGTTATGATGTTTTATACCATTGAGAAGCCAAGATAAATATCTATCTAACGACGGTACTCTCATGCAAATGGATGCAGTAGATCCTGAGATATATAGCTTGAAACTAAAAAGTGTCAAACATTATTGCAGTTTTGTTCGTCACTGTATCTTCTACGCCCACATCAACAATCACGCTGCAGCTGTCGGGTAACAAAGAGAGCCAATTGTAGAATCGAATTGGCGCCTTCATACCGTAGTTCACATAAATGACTTCAGTGACCTCTAGACCTTCCAACATGCTGGCTAGCTGGGACGAGACGATTCTTCTTGACACGCTCTTCAAAAGAACGGTCGGGTCCGCGCTTGGCTCGAGGACAACTCCAAAACGCACGCTCAAATCCTCAACGATATCCGCTCGTTGCTCATAAGTAACCTTCACATACACATACCCCGGTTGGTATGCCAGTAGCAAGTATTGACCATTTCATTTGGATAGGTCGCGCTTGAACGTTCCGACGGTGAACTCAGCTCGTGAGATGATCTCGAGACAAGAGGGCGGTCCCTTGATCTCCACGTAGTCGATGTCGATTAGCTCGGGCTCAAATGGCCCCACCACTTCAGAGTACGTTTTGCCTTCCATCGCGAATTGGAAAATGAAACAGAACTTGATTGTCAAAAAGCTTGGCATCTCACAGGTATGAGTGACAAAGCACGTGTAAGTGTCGCCTTGAAGTACGTGCTAGGACCTCTGTTTGTGTCACGCTGCGTGTTTTTGCACTGTCCTTACCTCTGTTTGTTTGTGTCATACTGCGTGTCTTTGCACTATCAGCACATCTGTTTGTGTCACACATCCAATGATTTGCAGAGTTGCCAATCAAAAGGAACTTTGAATGCATTTTTTTTACACAAGTGGACCTTTGTTTGTGTCACACTGCGTGGTTTTGCACCCTCTGAATCTCTGAATCTTTGTTTGTGTCACATGCTCAATGGGTTGTAGAATTGCCACTCGGTGGCAAAGTAGAATGCGTGTTTTTACACTAGTGGACCTTTGTTAATGTCACCTGCTGCATGTTCCTTAATACATCCAATTGAGGCTGTATGTTGTCAATACATAAGATGTCACCAATCAGTGCATTTAAATGGTTTCATTCAGTACACATAAAACCATAATAAACAAGAGTTAACCTTTAATTATTGCATTCGATAACTCATGTACTTACTCCTGTTATATTCTCAGTCACAACATGAACTAACCTAAATCAGTGAAGCAGAAAACGAATGAACAGCTATTGAAGCTTATGCCATCTTTGTTACCAGCAACTTCTCTCCGCGTCTATCGTTGGACAAAAATAGTCAATGGAAGATCACGAAGGTGCGAACTTAGAGCTATACAAACTTTAAATTAGTGAAGCGAACCTACGACTGACTCAAACTTAAGGTTTGATCCTAATTGTGAAGCGACGCATACGCGCCCCCCCCCCAACAGAACAGAAACTTACACGACGAGAAGACACATGGAGCTTCAAAGCGCAGCCCTGCAACGAACTGGCGCACGTACTGAGCAACAGCGCAGAACAGCAAAAAAAACATTTCAATCAGTTCATCCAAGAACATGGCGAAGAGAAAGTCCGTGGATTTTCGTGCGATTCCATCCCCTCTCAATTTGTGACGCCTCAGCTCATTGGGTGCTTCGGATCATATTTGTTTATGAAAATGGACAAAGTGAGCGCTGTTCAAAGCTACCTCAGCCAGATAAAATCGTACTTTGACATCAAGTGGCAAGATAACGTCGAGTGGATCTTGCATCCGTCCAGATCCAACGATAAGTGGTACAGCGACATTCGCTCCGGGGTCAGAAGAATGTACATAAATCGAGCCATTGCAGAAGGCAGCACTCTCGTAGATCAAGCGCCGCCAATGTATCGCGACTCTTCGGCAGATTTGCGCGATGCTGGTCGCCAACAACGCCAGCACGTCACTGAAAGAGCGCGACTTGCTTGTCACACAATGGTATTGTATGGGACGAACAGTTGAAACTGGCTTGAGGCACTCGTCAATGAAGTTTGTACCTAAGCCGATAGGTGCATTGCAATTCATAGTGGGCAGGTCGAAGTCAAATGTTTACCAACATGTCCACGCGTTTTGTGATCGTGAATCGTGGGAGGCCGACATTTTTCATGCAAAAGCAAGCTATTTAGCTACGTGCGCGAATGTCGATGACGAGTTCCAATTTCGAAACGTGACGGCAAAGATGATCAACACGATTCTATCAAATGTATGTGGACAAGCTGGAGCAGAAGAGCTATCAAAGTTTACCAGCCACTCAGGAGGCGTGGGTGTGCATCCGAGGCACTCTCACATAACGGCGTCAGCGTTATCGAAGTCATCGCGCGAGGGAGGTGGGCATTTGACGCTGTGAGTCGAGTGTTCTTATACTTTTGTGGGCACGATAACGGAGATATACGTGTTGGCCGAGTTGTCGCAGGATGGCCGGAGACGGACAAAGGAGGCACACCACCAAATGCCAACTCACTAACCGAGGTTGATCGAACGAGCTTTCGAGCTCTGGCCTTGGAACTTTACAAGCAGTATCTCAGCTTTTACGACGCGTCCATACTCGAGGTTCTGACTGCGAGTTTAGTCATGTACTACAATGACGTCAAGCATAAATGGGCTAAGATGGATCGAGAAGACGTGTTGCTCCTACTTGCCAGTATTGAGGCGGCTGCATGCAGGGTAGGAGTTTCCAAGCACGACCTCTCCAATTGGTCAACGACGCTCCGCAATCGTTGGATAATTGACAACTTGCCATGGTTGCCGATCGAGCAGCAAGCAGAAACCGCAACAAAAGACGATCATGAGACTCGGATTGACACATACTCGTTCCACGACGTATTGACCCGGCAAGCAAGTGTCCAGCACCAATCAACGGTGATGTTGGCAAAACTACAGCAAGCAATTGAAACACAAATACATTGCTTCAACTAAAAAACGAATGAATGTGGCGTTGTCGCTTTGATTTTGCATGCCAAGTGCATTCATAATCTTGTCGACCTGAGAAGAAACTGCGTGCGAACGGAACGTATTCCCTCAGGGCGTCATCAAAGTCACAGTGCGATGACAAAGACGATGCTCAGCACGAATGAAACAGTATTGATGTTTGCTATGCTCGCAAGCAGTGCTGTATCGTCTTTGGCATCTTGTGTGGGGCGTACATGACGCTGCAGTCACTTTCGCCGTACGCCTCTTAGACGCGTCATCGCGCAGACGCAGCTGCCGCCGCTCGTCGCAAAATATTGAGTAGCTTGAACTTGCTCCATTCCTCAAGAGTCTGGATCTTTGACTCGAAATGCTCCCCTTTTTTTGAATTTGAACACCGGATCTGATTTGATCCTCGTTTATACCAGTGTACTGCAATATGCTAGTTCAACTAAGCAGCAGCAAGTCTCGTAACTTACGGCGTTGGCGCCTGTGACAACGAAAAGCATTTTTAATTACTTTCGTTTTCAAAAGCAAGCAGCGCCACCGTTCCTTGTGTATTAGCATCCTTCATCTTCGTATACTTTACGCTTATCAAATAGTCGATTTACTTACGACAGCCCTCCCATCATTTTACGAGTGTTGACAGAAACCAGCTGCGCTGTTTTGCAAACATTTTCAAATTGTCTGGTCATCGTGATTGGTCCACCTGTGGTACACGTCCTCTCCACGTGTGTCTTGCCAACCCCAATCATCGTCCACTCACTCTCTCTCTTTCTTTAACTGACTTCTTCACTTGAGTACGAGCGGACAGGGTAGGGTTGACGGAGCTGTCGAATTTTATTCGGTACAGTAGATGTAAGCTACAGTGTAATTTACGGTTTGCTTCCCATCCCTCTCTTGCGTTGCCACCTGGAAGGAAGCGAGCGCGCCGGCGACTGCGAAGCAGAGCAAAAAGAAGTTGAGCAAGGGGGAAAACGAAGGAGCAGGTGTATGCGCGAAAGGAAGCGAGGGAGACGCCCGAAGTAGCACGAGAAACAGTTTGTCAGGACTATCAGACACAAAGAGCGCGTTCACCTACGGCAAATTCACGCGTCGCTGTCGGGTTTCGAAGCGCTTTGAGCGAGAGAAGAGGGCAAAGCAAGGGGGAGTGGGGATTGCATCCACTGTCGTCGTTTTCGTCTGCATCGTAAGTATAATCCTGCATCCGTTCTCTCACTTGGAACCCTATCAATAACTCAGTGTCTCTCAATTTGTAGGAAAGTCGTGCCGTCCGTGGCTGTGCCGGTGTGCCTGTGTGTGTACTTGTGTTGCGTTCCGTCTGGTAAAGCAACATTTCTTCAATGGACCAGTATGCGTTCGACTACTCTTTCCGGCGATCAACATGGAAGCGGCCGATATCGAAGATAGTATTGCTAGTGGTGGTGTTATTGCTGAGCGTCTGCTCATGTGCGATTGATGCCGCTGTATCAGTGCCAGAGCGCGTTGCTGGTGGCCGATCGATTCCAGTGCCATACGAATTTTCTACCGCAAAGCCTCCGGCCAGCAAGCTCGAAGATATCATCGTTGCAGGGGGGTTGGATGGCAGAGTGTATGCCATCGACGCGTGGACTGGCAAAATGCTGTGGACGTTTGACTCTGGAGGTCCAATGGTAGACTCTTCCAATTGCGGTATTTCGCCGCCTCAGCAGCAACCACAACAGCATGAACGTGACAGCAGCCACCGCGACTTCCGACCGGAGCCATGGCGAACCACCACCGTGAATGTTGACGGAGATTTGGATACGATTCAAGACAAGGACGAATTGTCGATCATTGAGAAACGGCGTCAGTCGACAGAGATGGCTGCTATGACTGCAGCTGTGATGGCCGAATTGGTGCCTTCGTACGATGGCAGATTGTATCATTTGTCCAAGTCAAGAATTAAGGAGCTGGAGATGACGATGGTCGATATCATCAATGCAAATGGGCCTGTCCGACTGGTCGATGAAGGCCCAGATGGCGAAAGTCTCTCGGATATTATCCTTTTTGGAGAAAAACGGACCGAGATATTTACACTCGATGCGTCGAATGGGTTGATTCAGCCTTACCATCCTGTATCATCAACCGCATCGCCCGTCGCACTTTCAAAAGATGTCCTATTTGGTCGGTCTACGTTCAAGACCCGCGCAGTCCATGCTCGCAACTCGTCGTCGACTCGGTGTTTCAAGATCTCGGAGTATTTTCTTCAATTCACGGAGCAATCTCGCTGTACGCTGATGGATGATGAGAGCACGCAAACTGCACACTTTCCGCCAGATATTATTGTTCTTCCAAAAGACCCAGATGCGTCCGAGGAAGACGAAGGTTCAACAATCACAGCGTATGATCCGTGGACAAACAAGCAACTTTGGGAAGTCGAAATTCCTCATTTTGACGTTTTGGCTGTCTTCGGGATTTCAACCACTCGCGGCTCGACATTTTACAAGTGGAAGGTGGACGGTCCGTCATCCAATGCTTCCTCGAAATCAAAAAATCAAGTTCTTACTGATGGCGCCGATATCAAAGAGAAGGTAAAACTACCTAGCTCGCCCATGTCACAATATTCCGTGGATTCAAAAAGAGAGTCCAATCAACCTCTTGACAGTGCTGAAGCAAGTTCTGAATCGAAACAGCTCACACGCGTTACTTCACGCTCGCGTGACTCGATGGAGACTCATTTCCGATTACGATTGCTTGGAAACAACTACTACCTGGAGCCCAGCAGTGAGGACGTAAGCAATTTCAGTGGCGGTGAATCATTGTCATCAGCTCCATCATTTCACGAAAGTGACAATGATGGAATCTACGAGGAGACTCAACCACGACGAAAGCACCGAGTGTTCTGGAAACCGATCGTGAACGAGGGAAAACGTGGTGTGTTCATCACATACTACCATGTTGGTGCAATGATGATTGGTGTCACTGTCGGGTCTCTACTTATTGCGTGGGGATGTTACGTGAAGGGTCTGTCTGCTTCAATCGCTCACAATGCGATCAAGGGCAGTAACCAGTTCTTTATGTCCCATGTTCACCAGCTGACGATCGAGCGCCCCGGAGAGGAGAATATCACAATTTCAAGTGTGATCAGCCACCCCCTGTTGATGAGCGCTTTCGATACTCCGCGCACGTTGCCGTTACTGGAGAATGGTGATTCAACCAGTTTCAGTTCCTCCAGCATCGACATTAGCATTGACCCAGCTACAGAAGCAGAATTGATGGACAAGTTTGCGCGAATGTCTGCAATCGAGGCTGCATCAGCGTTGGTTAGTGCAGGTTATCCAAGTGCAAGGTCTAAAGTGCTCCAGGTTGGGTATGAGGCAGATTCCATTGATCCACCAATGTCATCCGCGATAGTTGTGCGAGCCCCGAGTAACTCGGTATCTTTGCAGTTGGGCAAGGCTGTGCCGACCACGTCTCCAGGATTTGATGTTGACGAGCTTGATCTCTCTTTTGACGAGAGCATCAACGACTCTAATGAAGAAGGGAAGGTGACCCCTTCTGTCTTGTCACTTGAAACCTCAAATTTTGATCGTGAGATTGGGGATGAGGAAGATCGAGAAGAGGTGGACGAACATCATGCTGCCGATCGTGTTACCGTTGAAGATGGTGCATCAGCTCACCCGTCAGAGAAATCCGAAGAAGCTACGTTTTGGAATTCCGACTCTAGTAGCAATTTAAGCAGCGAAGACGAAAGCAATAGCAGCGCCGAGTCCACTGCGTCCAGTGCGAAGATTAGCGATACGTCTAGCAGCGAAAGCGATCATCAGCACCTGAAAGAGCGCAAGGGCTCTGATGCGTCGTCGTCCGACTCTTCCCACGCAAACGAAGCCGAAGTTTTGTTTCCTTTCGTCTGCCAAAGTCGTTTTGCAAACGAATTTGAGGAAATCTCTGCTATTGGTAAAGGCGGTTTTGGCCAGGTTATTCTGGCTGAGAATCGGTTAGATGGGCGAAAGTACGCCATCAAACGCGTCGGGCTCCACTTGAAGAATCAGACGTCGAAAGTTCTCCAGAAGTTCCTTCGGGAGGTGAAAATCCTCGCGTTACTGGATCACCCAAACATTGTGCGATACTATCAAGCTTGGCTTGAGAAAGTGGAAGAATCTTCTTCGACTGGCTTGTTCACTGTGTCTTCTGATCTTGATTCCAGTCGAGCTGGTGGCCCAAACAGAAACTACTCGATGAGCAACTTGCTCGCACCAATTTCTGAAATGGAGTTTTCTGACAATCGACCCAGCCGAATGGATTTCTACAGTAACGGTGGCGCAATGGATGAAGACGACGATGGAGGTTTTATGTGGGAGCGCGATTCGTCGTCTGAATTGAGTGGAGAGCAAGTGTGGCGAGAAGAAGATTTGATTCAAAGCAACAAAATGCGGAAAAATAGGCGCCAGAATGTGGTCGCACCAAACCTACCAGTAAGAGAGTCTGGTACAGACGAAGATTTTTCTGCGGAGAAGTGCGACCACTGGCTGTTCATTCAAATGCAATACTGTGCTGGCCGGAATCTGGGAGATTACTTGGCACTGCCGAATCGTCCGATGGAGTTACCGAAGCTGCTGCGGATATTTGTACAGATCTCCAGCGCACTTGCCCATGTGCATTCTTGCGGGCTGATTCATCGTGACTTGAAGCCAGCGAATATTTTTGTCGCGGACACAGAAGGCGATTCGATTAAACTAGGAGACTTTGGTCTGTCCCGATACGCTGCAAATGTCAATCTGAATGGACCCACAAGTGTCGAAGAGCACCATCAAGAGCTTTCGGCCAGCGTGACTGCTTCAACAACTATGAACGGCACCAGTGGACAGTACCATTTGCATTCCACATCGGTTTGGTCAGTTTCGATGTCTAACGTGTCTGAGAGTAATGAGGTGACTGCCGGAGTGGGGACATACCTGTATGCCAGTCCAGAACAAGTTGCCGGCAAAAGTACAACGCAAAGACGGATGTGTACTCACTTGGAATGATTCTATTTGAATTGTGCCACGAGAGATTCACGACAACGATGGAAAGGTATATCGCATTGCGCAAAGCGCGCGAAAACGCTTTTCCACCTGAGTTTAAGTGGAACAAGAGATGTCCTGAGCTGATGGAGATGATCGCAAAACTGCTTAGTCATGATCCGGCCGCGCGTCCTTCTGCTGAAGATGTCGTCAAATGGGGCCAAGATTTGTACGAAACCAGTCTTGCCCAGCAAGCCATGGCTGTAATTCGTTCTCCGATAAACATGGTGCGACCATTTGGGAGCTTGGCGATGCCGAGTCTTGATCTCATGGGTTCCGGAGCAATACTACCGTCGACGACGTTCTCTTTTCACGTGGAGGCGCAAACGGAATCTTGTGGAGGAGAGAATGGTCCAGCGTGCGGCGAGCGGCGTTTACCGAATCATAATTTATTGAAAGAGATTTGTGACGTGATTGGACAAGCGGGCAATGACCGAGTGGAGATCAAAAAATGTGGGTTGCAGCTCCAAGACGGTGTGCAGATATTAGAGTTTGTATTAGACGCACCACCCGTACAATCTGAAAGTGCGGATGATTATTGCTACGACACAATTGTCGTTGCGATCGAAGCACTCCCAGGGGTTCGGCGGGTGCGAGCTCTTTAACGCAGATCGGTCTGTTAAACAAGAGCGAAATAAACAAAACCCACCGAGTCAGGTAAATTATTGTATCTGGAGACGAGAATGCTTGATGAATGTGACTCAACCATCAAATGTATCAACTTGAAATCTTGTGCATTTGCTGACTTGCTACACGCTTTCAAATTGGTCACTTGACAGCACACGATACAAAAGCAAATTGCAACGGGAATTTCAGTCGTCGTGCACGGGGTCCTGTAAGAGTGCTCGAGTTATTCACCTCTACGGTACTGATGCAAGCTGTAGAGTGAACTTCAACGATAGTAGTGCCTTTGGAATAAACAACTTGTTGGCCAACGGCAGATGCAGCTCGAAGAGATTGCAAGACCAAGAAAGGAGACTTCTGGGCTGTGTTCGATGATATTTTGCATTTATGCCAATATGCGATTGACATATCGCTTTTGGAGACGAGGCGAAATAAAACCGCAGTTCAGCAATTAAGGTTTTATTGCTTGTTGTAGACATGCATTTTTATATGTTTTCAATACCCCTACAACATATCAACGAAATACATTTTGGGTATTAAAAATTTGCTGGCAATGCTAATTTTCTTGAACATTTTCGACTGTTGCGGAACGGGCAAACCGATTTCGACAGAAATGGTGTTGCCCCTTCCGCAAATACCCTCGCTTTCAAAGAGCTGGGTGCAGCTGGAAGACACTTTATCCGGTTGACGGCAACGCAGTGCATGCACTGGCGCACTATTTGATACGAACGGCGCTAGCTTGCGCAAAAAAAACCACAGCATGAACGCATCTGTGAAGGATAGCGTGTCCAGATATGCGATAGTGAAAAGGATGATGTCCCGCAATTTGGTCGATGGGCCACGGCAACCTAGACGTGTTTCTGATCTCTTCTAGTGCTACAGTACGATCGTAACAGTAGATCTCTGGATATCGTTCGAGTTGAAGTTCTGATTCTACTGAAGACGTGGATGTGTTAATCTGCGCGGTCAAGGTTTCCCTCCTCCTCGGTATGTTTTGTCAGAGTGCGCCTGTGAAGGTACAACCCTCTGCATGTTGACAGACATTTGTGAACCAGATGCAATTCCAGACGAATTCACAATGGTGGGTTCGTTCTTTCATTATGAATGCCGCCACCGTCTGCCGAAGCCCGCGAATTCCAAATTTCCAGACCTTGGCCTCGCTGTTATTGATACCAACAATTCACGAGGTTCGCAGACGTCATTCAGGGATATGAAGGTCAGCAGCGCAGCATACGCGCAAGTTGCCCTAGCGTCGGCTCTTGCGCTGGTCACGAACCCAGCACTAGTCTTCGGATTCGACATTCTCCAGCATGGCCTGAGTGCCAACGGCGACAATTGTCTTCAAGTTCGTAGTGATACATTGACGTTGATGAGTTCCTGGTACTCTGGCAGCGACTACCAACTATTCGACTTTGCCGATCGTCATACTCTACGTATTGGCTCTAGTGATGCTGACCAGTGCTTTCAGTTCTACGAGGATGATTCGGTTAAAGTGGTATCATGCGTTACGAGCGCTGCGAATCAGCAATGGCGCGCTAGGTACGTTGGATCTCTTGCAGCGACCGGGTATACCAAGTTTGGCAAGTGCCTCACTGCGAGTTTCACCGAGAATGGTGCGGCGACACTGCAAGCGTGTAGTCCGGGACCCTGTCTCAAGTATTCTGGTCGTCGGAGCTGGTCGCTGACACAAGTGACGTGCTGAGGGCGAACGGAGTGTGTCTTAATATTGCTGGAGGCACTGCGGCCACGACGCTCTCCTATCACGGCGGCAGCAGCCAACTCGGAGCATACTCGTTTGACGACGAAGTCCGCAACGCAGACAGCTGCTTAGAGTACGACGAAGTGAGTTTGGCAAGCGTCTCTGTGGTCCAGTGCAGCGGGTCGAGCGCACAAAAGTGGCTACTTGACTCGGTGTCTGGCAAAGTCACTATCGGCTCAACCTTCACGTTGTCTTGATTTTACGAACTATGCGCCTGTGCTTGTGATGTGCGGTTCACCGTCACTGAAGGCGCAAGTGTTCAACGCTAATGTGTTGCTCTCGGCGCGTGACCGGAACTTGAGGCGTACGATGATCTAAACACCTGGCATCTACACTGGCAACAACTGCGTCACGGCGAACCGAGCGATCAAGGATGTGCACATTGCGCCATGCTCGAAAAATGTCGACATGTGGTGGGAAATCACCAACGCCAAGACGATTATAAGCTTGCTGATGAGCAATGTATCGAGCTGTCTTTGACAGAAAGTGGATGCATCACGTACAACGTGTGTAATGGCAAGTTGAACCAGGAATGGAGCTGGAATGCTGCGACTGGGACAGTGGCGTCTGTGGCGCAGCCTGACAAATGCCTCACATTCACCACCGCCAACGTCACGGGATGGGATGGGAGAACATTAATTTTTTTCTGCAGACTTGTGGCGCCGCCACGTTGAAGGCTCTTGAGAGCCAAATTTTGCGCGTTCGTGATTTCTCGGACATCTTGCCCAGCTATTCGCGTGCCGATGTGCAGCAGAGCTTCTGTATTAAACGTTTGCAGCGTCCAGGCGATCTCCAATTCCTGCGAGACACGCTCTTTTGGTAAAAAAAAAAGACGTGAAGGCTCTGGTGCCGACAACCCTAAGCAGTCCACGAGAAGAGTACAACTACTACACAAGCGTCGTACTTGAAAGTCTTTCTGCGGTGCTGGCCACAGACACTAGATTGTTGACTGAAGGTGGCATTGTGGACAAACTTAGTGCGCGAACGAATGGCGTGCTCGCGTTGCTCAACCTAAGCGAGCTGATGTGCAAAGTACGAGTGCGCGACGCTGAGTTGCATCTGAAGATTACCGACTAGCTCAGTCAACCCCGTCGACGCTTAAACCGATCTTCGCAATGGCATATGCTGGACTTACCAGACTCTTCATGCAATACAAAATTCAGCAGGCTGCGTTCCAGTTCTGCAAGTTTTACGAGTACAAACTCGGCGACACCGCATCATCCATGTGTGGGAGTTCCAAATATTACACGCCAGAAGATATCCAGCTGATACGTATAATATCAGCCTTCGACGTACAAGTTCACATCGTTAGTTGCGTACTTGGCGACGAAGCCGTCTCACTCCAGTTACGACACCAACATACTGTCAGGTCTGTACCTTGACCTGGAGAGTCTGTTATCGGAAAAGAAGGTGTTGTTTTCACTCCCGACAGCCGACATCGGATGGCTGAAGCAGTACAAATGGGTCATCCCCACCGAAACTGAAGCGAGCCTTTCAGATGCCTACATTCAGTCGATACAGATCGTGTGGCCAGTCGCGATAAACGATTTCTCTTCGACAAGTCTGAACCCCTTCACCATGGTCTCCACCGTCGATATTGGCATAGCACAACAGCTAAACGCCAGAAACAACAAGATCTTCGTTCTCCCAGCAACTGGACTACAATTCTCAGCGTCTATCAATGAACCAGCGTGCTCAGTCCCGAGCGCGATCACGAATCCTTCCTTGCCACCAGATCGTCAAGTGTATCAAGAGCGATGACACATCGCGTCTTTGTGTTGACGAAGACAGCGAGGTGTCACGCACTGATCTCTTATCGAGCATTTTTTCGCAATGGGAGATCTCTATGTCGCGTGATGGCGGAGGAAATACAGGGAAAGGGTACAACGTCGCACTTCCCCTTGTGAATGGCGCTAACGCAGTGGACCTCAACATAGTCGTGCTTCTCAAGATCATTCACGTCGCACGTACGAGTGTGTCTACGACGACGAGCGACCGAAGTCGTAGGTAGCACTGCTAAGTGCTGTGCCAATAACGAGTACTATGTGGGAACGACATGCGCCAAATGCCCAATGGGTTCCACAGGCGCACTCAACGGGTATTCGTATCAGCGGGTGCAGCCTTTGGTGTTACTTCTACACGATTAGCGGCAAAGTTTGTGCATTTCGCGTTCTCGTCTAAGAGGCTACAACCAATAAAGGACTGACTGCTGCCGATTTGACCCATGTTGCTTTTCTTATGCTTTGTTACCTCCAAAGCGAACAAGATATCCTTAAACATGCAGAGCGCAGGGGCACCTGCAACAGCCGACGGAGCTTCTCTTGGGTGACGGCAAGGATAGTAAGTTGAGTTGCGCCACGGAGGTTCAGGGGAAGAAAATTGGGACCCAGGGAGTGGAAGACGCTTGAATGGATCGTGATTACAACCACCGCGGTACTTGAACGAAGATGGTCTACAATCGGATCAGATGCAAGTGCTCACATGTACGATGTCAGACGCGGTTGGGTGCTAAATTGTCGATTAGGATATATACATGTCACTAAACCAAGAGTGAATGTTGAATATCAAGCTTGAGAATTCAGACTGTACGTAGGTACCCTCTTTTAAAGCGAGTGGGGTTGGTGGGTCATTTTGAATAGGAGCCAAACAAAATGGTGCTGTTCACCGAGGCCGAGACGATGCTGCTGCTGGACATCTATCTGCATCTGCGGACTATGCCGCAGAACGTAACGACAAGTGGCGTGCTGCTCAAAGTAGCAGCGCGCGACGAGCTCACGCGCGCCATGAACAAGTCTGCATACGACCGCGACAGTCCCTGGACAGGTACGCCTTTGCTCTCGTCATGGATAACAAGCATCCTACGACTCGCTATGAGCAAAAATGTTCTTTTGCTGCGTGATATACAGAGAGCCAAGTCTCCGTCAAGTTTAAAAACATGCGCATCGAGTATGCGCTGTATAAGTGGTTAGAAACGCAACCAGGTACCTTGTGTTTTTAGTGCAATTGCGGTGGAAATGGCTGTACCTACCGAATGTGATTGCTTACAAATGGCTTCGATTTACTACGTCTAGGGTTTTGCCAAGACGGGCAAGGATTATCTGACGAGTGGTGGTCTGAGATCAAAGCAAAGCGGCCGAAAGCGCACGTCTTCAAAGGCAAACTCCCATGGCACTTTGCCGAGAAGATGGCGATCATTCTCTGTGATGTTCCATACAGAAACATTATCGGCGCGCGCAATGCCAAGCGTATTCGGCAATTGTTGCATGAAGATTTTCGTGGAGCAGAGGCTATCGGAACGGATATTCTAGAAATCGAGCATAACACTCACGATGTAGGAGATAGCATCACGGAGCCGACCAGCATCGGTGAGCCTCACAGATCACCGTTGAAAAGAAACCGCGACCGGGAGGAACTTTCCGATAACGAAGGACAACCCAATACGAGGAAAACGAAGAGGAAATCGACGTCCAATGGTGACTCGCCGCTAACACAACGTGAGCGGCAAGAATCATTGACCAAATCCGTGGAGCAGTGTTCGACAGCAGCAGCAGGTATGGCGCGCGGTTTCCAGGAACTAGTGGGTGTTTTCCAAGTCCAAGCCGACAAGTATCGGGAAGTTGAGACTTCGCGAGTGAGTGAGGGTGTCGTGCAGGAACAACGGCAGGTGCTTTTGTCGATCGCCAAATCCCTGGAGCAGAGCACCCGAGCGACCGCAGACATGGCACGAGGGTACCATGACCTTATTCAGCATTTCATTCGCGAGTCAAATGCAAAGAACGCGAGCGGATAAAAGCGACAGTCCGAGTTATTTAGTGTTTTCTTGTTGACGTTTGTTTGTTGTTATTGTTGCCAGAGCTGTGAGTGAGAGGCTCGTTGTCACCCTCGCGTTTTGTTTCGGTGTGGCTTGGAGAATCGAGTGGCAATGGCGCAGATGACGGATTCGACTATCGCTACTGCCTGTTTTAAACGTCAAAAATCGTGACTGTAATGTTAACCTAAACCAGCGTTTATCCTCTATGTGCACTGCCCCTTCTCATTGTGTGCTTGCCTTCGAGCTCCCAGCGGTGTTCGCATCCAAACAGTACACTCAGGATGGCTTTAAGTCCTTGTCACATGTGAATCCGTCACACACCGAGTGAAACCGCAATAATAACAATGACCGAACTTCATCTTCATGGTTGCAACCCGCCTCCCATTCTTCAACATTTGCGAGTCCAATAACGGAATAGGCGCATTAGTAGTACTTCAGTACCAACGGATTGACGATGAAAACATTGACGCAACTCATCCAAAACCACATATATACAAGACTAGTGTGATGATTAGTACACACACCGGCAACCAGGCAACCACCGTTCTGATTCTACTGGCACGGAGAATGCATACCGGTGCGCGAATCATTGACGCTTGGGTTCATCAAGCGTGAGGTAATGAGCAAGCGCGCCGGTTTAAACAGAGGTGAAGGGTACGTTTCTCTCTCTAGGTGTCCGCCTCCCTCTCTGCCGCGTCGTCATGATTAAAAACGGAACGTCGTCCATAGAATGCGAGAGCCCCAACCTCCAGCGCAATTGGGTTCAGGTCGACATTCGCTGAGAGGTGTATTTTACAGTGTAATGCACGGTGTATTTTGCACCCCCACATCCTCTCAGCAATGGTTTTTCGAATGCTGCAATCAAGATTGATGCTCTGCGGTGGTGTGATCACACAGATCAGCAACCGAGTGCTAGGGCCATGTATAGCCAGCTTTCGATGTGGTTTGCATATGTAGAAATGTGCCGGAGAAACTAAAACGGCCTCCATAGTCACGGTCATGCTGGCCGTTCGTTCGTTTCCAGGTAGAAGAGGTGGCGTCACAGAAAGGGCCGGGTCTGATGTATTGGGCAAAACCACTGCACCCATTTGACCCAGGAGAGAGGGCCCGTCGCACATACATGTGGTTGAATGTGTGTACCGGGGTAAACAGAGGTGTCAATGTCCCGTTCCTTCCTCGCGTATGACTCAGCAAGCAAGCAGGACGCCTGCTAGGAGGGAGCGGGAGGAATCCTACGTCAGTGCGGAGAAAGTTTTGCTGCCAACCACCTAAATGGGTAATAGCATGCAATCAATCATTCCCTCGGCTTCCCGCCAGTCTGTCGGTATTAACAAGAAAGGAACCCATTCAACGTATTCCACCCTACATATGTATGCCCCGTGTTCCATCGCGATTATGGTGATGATGATCGAGAACGATTACACGAAGCTTCCATATATTTCGATCGAGTGAGCACTGCGGCGACACTCCGCTTCTTTTCCTATTTATCGGCTCGACATACAGAAAGTTTGAAAACTGGGCCATCCGCAGCCCCAGTTTAGCTGGCGTATCTTTCCAGACCTCAGGTTCCCCCTCCCCCATGTGTTGTGAATTTCATCAACATGAAAATCATGGTTTGTCCACCAGACGTTGTAATAGATTGACAAGCTTGCAGTAAATATCAAAAATGGCCAATTATGTAAGTTACATCGTGCTGGTGCGGACATACTCGTACGGCTTACTGACAAACGGGGTGCTACTAGACAAGGAAAGAGCGGACGACGACGACGACGGGTACATGTACGTGTAGATCTCATCTTCAATGCGGTCTACCGGTGGAAGCAAGCAGTCGATCCAGTCCATGGACTCGGGGTGTTGCTGCTGTTGCGGGTGGTGATGGTGGTGGTGGGTCGGGAGCGACTCCACATGGTTACCAAAGTAGACGCGGCGATAGCTCGCGTGGTCGTGCTCTTTGAGCATCGTGTCGGTGTCGGTTGGCGATGGGAATGGCATGCGGCCGTTCGAGTCACTCAGACTGTCTGAGCGCACGAAGCTGACTCCCACCGTATCAGCTTTCATCCAGTAAGGGTGCGAAGCAATATGGTAAGGAGGGCGTGGCAGCCCGCTCGGCATTGAGGCCGAAGGTGGGAGCGAGAGGATCCGGTTGGGGCGCAGCTTTAAGATGCCCTTGTTGTCGCCACTGCTGGTACTGCCCTGCGGAAATTGGTGGATCGATTTCTTGCGCGTGATGCGCCATGCCAGTTCCGGCTGATCACGCAAGAAGTACTCGTTGGAGAACGTGCACACGACAGCCTTGGATTTGGTCCATTTGCGGAAGTTGAAGTAGTTGAGTTGGCGCTGGAAGCTCGTGTACTTGCGATGCTTGAAGTACTTGGGGAGCACGTAGTCCATCATTTGTTCCATGTCGTGGATCTCAAAGGCACGGCCATTGGGCGTCCAGCGCAGGATCTCGTCACTTTCAAGGTCCAGCATCTTGCGCAGGTTCTTGAGGAACGGCGCGACGTCCTTGTCCGCTTTACTGGGACTGCTGGTCATTTTCATTGGGCTTATCGTGGTGGCGTGCGTGGTGATCAGTTGCATCTTGCGAGGGGCTACGGATGATTGCGGATGGTATCCTATTATCGTGGCGCTGGCGGATGAACGGAGTGATGGACGCGACGACCGCTTGTGCTGGATCGAGCAAATTGAAACCTGAAGCGGAGGAGAAGCGTCACCCACTGGGTTCGTTCTCTTTTGCTCTCTCTTGCGCGCGCGCCGTCCCCCGCAGAGGCAGCCAGATAGTGCGTGCGGCGGCCCCATCATCCCCGCATCATCCTCGAGAAGGGATTACAACAGAAGCACCCAAGAGGTACAGTGGGTGCTCCGACGCCAGCGCGAATAATTCGCTCCCACTGTGCGTCGACGGACCGGCTGTGCATGGCGATGCGAGCGACCATCTTGCTTCCCTCCTGACTTCCTCGCCCCGTCACCATTAGACCCCTCGCGAATGTACCCTCTCTTTCGGCAGGCAGGTAGGCAGCGATGAAGCACGCAGGGCGACAAAACGGGGTTTGTACCAGTCAACTAGCGCAGCTGACAGCTGGTTCAGACAGGGCAAACGGGCAAACCCAATGACCCGTTTGCTCGCCGCGCTCTAGGGTTTTTCACCAAAGTGGGACAAAGACTCTATCCATCCATCTCGTTTTTCCCACCAGGAATGCATGACGAATAACAGCGCAAAAAACAGAACAATACGAAACCATCGAAAAGAAAGGACAGCCACTTCAACATCAATTTCACGTTCACACACTGAAAATTTCGAAGGAGCCGATAGCGCCAAAGCGCTTCCTCCACCAAACACCACTCAGCGCGAACAACCCGCCTTCGTCCTGGGGAAACCTGATCTGTCTTGATCTGGGGTAATAACACGACCAGCTCCAATGGTACGTAACGAAAAACTAGAGGAACAAGCAAAGTTGCGTGTACCAGAAGCGTGTTACTGTTGTGTCTCCACCACGTGCAAGTACCATAAGGGCTGGCAGTAACACGCTCCGCGGTGCACAGTAACGAAAGTTGTCGAATACTGTACTGCGCTCAAATGCGTGCCTGGGGTTTAACACGAGGAATCCCGCAAAGAGAGCTGGCGTAATGCGATTACCCTCGCTTTCTCTCTTTCACAACACCAGCGTAGACGGACTCTCGCCAGTACGTACCTGATCAAGACAGTGGTTGGGTGGGTACACCGTGCGTGACCATGCCACTCCTCGAGCTCTGGCGTGCCACTTCGTCGCCCCCATTAAATTTCCCCCGGCGTCAACCAAAGTGTATGACAGTTCCAGCGAAAATTGATGGGCTGAATAGTTGCATCGCGACTACGTACTCATTTATCCATGACAGGTTGCGTGCTGCCCGCGTGTTTGCAGCAAAGCGCTTACGAGGTGTTGGACCATTGGGAGTGTATCTGGTCTAGCTGGGTTTTGTCGACCGATAGGCTCAGTGAGCAACTCTGGTGCGCGCAACTGCGTCTGGTGGGCCCCAGAACAAGCCACCGACTGAAGTCGCTTGCTTCGTTGGCACTTGGTGCGTGCACGCGTATGGGTGGAGTCAGCAAACTTTGACAGCACCAGTTACAGAAACACTGACAGGCGCCAATATTGTTTCCCAGATACTCCCCTTTCGAGCAGCTGGTGCTTTACACCGTAGCAGTGGGATACTCTGCAAACTGTGAGTGATCAAGCACTACTGACTGGCGGTGGAGTATCGGATCCTGCTTGCTTCGTGTGCTTGCCTCTCGACCTGTCACGATGACAGACGAAGCACCCGCAACACGCGAAAAGGGAGAGGGCGGCGGTCTTTCTCGTTCGCGCGCTGTTTTCTAGTACTGGCGAGATGTCGCCTCGACTTTCTACAAAAGAAGGGGAGATTTTACAGCTCTTTGCCGTTCGCGGGCGTTACGATCACCGTGCTGTTTGTTTATGTGTACATATAAGATCCAGTGGGTCCATTCACTCTCAAGCAAGCCATGTGCTCATTTGTGCGCATGTACCACGGCGTCTGGACTTCACATCCCCACCAAGTGCACATGGTACATGGGATGAACCCTACGTGACCAGCAGTAAATAAACGAGATGCGCACGCCGAAACATACATCATTTGGGAATCCTTGTGGATGAAACGAGACCAAAAAAAGTCGGAGGCCTGGCGTATGTGCACATGTGAAACGAGATGATGTGATTGCTTTCGCTTCTGTGAAGGAGTGAGGTATGTGGTGAGCATGAGGGAGCAGGAAGTGGGTCCGTTTAAGCTTTCTTTCCATTTTGGAACGACCACATGCACTGTTGATACCAGGATGGTTGTCATCTGAACCAAGGTAAAGTGGTCTTGTCTAGCCAGCACTGCATAGATTCGCCTCCGAATGCGTACTGTGTATTGCAACTCTGAGTGCTCTAAGAATCTCTTTCGCATGTGCAGTCACTCACGTGTTCCTGGCACACCATTGTCTCGATATGTACAGTTTACAAGCAAGCATAGAGCCTTGAAGCTGACGCACGCGGAAGGCGCTGAAAAACGTATGTATGAATATGACGGCTCTGACAGTAACAATTGTCACCGTGGGTTTCCACAATGCAGCAATTTGACCCGTGGATTGTCAAGGCGAAACGGATTATTCCATTGCTCGCTCAGCCGCTTTGAACCGCTGATGGATACGTTTTCTTGTATCTTTCGACAGAATGTGGTTTGCAGACAGATCCGCCGTGTGATATGGAAATAATCTGTCTTGGCGAGCCCACTTGCCACACTCTAGCCGATCAATTTGACCCTGCTCCGTAGAAAAAAGAGAAGGAACATCCTGAATACGGTGAGACCGTCTCTCCGCGACCAAAAAGAGAGAAAGTTCCATTTCACGCAACGTGAATCAAATCTTAGTCCCTCCATTCCAGTTTCTGCGCCCACGTCATGACGTCAGGTAGCGCTTTGTATCCATGCATATATGTGCACTTGCCCAATGTTTCTTTTTTTCTAGGCGTCAGCAGTGGATTCGGTTCGCATGGACGCACTAGAAGAGAAAGCTCATCCCCACTGAATGGAGGCGCAATCGATTTTTTTGGTGTGTTTTCTTCTTTATATCCACGGTATCTCATCCGAAGAAGCTTCCAATCTTCCCCAATCATCTTGTGGGCTGCCGGCATGGACAGCATCGCAGTTTGTTTTGATCTTGCATTCATTCCAAGAAATACTTTTCTCGCCTTGTGCGTTGCAAATCAACTAAATCCGCTGGCATGCGGACGTCCGAAGAATTTCCATGGTATCCTTGTCATCTTATCGTGTGGATAGATACTTCCAGGGCAGACAAGCTCTGAGAGCGACCAGTTCAGTTACTAGTCGAGGATGCCACAATTAGCATTCCGCACAAGTTCGATCGTGGATCTCTAGTTCAACAACGTAAAACTTCTGCTTTGGGCAATAGAAAATGGACTTCCACATTACACTAATATGCTGTTTGGCGACTGCCAAAGTTACACAGGTCGTAACACAAAACTTGTCGAAGAAATGTTCTTGGTGGTTGCAGAGTAGTAACATTCTTGCTCAATGTTCTCAACGCTAGCGCTGGCTGATTGCACTTTCATCAAGACTCATTCTCGATACTTTCTCGAAATCGTTCTGAAAACACAGCTACGCTCAACAGGGACAGTTCCATTCAGTAGTCGAGAAGCGAACAATTCCTATCACCACCGCCAAGTTACTACTCATGCCTTGAGAAAGAAGACAAGCCGATTTTTTCGAGCAGCAAACGTCTGCTCCTGTATGATTTTTGTTGTTGCGAAATGGATCAATATAACCGCACCAAACACAAGTGGCGGATCGATGTGTAGTAACTACATCGACACGAGCTTCGCGTGCAGAGTTTGAAGGTCTTTTGAAGATGTAAACACTACCGCTGCTGTCTCAGTCAAAAATCGCTTCTTCATCTTTTCTGCTCGACAATGGGGTGAGTGTACTTTACCAAGAAAGAGCAAACCATCATCATTTTTTTTAACTCACCAAAACTCTCCCTTGCCTCAAACTGTATCCGCTTTCTTTCACGTATGTTGTCGTCGAGCGCAGCTTGAATCGTGTCAATTCGCTTCATCGATCTGCGCAGCGTTTTTAACTGGTCCAACGTGCGTCTGAACGGAGAAAGTGCTTGCTGTGAAATTTGGTGAAGACTCTTCAGTTGTTCGTTGATGCCAAGGAGCTGAGTCGATTTCTTTGTCAGTTTGCGGTACTCCATTTCGAGTGCTTGCTTCTTTTCTGCCACCTAAATCACAAAGTTCAACGTTAGCAAATACCGGGATTGATATAAGTGCATTATACAGAAATTGTGATGCACTCGTTACCATCGCCAATTGATGCCGCAGATCTGCCAGTTCGTGCTCTGCTTCTGTTTCCTTCGGTTTGTCTAAGGAAACTGAAGAAGCGACGTGCATCTCAAGGATGCTGCTATTGTATTTGGCGTAAGGAGTTGCTGACGCGTCTTTTGAAGCAGCATACCGGGCTGCGACAGCGTCAGCCACGTTTGCGGGCACTGCGACGATGTTGCGCCGCACGTACAGGTCAAACTTGTCAAAATTCTTCACGAACTTGCTGTATACCGCATCCATATACTGGCTCGACCCCTGCACGAAGATGCATTGTTGTTGGCATTCAATCGGCAGAGGGGAAGGAAATGGTCGAACGTACGTTTGCGACTGCATTTAGCTGGCGCGCTTGCTTTCTCTTGTCACCGCACGATGGAAGGCGCTACGACAGTACACGCAAACGCACGCTCGATTATACGAATCTTCAAGCCAATAGTATGGTGTGCGCGTGTGGAGTACCTGATGCAGCGCATTTTCCATTTCGCCGCGCACCTCACTCACGGCGTTCAAGCTGCACGCGTTCACTGCCAAGTGCGCACACACAGCCCCAAAAGCATCAAAGTAATCTGGTCAGTACGAGTGCTGCGCGCAGCCACCGAGGCTCCGATTCCGCGTACGTTCATCGAGGAAGCGCGTCATCAGCGCAGCCATTGTCATGTTCGCTCGCGTCTTGTGCCGAGTGTTCTGTCAAGGAAAAGGCAACCCGCCTCGCATACACTCCTGAAAATATAACTTATAAGGGTATGCACTGTACTACTTTGGTGAGAGTTTGGTTGGATCTGGCCCTCAAACCGGTGGTGCTCCGCCAATTGACACAACGCGAACATGGCGACTGCTGCGATGAAGCTGCTGCTGCGCCCGGCGATGGTGACGACGTCCACGGCGACGGTGACGAGCAAGATGGCTGTGCGCCGCGGGTTCTCCTCTGCGCGCACGGCCATGGTGCCGTGGAACCTCTTCCCTACTGGTACGAGCAACCGCACCGTTATTTCTGCATGCGCACATGCCACACCGATTGTTTTTTTGCTTTTTTTTGGGGGGGGGTCCGAATATTGGCTGAGAGCGTATTACTAATTATCTTCTATGTGCATGTTTATCGCGCACTTGCAGCTAGACAAGTGGATATCGTGCCAGTGCAACCACCGCAGTATTTAGCTGACTGGCGCCACAATTTGGAATTCTCCCTCGAGAAGATGCGACTGACGGAGGAACCAATCGGCATGCAATTGCTCAATCGCAACGCTCGGCGACCGAAGAAGGTGAGATTGAGCTGTCTTTGGCGAGTGGATGGCATGCTGTGAGCATGGTTGCTAATTCATTTTTTTCGTTTGATGCCGATAGGCAAACCACGGAAAGCGACCTTGCTCCCACCACCGTCGACGACTGAAGCGCCTGAGTCGCCGTTCAAGTTAGTCGTCTAGTTAGTCTTTCTAGTTTACCAAGAAAAAAAATACACTTGTGTTCAAATAGACCTTTTGCAGCAAGAGTTGCGGGTGCACTGCAATCGCCTTAGCGTTAATATCAACGAATGGTTGCGCTTGATGCTTCAGTCCGGACGCAGTTGCAACTCCATCAAATACGTGGCCACATTGTGCAGAATAATGGTCGCATCGAGTGTTTTTATCTCGATAGAATAAAGATGAAGCCATCGATCGAACATGGTCCTACGCTTGCGGACTGCGACACTAGTTGCTGTTGATCTATGCTGGTTACGATAGTGGGCAAACCAGAAAGCCCGTAAATAACGTAGACCACATAATACTGCATTTGATAAAAATGGCGCCAAATACATTTTTGTGCTTTGACCACCGACGCTGTATACGAAATGGCGGCAAGAGGTTGGGAGCGCGACGACGATGCGGAGATCACGCGCCGACGCGAAGAAGGCTTCGGCAGTGGACCAGGTGCATTAACCGGCGGTAGTGCCATTCAAGACATAGACCAAGGTTTGCAAGACGGTGACGTGAATGCCGATAAAGTCGTCAAGAAGAAACGCAACATCCTCACAGACTCGACGTTGGTGTCCGGCGAAGGCCTGGAAAAGATCTACAAGACGTTTCCTTTTCAAGTGAGCGGCGACGTCGCTGGTCAAGAGGTGCGCAATCCATGTGCCGTGACTTCATGCATTTTATATGGGGATTTTTTTGTAACTATCGTTTGATTTTGTGTGGGCGGGTTGATGCAGGCGAAAGCGCTGGGGTCGCTGATCAAGATGTACAAACAGTGGGCGTACGACCTGTATCCTGGGCTGAACTTTGAGGATTTTGTGGACCGAACAGAGGCTTTGAGCAAGGGCCATGTGGTGCGTCTGCGCGTTCAGTGGTTCTTTGGCTGTTTAGCATTTCAGTGGCTTTGATTATTGTGTCTCACCATTCCTTTTCTCTTCCTGGTTTTGTGCATTTCTGCATTGCTGTTGTAGGTGCAAGGGCTGATGAATGAACTGCGCACGAGGGAGATGAACCGCGTGCTTGGCATCAACCAGCACAACGACGGCGACGACGAAGAGATGGGTGATGGTATCCCCCACGAGATAGAAGAGGGCGACGAAGCGATGCTTTAACCTGCGTGTTTTGAGAGCACCGAAAGTCCACCACACTCTGTTCTGTACTCTATAACAACATAATGCCAGAGGAGGCTCCTTTGCTAAGAGCATGGCATGTACTCATCAACAGCGAGGCTGCACCAAAACTATATATCGGATACGAAAACATTACCATTGGATTACCATTTATCATCTTGCCAGAACTCTCGCTCTTTACACAGATAGACAAACGAACACGGCGAGCGGGCAGGCACGCGACAGGGTCACACGGGTTTTCTTCCCTCTTCAAAAATATACCTACAACTCAAACCCACCCACCCACCCACCCGTCTGCATGTTGCGTATTTAACAATAGAGTAATGCTACAGCACATCCTATTTGGGTCAGACGGGTTTACTGCCAAGCCCGTTTGCAAACCTGGCCTGTTTTTGTCGGGAAGGGATAAAAATTCGCCTCACGCTGGTTCTTTTTCTTCCGGGGGCATTGCTAACGCACGTAAAGCTCAAACGTCCCAGGAGCTACTGAATCCCCGTGGGAAGTGCTGCGCGCGCGTGTCCTGAGGCGAGAAGCAGGAAGAGGGGAGAGAGAGAGAACAAGAGGAGATGATGATCCGGCCGCCGCAGGGGGCCGTGCAGAACATGTCGGATGCCATGTACGAGGCCGCGACAGACTGCTTCATGTGCCAGAAAAAGTTCCAGGTGTTTCGCCGCAAGCACCGGTGTCGGGTACGTTTTCATGTGTGTGTTTCCTTTCTGTGAACGCCATTTGTACAACGACAGTCTGACCTATCGTGTTACTACATGCTGTGTGTTGACCACAGTCGTGTGGGAATGCCGTATGTGGGAGCTGCGCGCGGTCCCATAAGGTGATGCCGTCGACGACCATCGTGCGCTACAATAACGAACCGGTGCGGGTATGCGACCGTTGCGTGCACGACCAGAATCAAATGATGATGGAGCGTCGTCGCGCAGAGGATATCGAGCGGGCCCGCGCGCGACAGCTTGCGGTCGCCGAGGAAGAGCAGCGCATGCGCGCTGCTGAGGAAATGCGAAGGGACCAGGAGGTAGCCGAGCAGGCTGCTCGAGACAAATCGCGTGCCGAAATGCGGCTGCGCGCGCTGGAGGAGAAACATCTCGGCCCGCGTCCGGATTCCCATAAACTACGTCGATCGAAGAGTTTGGATGACTGCAGTCGCTTGACCGTGTCGCTCTATACGAAAGAGATTGATTTATTTATTGGCGACGCAGAGAAACGCTCGTTCGAATTATTGGCAGGCACGGTCAACGACGGTGAACATGTACCTACTGCCGAATCGGCCACAGCAGCTGCGACCATCGTGCAGGAGGCCGAAGAGTGCGCGATCTGTTTGGATACCATGGATGTCGGCCATGCGATCTACACGACCGCCTGTGGGCATAGCTTCCACTGGAGCTGCCTTAAAGAAATCCAGTCGTCAGACTCGTCGAATTACGACAAGTGCCCGTCGTGTCGGGCGATCATGACCGAGATGCAGGTGAAGAAGCACTGTGACCATCCGCGCGTGCGCGCTGGACACCGCTTTTGCCGAGACTGCGGCAAGTCGGTCACTGAGCGTGATGTGAAGCCGCGGCCGAATGAGCATCCGCCGCCGCCACCGCCGATGACGAATGATCCTGGTATGGCGCCAAACCAGCCAGTCTCGTATCGGGCAAGTTCCCATGGAGCTCTTGTCCGTTGCCCGCAGTGCCACATTCAGATGCGCGTGCTTCCTCACATGTACAACATGTAAGTATTCAATGGCCGTGTTGATCGTTCGTTGGACTGAGTCTTCTAACTGCGTGTTGTCGGATATTGTAGGCGCGTTGCATGTCCATCGGGGCACATGTTCTTGGTCCAAGTGGCGGGTGGAGTACCTGGGGGCGGCGGCATGGGCTTTGGACACGGCTCTGGCATGAGCATGGGCTCCCGAAGCGCTCCCCGCGGCACCATGAGTGGCTACCCTGGCTCATCGTACTATCGCTCAGCGAACTCTTACTCTGAACTGTAGACTATGCGCCGTGGGGCTGAATACTCTTTGTATGACTGAAAAAATATAGTTGTCTCTTGTTCGGCAGGTAGTTTGCTCGTTGCATCTGTCGCAACGTTGTTGATATTCCGATCGCGCGTAGTATTACACTTCAACTTTAGAAGCAGTATTTCGTCAGCTACGCATTCGAGTGACAGCAATGAGATTGGAGATCTTGTTTTGCTACTGTAAACCGATGTCACGCACCGCCTTCACGGAGGCTTGTAAATTAAAGAAAGAAATGTAGAGATCAGTCGGTTGGGGCCATCTTGAAGGGTGATTGCTCTTTGTGGATACGCTCCTCTTCGAAAGTTGAAGTGCAACAGATACACAGGCCATCCATCTCCTCCACCGACATATTCACGTGTCCATGTTGCCCTTCAAGACACGCCTCCCCCTTGTCATTTCTCTAGGTGCATCTCGATGGATGGATAACAAAGCGAGCATCTTGCTCCCACGCCTGTGACCCATTATGCACGCTGTTTACGCTTTGCCAGTCCCCTTCTCCACAAAAGTCTTTTCGGATCGGCATAATCACGGAGAAAGAAGCATCTTCATCTGGTAAAGTCTCGCTGGGACTTTCCTTACATGCTGCGTCACGTTTGCAACAGTCTGCAGACAACACAGATAGAAAAAAGAACATATATTCTGTAAGATAAGCCATTTTACCACCGACTCGCTGCATTTTGTGCTGCGAGGCAGGCGAAAACTCCAACAGAAGCGCCGTTCAGTATCTTTTGAGGCACACGATACTACACTTGTCACTAGCATTTTGTGTACCCAAGTGTTTTTGCCGCGCAGATTATGTTCCACACGCGAATCCTTTGCGTTCGAATCAAAATGGCATAGCTGTAGCTAGGTTCACAACGGAGCTGCTTTAGAGAACGCGCGGATATTGCGTCTTCTTGTCTTGTTGGTGGCTCTCCATGGGGCTACGACTCAATATGGACACACCAGCCACCCCGCGTTGGCACTGGTCCCGCAATTTGACTACTGCCATAATTCTGTCGTTTGGAGCCAGCCGAACGACCGTGAGAGACGACGACCCACAGGCATTAGTCGATCGCTCCATCTGGTGCCTATCGCTTGCCTCTCTTTCGTGCGGGTTGACGGGTTTTTGGCGCGGAAAAACAAAACCCGTGTACTGTAAACAAGCATGCACGAAAGGAAAAAAAAAACATAAGCAGCCGTTTTCCGCTTTTCAGCCAATCATATACATTCAAATAATAATTCAGCCAATCACTGTGCCTCCATCAAGAATCAGCCATCCGACAAACGACAAACGACAAACGACAGATGAGAATCAGTGGGGAATACACCAAACTCGCCATTTGTATGGTCTACAGTATCGACGCTGTTGTGGGTCTGGTTGACTGGGTTGTGGGTGGGGCGGGCGGTCTGCACTCCACTCCCATTTGAGCAGTTCAGCAAGGAAGCCACGAGCAGAGCTCCTCGTCCGCCGCCGCGCCCAGGACGGATCCCCCGCCTCCACCCAGCGTCCTCCGCGTACTGACGTAGCCGAAGTGACTGACGGAGCCTCTCGCCCCCCCCCCCCTCCCCCTTCCTCCTGTTCGTACAAACTGAAGACTCGATTCCCACGCGAAGGCAGAAGATGGCGTCGTACCTGCCGTTCGTGAATTCGCCGTTCTTCCGAACGAAACGCAAGATGTCCGGTCCAGCCGCGTCAATCGCCGCGAGTCTGGACAAGTCCATGTCGATCAACTATAGCGACACGCTTCCGATCTCCATGCGCTTGTCGGTGACGAAGGAGACGGAGAAATTTTGGGATTTTTGCAGGGCCGTCGATCCGCGCGAAATTGTGTCGTTTCTTCTCTTCATGATCTTCACTGTGGTGGTACTGGCGCTTAGTGTATCGATTTGGGTCACGTTCTTCAAGTTTGTCGTCCAGCCAGACGAGCACCACACTCGCGCAACGTGGGGTGGCGTGTGGCTGGTGTATTCAGTGTCAGTGCTCTATTTCCGCCATTTCGTTCGCGCCCGCATCGATCCATTGCTGCGGTCTCTCGGCGAACATGCGGAGATCTTTGTCGCCACGTCGCTCGTGATGGTGTTCGCGGTGAACATTGCCTTCTACATCCACGTACCGTCCGCCACGCCTCTCCCGGATCTTGGGTTTATGTTCATCCCTGAGCAGGCAGTGGACTCGAAATGGCGCCCCCTGAGCGACTTCCTTACTGCTGGCGTTCCAGTCGTGTTCATGCTCCAGGCTCTGTTTATGAAGCGCGAGAACCGAGTGCGCGTCATGTCGACATTCTTCCGGTGCGCGACGGTGTGCTATTTCTTGCGAATGCTGACGATTGCATTGACCTCGCTGCCTGGCCCGGCTCCTCACTGCCGCATTGGCAGCACCACGTACTATCCGCCACAGAACTGGATTGATATCGTGACGCGCGTTGGACCAATGTACGGCAACTACAACTCGTGTGGCGACCTCATCTTCTCGGGTCATATGGCGTATACGAATAGCGCCGTGCTGCTGTACTTGCGCGTGCTGGATCGCCACTTCCCGCGTTTCTCGGGGCTGCGGTGGTTCTTGGGGATGGTGTATTTAATGATTCTCGCCGCATTGTGTATCTCTGGACGCAAGCACTACACAGTGGACGTCGTGCTCGGGCTCATGATCTCGGCGCTGGCGTTTTTCCACTTCGAGCACGGCTGGATCCCGATGTGCATCCAGTACCCAAACGGTCAACCGATCGTGCTCGATCAACAGCGCATCCGACCGTCGCATGCGCCGTCGTACGCACAGGATATGTACTTGCACAAGCGATTCAGCGTCGATGAGCAGGCCATCGGTGAGTACGACGACGACGATGTGAGCGAGTCCAAGTCGCTTTTGACGCCCTCGCGCCCGTCCAAGCGCGTGGACAACGTGGCGCTGATTTGCTGAGTGGGGGACCAGACCAAGCGCGTAGGGGGCGAGTCGTGGCTACATTTCCATTCCATTTTCCGATATCATAATAGACTAGTTTTACTTCCTTTTCTTCAGCATCGCTCTTCCAAGCGCTTATTTAGATCCTGGAAGGTGGTGGGGTGGTCACATGGGGGTGACCTTTCAGGGGATCGCTGGCGGTAATTTACCGTTTTGGTTTTGCTTTAGTGACATCACCGCTCTACAGAAGAGCAGGCACAGCTACTGATGGGTCACTTTTGTGCGCTGTGTCCGTTTCGTTGAACTTGCGGTAGTTTACATGGGAAAAAGCGAAAGGAAAGAAACGCAGGCGGTATGGAAGAAAGAAGAACTGCGTGTAAGCGCCGCGTGAGGGAAGCGACGTTGCGAGTCTGCTCCTCATTCGCATTTGCACAACGAACCCCTCGTGAGTGAACGGGCGGTGAAGCATTAGTGTTCAACGTTGAAGCAGCACCGACAGATCCACGCGAAAAGAGAATCAGGAAGAGAGGAGCTACGAGTGCCGGCGGTGGCAGTCAAGATGACCGCTACAGGGAAAGCGAAAACAAAGTTCTCCAGTCGGAACCTCAACGCTGTTTACAAGGCACCGCTGGCGAAGGCTGCAGACCATGCAGGTATGTATCCAGGTGCCCGTTACTCGTATGTGCTGTGCTTCATGGAACGTTGAAAAAAGAAGTTGGCCCGTTAATATCGAATGCATGTTTTGTGACAGGTGGGTACCACAGCTCGAATCGAATGCTGGTGCTAAAGTCGTCGTCGGTTCGGAGCAGTTTGCTGACGACAAAAGCTCCCACCGCGGCGGCACCGGCGCCAATCAATACGCCGAGTCTCCGCAAGGAAAACAAGGGGCAAGATGTGCACGTGAACCTTGTGCCAACAGGTCGATCAGGGTGGGGAAATAGCCACGACAACAATGGTGAAGATCATGAAGAACAGTCAAAGAAAGAGGCTTTGGATACAGCTCCTTTGTCCACGTCAGCTGGGAACCAGCCGCCGCGCCTCGAGTCTTCTTCGAATGTATGGGGGGTTGGAGAAATCTCTCGTCCCCTCAACCGATCTGTGGCGCCAAGCAGCAACCGAAGAGACTTCCTATCACGAAATGCGCGATCAGTGGTACAATCTGGCGACATCTTTGCCGGTGCAAACTCAGGACGCTGGGGGGATGATGCAGTCGAGCAGGACATTTTACGATCTGACATGATGCAAAAGGAGAGAGAGTTTCCGCAGCTGAAGGACGCAGTTGCTGGAGTCGATTCGCATGGCTCGTATCAACAGTATCGGCATCCTTCAGACCATTATCGCCATCAACGAGGCGATCAATACCCTCACTATGACTCTTCTAATGATGATATGAATAGTCACGGGCGTTCAAGTCGATACGGCAACGAATACGAGCGTTGTGGACGCGATGGCTTTGAAGACGATCGATTCGCTCATCGAATGGGACCAACGAGCCATGGTCCATGGTCTCAACACCCACCGCACTCATATGGATACTATCGCAGTAGTAACTGTGGCGGGCACAATGGCGACTTTGTCAGCCACTATCACCCAAGTGACGCTCGCTACGATGGCTACGTGAGGGCAGAGCATCCCTCGTATCGTCATTATTCGCAATTTGGTGACGGGCACAGCGGAGGTTCTCATCGTGGACATCCGCGTGAACGGTATGACGAGGAAAATAATGCCGAACACAATTTTGGTCGGCATCAAGAAGGTTGGCATCAGCATTATGATCAGCGAGAACCGAGCTCGACAGCGGATTGCCGCCACCGAAAGCTATCAGCAGAAAGCGACAAGAGCCAGATTCTGCTAAATGAATCCAACAATCGAGGGCTTTCGTCCCAACCATCGCAATCAGTGAGATCGATGCAAGGGGACTGTACAACTTTAGATGACAGCGATAGTCAAAGTCCACTGCCTCACCAATATCCCAGACATGCTGCGAAGTGGAACGTACCGGCTCCTACAACTTGCTCAGATTCTCGACGGGAGATGGCCGACGAGACTACCGATGACTCCAAGTCTAGAGCTCCAACAAGCAATGCACCATCTGCAGCAAGCTCTATTGCAGCGAAGAAAGTCAACTTGCTATTACAACCAAGCTACGCTGAGAGTAGAAGCGCTACGCAAACGTCAACATTGACCAGCGCAGCCACGCAAGTTGGACCAAGTTCTCATGTGAGGATTTTGAAAAGAGATGGCCCTAAAATGCTGTTTGATCCAAAGACAGGGTCAATGGTAAACGCTGAAGAGAAGATATCGAAGTTCCGTACTCAAAAATCCGATTCAGTCTCTTCTTCGCTTACTACTTCAAACGTCCCGGATCACAGCGTTGTATCACCTGCCTTGACAGCAACAACAAGAACTGAAGCTAAGCGAGGAAACCATACCGATTGCGCTCAGGATCAACCAGCCGTCAAGTTCGATGCGGTGAAAGAGAAGCCATCAAAAGCAAAGACAGGGAAAATCATCAAAGATAACAAAAACGTTTTGGAGCACACGAAAAAAGAAAAACCTGTGGAAGAAGACGACGAAGTCCAGTCTTCGCGACGTAAAACTACTTCAATGGTCTCGAAATCCCCCACAAGCTTACTCTCTCGTGAAGAAAAAACCCGCAACCAAAAAGGACCCAAGATGATATTTGTGAAATCCAGCACAAAGAAGTACGTACTCGCGTATCGACCTGTTGTGAAGCACACGAAAAGTGAAGCACATATCGGTGTGGCCGTGGCATCTGCGCCTATGAAAAAGTTTAACGAGTTGTTTTCATCGAGTGAAGCTGCCGAGAAGGTGAACGACGCAATAGCTACGCCGTCTTCATCGTTGAGGCCTGAGGGTATGAAATGCACCGTGAAAACGGAACGGAAGCTTCATAGAAACAGTCAGCATCCGTTGCGCAAAATCGAGGAGCCGAAAACGCTGCCTAGATCCCACAAGTTGTCGAAAGATGGAAAGCAGCTTCGAAGAAACACTCAGGAGAATGGTAGTACTAACAGCACTGAGAGTGGAGAAAAAGAAGCTTTGAAGTTCCCGGACGACACAACAAGCACGGTTACCACCTATTCGAGTCACGAAGATGGAGGGAGAGTTCGCCACAATAAAGTCCGGATGAGCTTCGACTTGGATGTCTTGAAGAATCTTCCGGAAGGCAGTGGTGTCGTGGTGTTGCATGATGCTCAGGAAGGAATCGATTTCTTACCTGAGGATTCAAGCAACCGATTTGAAATCGTCAAGTCAAGAAGAGCAATTCTGTTGGAAAAGAAGCAATTAAAAGAAACTGCAGCGATGGAAAATGTTGCCCGTACAAAGCGAAGAGGTATGAAAAAGCACCTTACACCGAATGGTATCGTCGTGACAGCTACGGGTAGGTCCGCAAAGCGAACGACTCTTGTGGTTGGTGTTCGTGGGATCACCGCGCAGCCTGTTCCAAAGCAGAAGTTACCAGCAGATCCCCAGAGCGTACCACGAGGGCGAAAATACCAAGATAAAAAATGTACAGTCATTTTAACTGGCGGGAATCAATCAGAACGCACTCCAGCAAGGAAGTTGTTGACAATTCAAGCTCTCCCGGAGAATACTTCGCCTTTGAAAATCAAGCGTGATTGCGTAAATAGCGTCTCTTCTATTCAATCCAAGAATGTTCGTACGTCAGGAAAGAAAGCGAAATCAAGCATCAAGGCCGCAGAAAGCGGCATCAGTTCTGTTTCGCGATCCACAAGGCACGAGAATGGCAATACTGATCGCGTTGAAGCTCCTTCTGCAGTATCGTCAAGTAGTGGATCTTCTCAAAACGGTTTCAGTGCGAAGAAAGAAAAGACGAAGAAGAAAGATACTCAAGAGGCTGCAAAAGAGAGTCGTCAGAAGTCAAGAAGGATGTCAAAGCGATCGCTCGCACCAATTCAAAACCACAGTGAAGAAACTACTGAATCTGTTAGACCAGAAAAGGTTGAGTCCAAGTCGGAGTCATTGACGGAAAACAGCAAGAAAGAGGCATTGCTGCTTAGCGGCAATACGTCTATGAGGAAGGTCTCCAAAGTGATCAAACCGAAGTCGAGTTTCGAGCGAGCTAGAAAATCTATTGCCTCTACGAGCACCTCTTCTGCTCCTGTGAAGGTTCGATATGTCGTGAAACAGGTGCAAGTTGTCGATACCGTCAAACAACTGAAAAGCTCCGAGTCGCAGAGATCAGGAGATGATTCAACTCAGGTAGTTTCCAGCAAAGAGACGAATTTGGTCGAAACCACTGCTCATGAGAAGAATGATGGAGCACCGATAGTAGAAGTGAAGCCAAAGTCCAAGATCTCAAAGCAGCGGACTATATCATCGACAACCTCGCGCTCAGTTCCTGCATCTACCGAAACTGAGCAGAGGCAAAAGACGCAGAATGATGATCGAAACAGCGAAAGTATTCAAAAAGACGTAGTTATTCCATCCGCTCATGAAAAGGTCGCTGCCTCAGCTGGAAAGAAAGTTCGCTCTCGCCGCTCACAAGCACAAGTGCCGAAACCGTCACCGTCGGAAGCAACAACAAGCAGCGTCAAGCCACAATCATTACCGATTCAGTCGGCTGCTGCGGGATCTGCGAAGAGGAGCGTCAACAAAATCAATGCGAGCACCCAAGGCTCGCCTGCTGCGACGAAAACGTTCAAGCAGATTTACGTGGTGAAGAAGGCCTCGTCTCCTACAGCACCAATGCCAACCTTGTCGGCTGCGTAACGAACCGTGTATTTCATTTGCAGCGTGCTGTTGATAGGAAATTAATTTGCCAGCACTAAGTCTATTCGGCATTCTGGAAGCCTGGCATGGTGTATCAAAAATGCGTTGACTTAACGAGTTGTATTTTCACCCACTAAATCGACAAATCGTACTTTATAAGAAGCCTACAGTGCGCTCTTGGGTGGCTTTGGTCGTCACAGACGCAAAAGCTCAAAGAAACGCTGAGATCGCCACAAGATAAGAACAGAAGACGACGGAGGATGGCTCTCTCGTTGCGCGTCAAGAACTTGCTTTTCGGCGGCAGCCTCGCGGTATTCGCCGGCTCGGTGTTTGCGTACACGATGCACCAGATGAGCAAGGTGCGTGGGTTTGGATATGAAACATTCGCTGTGGGTGGCAACTGATCTCCTCTTCTGACGGTTTGTGCTGATGACAGGACGATTTCGATGACTTGGACCAAATCGCCAAGGTGAACGTGCACCAGAGCGGCACCATGAAGGCGACGCCAGTCAAGAAGGATTAAATGGAGAGTGATGCAGAAAAACAAAGCTAAAAAAAATGAAATTGCGCGCACTCTTTTGCATGCGTCAAGGTGAAGTGGTAAATTCTCGCTCGATAGAATGTTGTGTGCTCTAATTCGTGCTTTTTTGCGGTGGGCGTGTACGAGAAAGGGTTCGTTTTCGTGTTTTTAGATATATTACACTCTATGGTTCCCCTGGAATACCTTCCGACAAGAAGCCGCTCTGCACATGCTCTTGTTCGCACATCGCTAGTTAATTTAGTAGAGAGATTTCTTCCGCATCGCAAGCGCCTGCGCCAATAACACGAGTACATACATCAACAAACCAACGCACAAAAGCACAGCTCATGACAGGATCCATCCTACAGTAAGATGGATGGATACTATCAAGATTCCTCCTACCTTGGTCATCAGGCGCTTCGACTTGTCCGTCGGCTGCACTTTCAGCTTGCGCACATTCTCTCTGGTTCTATCAGCATGCTCTTGTTCGTTCTTGGCGGCGTCCAGGAATCGCTCCTTAGCTTTTCGCTTCTTCTCGGACGCAAGCGCGGCTGCGGTGCTCTTCTTGGCGCGCACCTTTTTGGACTCGTGCGTCGGCTGCTTTGCTTTCTTCTTCGTTGCCTGTGCGGCGAGTGCGGCGTTTTTACTCAAACTGGCGAGCAGGCCCGTCTTGGCTGTGGACGCGCTCAACGCAGCCACCACCGTCGGCGCATCCTGGAGAACGTTCTGGAGGAACTGCTTCGTAACGCGGGCCGCCATGTTCGCTGCGATTGCTTCACGTTTTATTGGGCGACTCGATTGATCGACCAATTTCGCCACCAACCAGAGCACCGCGATTCAAACGCAAATGAATTGAGGGCATTGGGTTGCAACTCAAAATTGAATTGATGCTAGCCATGCATCACAATAGTGGCCTGTCCAACCGACGACGTTCAACACGTATGGCTCCACTTTGGAGCTGAAAAGTCACGGCAACAAGGGCGATTGGCACAAGCGTTAAGGCACAAAGGGCATTGACACAAGGCCTAAATAGTCGGCACCGTCCGCTGTGCAGACGCCTCCTTCTTGTTTATATTGCTTGCGCTTGTGATCTACTGTCTCCCGCTGAGCGTATGACCAACCGATGGAGGGCATCGAAGACCGGATAATCAAATCGCTCGCGACGCTCATCGCATCGGCGAGTTTCCAGAGCGAGTTTGAGGATTTCTTTCTCAAAAACGCGCTCAAGTTTACAGACGAGCAGGAGCACCAGCTCGAGTATTACGCCATTTACCAACGCTTCCAAGAGATGTTTGACAAACGCATGGAAGGTTGGCATTCCATTCTTCCTTGGCGCAGTCGATAGACAGCACTATAGCTGTTTTATTTATGCCTCATGTTCTCTTTCTATATTGTGCTTTTGATTGTTGTAGCCTTCCTGCAATCGGAGAACATCACAGAGCAAGAGTTTGGCGTGCGATGTCAGAGAGCCATCAAAACGGACCGCAAGGCCGAGCAGTACCTGGAGATCGTGATCGCATCGATGGATTACGATGCATTCTACAGCCTCATGAAGGCCATGCGGTCGCGCGCAGCAATAAACCAAGTGGCCGCCGACACGAAAGCCAACGAAGACGACGAGATCGATCGAGATTTGGACAACGACTCGAACATGACAGAAGGAGGAGGAACAAAGCGAATGGCTTCGACGAAGCGCATCCGAGACTCGGACGACCTGACAGAAGAAAGCAGTGAAAGTAAGGATACATTGCGCAGTGGAAGTGATGCTGAGGATGCCAAGGCGGACAGCGGGAAGGACGAGAAAAAACGTGTAGATGACGAAGGCGAAGAGAAGGCAGGTGAAAAGGAATCAAAGTAGACGCATCGCGCTTACGTGCATGCATATAAAACGCAACTCTCTTTATTGCAATATCAAACGTTTGAGCTGTGCACATTGACACTGGAACAATCGATGTCCACAAGCAGTGGACCACCACAGCGAGTTTATCAGTATGCCTATTTAGAAATAGTACTAAATATATGATCTTTTCTTGTAATAAATCAAAGATAGAGTGTCCAGACGGTAAGCTTGAAGATTAGCACCAGTTGCGCAATTGCACCACGCAAAGAGTTCTCTAATAAGATCTGCCAATATGGGGGCATTCCACCTGCAGTGCTTTCGCTCGCTGTGGGGCACGCCATCAGCCGCCAAACTGCGCGTTGCCGCCGGCGAAAAGCCGCACGTGTACGCGGAGAAGCTCCTGAAGCACATCCGCAGCCAAGGCTACGACGGCATTGAAGCCAGTCTGAGCGATTTGGACGCTATCGGCGGCCTCAAACAGGTGCAGCAGCTGCTGGACGACAACGAGCTCAAGCTCATCATCGGCGTGTACTCTGGGTGGGTCGACTACGAGGACGCGAATCTGAACCAGCAGTTCGATAGCGTGCAGAGCCACTTGAAGCGTTACCGTCAGCAGTTGGAGCAGATCTACACGGCGTTCCCGGATCCGTTGAAGAACTCCCATCCGGTGTGGATCAACGCCCACTCGGGAGCCGATCGATGGGGCAAATTGGATCAAATGGAGTTTATCGCGCACGCAATGGAGATCGAGAAGCAGTTTGGATGCGACCGTCTGTCGCATGAGACCCATCGCGGACGTATTTTCTACTCGCCCTGGCCAACGTTGGAGCTGCTCGAAGCGTTCCCGAGCCTCAAGCTCACGCTGGACTTCAGCCACTGGTGTGTCGTCAGTGAGCGCCTGTTGGACACCCCCAAGGACGACGAGTGGATCGAGCGCGTTTTGCCACATGTACATCATGTTCATGGTCGAATTGGCTCTGTTCAGACCGCGCAACTCACGCATCCAAGTGAGGCTTTCTCCGACCCGGAGATTAAGCGGTTCGAGCGCTTGTGGAGCTCTACCTGGAAACACCAGCATGAGCGGTACCAGGATGCTCTTGACCTTGGGGGCAAAAACGACGACATCCGGCCATTTTCAACGTTTACACCAGAGTATGGTCCAATCCCCTACGCTCCCCGCCATCATGAAAACTTGGAGACAGAAGCCTATGACGTTGATGCGTACTGCGCAGAGCGAGCCGCTCGGGAGCGTCAACGGTTCAACCAGGCGATCAACAACTAGATTCAGTAGATAGAAATTACACTAACCTAGAGGGCATCGCACGAAATACAAGACATTGTCTGGAAAGAATAATTACCAGAAATTGGGTTTGTAATCTGGTGTGAGACTATAGACTGCTTCTGGAGTCCGTGTCTGCATCGTTCGTTGTGTGGTTAAGTTTATTTGCTGTCGTCTACTTTTTGTTTCTTCTTTGCCGTCTCACTTGTTGCCGTTGTCGATAAGGAAGCGGGGGTAGTCGCCGTACTGGTCGCCGTCGGTAGCATCTTATACCGTGGAGGCGATGACCCGCTCGTCTTCTGGAAATTTTGCGTGTCGAGCTCCAGATAATTTGTCACGAACTCTCGTAGATTGGCTTTGCCGCCCAACTCGTCTTCGCTTCTCGGGAAGCAGTCCATGATCTGCTGAACCACTTCCTCTGCTGTCATCCCATCCTGTCCTTTTCCTAAGCTCTTGGTTTTTTCAAATGCCTACGAATGAAAAAAGCACCAGCGCACGGAATAAGCTCAAACGCCCAGCAGGACAAGTATCACAAGCAACAACGCACTCTTTGCACAAGCTTGAAACCGCTCATTGTACTGCACACCGAGCGGACAGCCGCGAGAAAGTAGATGCGCGCGGGCCCAATCTTGAGCGGCATCTTCGAGACCAGGTCCACTTTCTTGTCCTTGCCAATGTACTTGCCGGACGCGAACATGCCGTTCTTTCCCAACACTTCGAGCTCAAAGCCGCTCTTCTCTTGGTTCCATTGGATGCGTGCGTGTTGGCGCGAGAGCGCCTTCTGCTCCCCGAGCGAGATCTTGGGCCCAGGACTCGCTACATCCGCAACAAGGGGGTATGTGCATGTTAGAACGCGCTAATTGGCCAGGCAACTGCCGCACAAACGTACTGGAGAGCGGGCCGCGGCCCAGCTCCGTGGGCAGGTGCGTGATGAGCATCTCGAAGGGCACGTCGTCGTGCACGCGGCCGCTGATCTTCGCGTACGCGAGCGGCGGGCGGCTCTCCACGAACTTCTTCTCAAGCGCCTTCTTCTTCTCCTCCAGCGCCGCCATCTCGGTCGGTCGTCCTAATTTCGCACAAAGTACGCTGACACCCACTAGCCAAGTATATTATACACTATTGGCTGAGAAACTATACACCAATTTTGGCGTGATATACAAACGTTTAGGTTTGGTATACGACCAGAACTCCATTGGCTCAGACAAATGCGCACTAGATCTATAGAGTGAAGTTGTCGGCACCATTTGTGCCTAAGTGTGTGCATACTGCGACGCAGCATGGCTTGAGCAGCTACCAGATAAAGCACAAGAGCAATATGATTAAATTTCGCCTTTATTCTCAATAGTTTTAGAAACAAAGTGCTCGGTCCCCGCGACAAAAGCAACATGAAGTCCTACACGGTCCAAGAAGAAATGGCACGACACACGAGTCGATGGACGCCGTAGCGGCGCGGAGATCCGACTGCAGCCGCCACGCGAGCGCGCCCCTCTTGCTCCGCCTCCACATCGCTCTTTCCGAGCAATTCACCTCCGTCCCTCTGTATCAAAAACTGCAAGCAGCTTACAGACGGCCACCAGTACCAGCCAGGGACTCAACGAGTTGGTCCTCCTGGCGGGCAACCTTGGCGCCCTTCTCCTCGGCACCACCCTCGTGGAGTTCCATCAAACGGACCAAGTCGAACTTTGGCTTCTTGAGGACCTTGCACTTGCGGATGAACACGTTCTGGAGTGGGTAGATACCCTGGGTGGCCTTCTCGATTTCCTTGCCGATGATTTCTGGCACGAACTTCAGGAACAAGTCCTTGATGTCGACCTTCGAGGCTTCCTCGGTCATGATCTGGGTCATCTTCTTACGGATGGCACGGATCTGGGCCGACTTGGCGTACGTGGTCTTCTTGATCTGGTTTGGGCGCTTCTTGGTGAAGGCAATGCAGAACAAGCGCACGAGGTAACCGTCCGTGGTCTTGACGTCCACGAAGGCTTCAATCAACGACTGCCACTTGCGGATGAGCGAGCACTGCTTGTCGCGGGTGAGGTCCATGCCGTGGAAACCAGTCACGACCTGGGTGCCCTGAATTTCTTCAGCGCAAAGCTTGATCTTGCGGAAGGATTGGTCTTCATCCTTGTTCAAGTCACCGAGCGAGACTTCGAACACACGGCCACGGAGACCTTCCGAAGCGATCTTGGTACCGGCGGTACGGTTCACCAAGGTCTTGCCGACGTTGCGCTCCGAGAAGATGGCTGGCGCCTTAATGTCGTACCAGTCCTTGCGGGTGAAAGGGTCGACGCTGTAATTAGAAAACACAACATACGATCATTAGAATACAATCCAATGCAGTAGAATAAGGTTGCAATCCTTAACACTTTGGCTAAATGGTATGCTGGTGCTGCTGTTTACAACAAAGGTAAAGGCGACTTACGCTTTCTTCTTGCCACCCTTCTTGCCCTTAGTCAATCTTTTGTTTTTGCCTGTTTACAAAATCAACAAATGTTAGAATTTCGCTGGTGGCAAAATAGGCACGGCATCCATCCCAATGCAGCAGCAAATGTTTGGGTCGTTGCGTCCGTCGATTCATCTGTGTGTGGTCGGTTGATGTCTGTATGTACTGGTCGTTCTAAGTTGCTGCTGTCGATCTGTGTTCGCCACTTATTGCCTTACTGGCAGCAATAATTAATTGGAGTTGACTGCTTTCTGTGGTTATTGCTGCACTTTGCTGTCGTCTCTTCTGCGTGTCGTCTGGAAACAATTTCGCTGGATGCGATTGACGCACGAACAGATGGACAGATCGGCCTCGAGACGCACGCATGCGCGCTGGCTGCTGCTGCGGTAGGGCGGATGCGAGAGGCATCTCATGCAGGAGGTCTGTACTCACCGACAGCCATGGTTGGTTTGCTTTAGTTTTCTTAAAGGCGAAATGACTTGAGAGCAAATGTGGAGCGCTCACAGCACAAGGAATGGCTGGTGCGGCGTCCACGGGCCAGTGGATCGAGCGACACCCCCCTCGCTTATCACGCACGCCGGTTCCATAGCGACCCGAACCGGACCGGTGCTTCTAAACGTTGTACCCTAACCGCATCCGGACCGGTTTGCAATTTGACTGCGTTCGGGTCAGGTTTTTAAACCTTTAGAGTAAGGAAAAACCCGGCATGGGACCCGGACCGGAGTCACATAGTCGCCGACAAAAAAGGGTATTTTTGTTTTCGTACTGTATGCGACACAATAATTCTAACTGCAAGGTTGCCTTTTGGTGTGTTGAAGCCGTCGAGATACCTGCCCCTCAGATACTCAGCTGAGCCAAAGCGCAACGGAGGCGCGTGCTGCTTAACAACAGCGTTAGAAGGGAATCCACTAGAGCGATGCTTTGCTGATGTTGAAGCAGCAGATGCGATCGCAAGCAAGTAAACAATCCGAGCTGGAAGCGGGTGGTGATGCACACGAAAGGTGTGTATTCTCTTTTTTATCTCTATTGTTCTCGTGCATCTGACGCCCCTGGAGGTTGTTGTTAGTGAGCTTTAGGAATGATGATGCTATGTTGAATGAACGCAGCTTGATCTAAAATGCAAAGTATTGTGTGCAATTTGTAAAGTCAGTCGTGTTCACTTCGGTATTGCTGATAAGCTGGGCCAAATCGATTCGACGGTGCAATTCATGGCACCAGTGGCTGGTGACACGTTGCAGTCTCTCGTCGGCAAAAATGAAGTGCGTGCTACCGACCTTTTGGCTCGTTTGACTAGAACTCAATTTCCCTGGGCTGCTATTTTGTTGCCTCTCTATGAGAAAGATTGCCTTTCCAGTTCGTCCTGATCGCTCCGTTTGAGTCTGCCCGCTGATTCAGTATCGACTACGCTCGCCACTGCTTTCCCCTGCTCAGAAGAAAAATAGTACCCCGCATTATTGCTCAGGCCGGTTCAATCAACAGGAACCTTACGATCTGCACAATGTTTTGCTCCTGGCTTGCTCTTCAAGTAAGTGCCTGCATAGAGGTGTGCTTGCCGCAATTATCTGAAGTTCTCTTGCACATTGAGTGCCGTACGGCTTGAACCAGGAAGGCGGAATTGCAGACATATTTGACGATCCAAGACACAGCATTGCCATTGTAGTGGGTGAGCCCATGATAAATAATAGCGTTTGCAATGGATTACAGGTGAAAAGAGGCTGACCGAACTTGTGTACGCAAAGGTATTTCCTGAAAGGAGTTCCCCGCCATTGATACACTCCACGTGCCGGTTTTCGGGAAGATGACGCCACGCGGGAACAGGATAAGCCTGGGACTACGATCAAGCGCAAAGGATGCGAGTTTGCTTAACTTTTCTCTTGAAAATATCGAGAGGAAGGGATGTCAGATTTGTATCACAGAGCTGGCTGTTGTTCACGGCTGGTGGAAACGAGAGAGATCGGAGTCCACCAAGAATTCCACTCATATTAGCTTGCACTCGTTTCAAATTGGAGTGCCAGCGAGCAGTCAGGCCCCCAAGCACCAATGCCAGTAAAGCTGTGGGTGTTGAGTATTTCCAACTGTGGAAAGGCTCGAGTCAGGGTGGTATTGGCAAAAACTTGCAGTGGGAATTACAAGACTCTTGAGATGTGCGGATCGATGCGATGCAGCTCCTTGTCCATTCCCACTATGGAACCAACAACTCCTTTCTGCGTGCAGCTCACTTTGAAAACGATGTACGTGCAGCGCAGCGAAAAGAATAGTTTTGTCTTGAGCAAGCAGCCGCGGTTGTGACCAATCAAGTAAACTGTCGTGGCTCCACAGCGCACTGCCAAAAAACTAGCAATCCCCAGAAAAAGAAAGCTCACGATGTACTTTCTTGCTGCAGCGCGTGGATTTCCTTCACTTTGTTGCCGTTCCAGTTTTGCAATCTTTGTTTGTTTGTTTGCCATCGTGTAACCTTTCGAACTTGTATCTGCAAGGCGCTGAATCGAAAGAGCAAGCCGAATCCTGGAGTCATCTTCCTCTAAAAAAGTCGAGTCATGCAGTCACGAGCAGTTGCACATTTCCGCGATGCCATTAGTGAACTAGGTAAACATAAAGCTTTTGCTTCGAAAGAGCGAGTCACATCCTCATCGAATTCGCGGCAATACAGATAGAAGATCGCAATGGGATGGCCATGCCATACACGACGTCCACGACCACGAAAATGAGCAGCCGGTTGATCTAGACAACACAGACACGTTAACTGGTCTTGTATGCTTGGAAACGTTGGAGCAGGATCTCGATGACGACTTTAAATTGATGGAAGTCGGCTTCAAAGGTTTCTCGACAGTCTTGTTCGGAACGACATGATCTCTTTTTTGCGCGACAGCATTGCAATATTATGGTGGTAACACTTCATTTGGTGTCTTTCAACATGGCTCTTGCTGTCAACAGCAAAATGTGTGTCGTCGAGCTTATCTGGAGCGACCCTACCTCGATATCTCCAAGCTTGCGAGACCAAGATGACCAAAGCGACTGCATGGCAGCTGGCAATGGCTTTGCATGTTGAGGGAAGTAATTTGTCGGAGTGATGTTCAATGCCTAGTGAATGGCAGCGTGCAAGTTATCGTTCTCTTGGATGTGTCGATGCAGCCTATCCATGTCACAATAGAGATACCACAACAAGCACGACACTGGCGGAAACATTGTTGTAGTGCAGGTACTTTTGTTTGTACCGTGATCAATTTGTTGAGCTACCAATTGTTCTCGTTTGAAAAAGTACACTTTGCAGTTGTACCCATTATGTTAATTGCAACCGCGTGACAGCCGTCACGTTACAAACCTCATTTAGGCTTTGGTTGTCTACCGATATATACCGGTATTTCAATACAAACAGCAAGTGTAATATAACCAGTATCAGCCGATACTCTCCTATGCAAATAGAAGGCCGGATTGTACAGCAGTAATTCGCGGAAGACGGTGGCGATGATCGGCGTCTCGCGCGACGCCGTCGATCTGGAGCGCGCGCTCGCCGCCTGCGCGCAGCATCTACAGCAAGCGCGTGCGTCTATTGTTGCTATCCCGCTTGCGCTATACGCGGAAACTTATGAGCGCTGTTGTCGTGGTGTGCTCTGTGTGTAGAGAAGCAGCTCGTGAGAATATCCGTCGACGCTTTCCATGCAAACTTTCTCGAGGTGCTGCGCAGCAAATACGACGCGTTCGTGCGCGACATGCGTCACCCGCCGGCTGTCGCGAGGTCAGATCCAGCGCACGCTGCAAGCGCTCTGTCGTCGCGAGATCGGTGGTCCAAACGCTCGCTGCAGACTTTTCTCGGCACATTCTTTGCCGTGTACGAGACTCCCGAGCCATTTGATTCCCTTTGGACGTTGCTGCTGCCGCATCGTGTGGACGCACCACATCAGCATCTGGACTTGTCAAAGACCGCGTCGAATGAAGAAGACGAGTATATTACGATCTCGTTTGAGACCTTGAAAGATGCACTCAAGCGGCATGCCACCGACCGATTGTTAAAGCGAGACCCGTTCCCACTCGAGCCTGAGCGATTCCTCGACGCAAACTACTGCAAGCGGAAGGCAGGTCACGAAGACGAGCTCGAGCTCCCGAAACTTCAGACTGCAGTGCCGAAGCGGTCCAGTCTTCCGACTCCGTCGCGACTGGTGGACGCTAGTGCATCAGGACGACACTCGACGACAGCTGCGGCAATATCTTCTTCGAGCGCTGGTGCCGCGCCGCGAAAAGATGTCAGCTATAGCGGCAGCAACAGCACGCCGCTCCTGCAGGATTTCCATGCCGAAGTGATGAAGAAGTCGAGGAATTGGCTCGGCCGTTGGCAAACGCGGTATATGTTTTTACGCTGGAATGAACTCGAAATATGCAAAAAGAACATTTCTGCCCACCGGTCTGGACCAATGAGTGGGGTTCCTGCTTCGCCGAGTGGTAGCTTGTTAAGCTCAGCGTCTGCAAATGCTGCGAAGTCGAAACGGTATCCGTTGCAGACGCTGCTCTCTCTCCAAATCGTGCAGCTGAACGAGAGCGATCCGTCCAAGAAACAAGCGATCAGTCTTCATTTCAAGCACCCAACCGCAAACGGAGGGAACACGACGAAGTCGTTGATCCTAGGTTGTGACAGCAGTGACCATTTGAAATCGGTTGTGATCCAAATCGCGACGTTTGCGCTGTTTTACGGGCTCGCAACGGGTCAAGATGTGCCATCGCTCCAGAAGTTCATTCAAGTTGGTGCCAACCTCGACGTGTACTGTGCTGTCCCAAGCCCAAATGTGCCGCCATTTCCATTGTCGCCGCTGCAATTGGCGTTCTTGCAAAGCACGGAATGGAAACCTGCATCCTTTGAAGCAACAGTACAGCTGCTGGTGCGCTCTGGCGCGGATCCTCGAAGTATCTTACGCTGGAATTTTGCGACCCACGTGTTATTTTCAAGCGCGTACGGTGCTGACGGTGAAATGTCTGCACGGCGACTACTAATGGTTCGACAAAGTATCGACGGAGTGGTGTTTCCGTTCGGAGGCGTCATCTCCGATGACGAATATCAGTGGAATCTGCTCATGTATTTCTGCTGCTACGGTGACCTGGACGGCGCCCGGCAATTGCTGACGACGTTCTCGAAGATATCGAAAAGCAAATGTCTGAAGTATGTCGATCATGTGAACGCTGCTGGCGACAACGCGCTTCACATCGCCATCAAAACATCTCAAAAACATGCAAATTCGGAAGAGCTGGCGATGCTGCTTGTGGATGTCGGCACTGGAAATGCGACCTTTATAACAACAACGGCTTCAGGTACGACGGGTGGCGAGGCAGCAATGACAAGGAGGAGCGTCGTACCGTCCCTTTCATCCTCATCGTCGTACGTGGACTCGCAATTGGTTCATTGCTGCGATGGGAACGGAGAGACCGTTTTCCACCTGGCACTAAAGGCGCGATTGTGGTGTCTGGTGGACAAACTCGTCGATTGCAAAGCTACTGACCCGACGTCTTGTGACCGACACGGGAATACGTCGTTGCATCTGGCAATCAAAGTTGGCGCACCAGTACACACGATCGCCCGCATCATACAGCTGTACCGCCCGAATCGCTCGTCGGCATTCAATTCCGTCAGCTCTGAGCGCAGCCAGCTTGTCACTACGCTTGGTTACGAGAGTCGCGAACGCCACGGCAATGATACACCGCTAACATTAGCCATCAAGTACCGACAAGAAGAAGTGGTTGAACTCTTACTGAGTGCTGGTGCAACAGCTAGTGCAGGGGACTGCCTGTGGTCTCTTGCAACGGTGCCTCTTGAGCCGTTAGTGCATGATCCACAACTTCAAAGTCATGGCAACATTGGTGATGTTGACTCCGCACTACATGTCGCTATCAAAGCTGGATTACAGCATGCAGCTGCGGCTCTCGTTGCCAAGGATGCAAATATGCTACTAGTGGATTCGAATGGAGCATCAGCATTAGCTCTTGCAATTCGCTACGGGATGTACGAGCTCAGTGTCAAGATCGCGGAGAAAGTAGCGGGTGCAGATACTGCTGTACACAATCGTGAGCAGAAACAGTGGATTGACCAGGAGACAGGTGCCCCGGTGTGCATTTTGGCGATCAAAGCCGGCCAGATCGAGCTCGCTGCGCTTCTGCTGGACATTTCCAACAACCAGATGACCCTGAGTCATTTGGCTACGAAAGAAACGCTGCTGCATATCCTCGTGAAAAACATCTCGTGGCTGGAATGTAGCGGGGTCAGTGGCAACAAAACCGAGAATAATGCGCAACAAGCAGAGGGAACAAATGACACTTCCATCGCTTTTGGAGAAGAATCATTTGCTAAGCGGACACGAAGTCGAGTGAAATCTCGTAGCGACGGAGACTTGCGATATTTGCGGATGCCCGGCTTGGATGTTAATCTACCGTCTTCCACTCCAGCAATGACATCTCCACCCACCAGTACCAGTTCGGACGCCAGTGCCGATGCCGTTCGAATCGGTGAACGAATCGATTTTTTCCAGCAAGTTGAAGAAGCGCTGATTCTCGGTATCTTGCAACGGTCCAATGATTGCTCTGTCGTGGCATTGGCCACCAAGCATCAGCCCGTGCACAGCCGATCGTCGTTCCATTTAGCTACCTCCCCGTCTGTCGTCGTCACGGATCACAATGTCGACTCGTACACGCCCTTGCATGTTGCAGCTGCTGGAGGCAATGCGACAAGCAACGTGCTTGGCTTGTTTTTAGCCTATTTGTACGTGAAGTCGACTCCGTCGCGTCTGGAAATGGCTGAAATTCTTGCAAAGACTACGGGATCACATGCTGAAAACCCGCTCCATGCAGCGCTCGGGTCCAATTCATCGTACAACGGATTGCAAATACTCTATGCTTTGCAGCTTGCTCGAGGAAAACGAGATTTATTACCAGTCCAAGATGGCAGCACAGCACAAGCAGCAGGGTCTGACACGCTTCAAGACAGAAAGCGGATTAACTCGATTTGCTCCCAGATACTTGAAGCCGCAACAGTCCCGAATGGCAGCACATCGCTTCATCTATCGTGCCGTTGGCCTCAAAGCGTGGACATGCTTCACGTCACTGACTTGCTGCTCCAAGAAGACGTTTATGCTGGCTGTTGGGATTCCGACGGGGTTACTCCATTGCATGTAGGCGTACTCAACAATTGCGACAAGCGACTGATCCAGCTTTTCAAGCGTCATCACCAGGATTTGAATCTCTGGACTGAAGGAAAAGGTCGATCACGAATTCTTCGAAGCCTCTCTGGTGTAGGATCTGACAATCAACTGCGAGAAACGACAGAGCACAACAGCGATCGACGACGAGGTTCCACTAGAACTTCTGATACAAGTACGTTGAGCAATGGAGAGCGAGCAGGCACCGAGCCGTCCACGCCAAAGACCGCTCTGATGCTGGCTATTGAGTACGAGAATGCCATCGCGTTCCATGAACTCGTCCGGTGTGGCGCACAACTACGAGTCGTAACGCCAAGGTCTCGCCTTGGGCTACTGCACTTCGCTGCGTACAACAAACTCCAAAGCAAAGAGTTGTTATTGTATCTGTTGGAATGCAATAAGCTCGCCGAGTATGATGTCACAGACACTTTTGGACTGACCACAGCAGACGCGGTGAAGTTATTGCAAGAGCAACTAAACGCTGTGAAAGACGTGGGATTGGACTCGTCATCTATTGTAGCGCCGTCTTCTGCTTCCCAAGTGCTTTTTGCGAACCGAAAGACAAGTATCGTTCTCGAAGAAACCAACGACGAGATTTCTGGGTCTACTGGGGCATCGCAACCGAGATTACAGGCAACATCAACTACCAGCGCAGATACTACGAACGGCAGTCGCTCAGGATCGTTGAAGCAGTTGGCACTTCAAATTCCAGAACGCTTGGCTGAACTTGGAGGCAGTGGCGCAGAATTGTCAGCAGTTGGCACAACCACGACTCAATTAGCTCCTCTGCAGTCAATTTCCATTTCGTACTCTCCGCCGCCACCACCGAAGAACGATCATAGTCGGGGAACCAGAGCAGGAGAAGTGTCGCGATTTGCTGATGCTCAAGCAAGTTACGCCCTTGCCAAAGTTCTATCATCCAATACATCAGTGATGGACAACAGAGGGCAGATTAGTGGTACAGCGCCACGAGTACCCGCTGACGGTGGTGATGTCAAGGCTAAAAGCACGCCGGGGAGTCCCTCTCGCGCTCCACGACCGGGAACTGCACGATTCCTGCAGAATTTACCAAAGGCGCCTGGCCTCGATGGTGCTACCATCGAATACTTGCGAGAAGAAGAAAAAGCGACGTTGACACTCGTGGCTCACGAAGCACGGCAGGAGGCAAAAGACTGGTTGAAGAAGCGCATAGGGCAGAAGAAGCTTCTCTCCGATGCCCGTGCGCAGTTACAATCGGCTCAGAAGCACCGAAGGACAGGGAGCGGCAGTGTTCTGTACCCGAAGACTTCAGAGGACCCCCTTGAAAGCCAAGTAGCACTAGGGCTCTCGTTTGGACAAGAGAATGAGCGACTGCTTGAGCAATACAAAGCGTTAGCGGCGAAGAAGTTCATCGACAAACACGTGGCCGAAGCCGTAGCGGAGGCCCGAATGGAGATTGAGCGCGTGAAGCAAGCGATTTTCCAGGAAACTGGGATTTTTCCAGGAAAGACAACAACAAAGCACAACACGTCTGGAGCAAACTCAGTTCGAAGAGACGGTCTGCATCGCACTGCGAGCACCAACAACTCTTTGCTATTATCATCGTCGCTTTCTCGGTCTGAGACGAATGCGACACTATTAAGTGATGAGACTGTTTGGTGGTCGGAGCGTGGCGGTAGTTCAGTTTTCGGCGACGAAGGCGGTATGAACCACACGTGGTTGTCTGCGCAGGGCCGTGGGGGCACGATGCTCAGCGACGGGTGGAACAGCACGTGGCTGTCGTCAACACGAGGAACAGTTATGGAGTACCGCGATCCGCACCTATCGTCGACGTTCCAGAGTTTCCTCGAGTCTGAGTATAACGATCCCTTCGGCGCGGAGAGTATCCCTGGCGTCACCTTTGTCAATGAAAGCGGACGCGAGCCTGGGGAAGATGACCGCGCGGACGAGGACCAATCCGAGGATGAGTATCAGAATCCACTCGATCGGGGTTCGTTTTCCCACGTCATTGAGACGCGCAATTCATTATCGTAAGCGTATAAAGAAACCGGCGCAATGGAAACGAAGGCTGCTTTCTGTCAAAATTGATGCGTGTTGGTTGCATTTTCGCTCGGTGATTAACTTACTGAGTACGAAGAAATTCTTCTACTTCCTGCATTTCTTCGTCTGTGCACATTAAATCATTTGATGAAGCTCCAGATGCAGGAGACGGAGAAGAAGTCTGCCTCGACGGAGTCGATACTGGGATGCCAACTTCAGAAGATGAGGCTGAAGATGCGGATGATGATGACGACGAAGCTGGGGCGCTGGTCGTTGGAGCTGGTGATGGTGCAGTAGACGACTCACTGGACGGGGTTGGAGATGAAGGCGATGGTGTTTTTTTGGATGGAGTAGGCGTTTTCGGCTTTGGTGACGGGCTTGGAGACGCTGAAGTGGGCACCGGTTCGGGTGTCTGTGCCGGTGTGGTTGTAGGCCTCGAGAAAGCGCTGACGTTTGGAGTTGGAGTGGGGTTACTCGTTACCGTCTCTGGTGCACTTGTTGGGGCTTTTGTCGGGGCTTTTGTTGGGGCTCTAGTTGGAGTTTTCGTTGGAGCAGTGGTCGGTGTGGATGTTGGGGCTTTTGTCGGAGCCAACGTTGGGGCAACGGTCGGCCTTAACGTGGTGGGGACTGGAGCTGCTGTTGTCGGAGCTACTGTCGGGGCCGGAGTGGCAGCAGCTCGCTCGGTGTTCCACCAACTCTGCCACCAGTCTACAATTGTATTCGCGACGCAGAGGTCCGTCAGTCAACAACTCTTTCTGACCTACATATGCGCTCCCTTTACCCACGGACACTCTTACCATTCCACGAACTCAGTGCATTCGAGCCCATGCGATCTTGACCAGCGCTGCCATCGTTCGAATGCACGACGCCGCGATCTCCGGTGCCAAACCCCCAGGACGCAAACATGTCCTGCACGGACTGACTGCCCCACGACCAGTTGTTGTTGCTGGTAAAGGAGAAAGCCGCGCTCTCGGCCGCATTGGGCGCGGCCACCACCCGCGGCGCCGCCAGCACAGTGGCAACCAGAAGCACCAGACCGCGCGTCTGCATCCCTCCTGATGATGTGTGTGCAGCTGCAGAAATGACGCTCAATGCTGCGCGGCGATGAAGAAACGAAGACGCTATCCGACGGACAAGCGCTTTTTGACCATTTTGCATCACACACAACAAATCGCCAGTTCGCTGATCAGTCATCATGTAAATAATGTGGTCCACACTATGCAGCGCATCTGACGCTGAATCAGAGCATCTGATAAAGCTATTTCGCCAGTCGTATTTCAATGTGTAGCATAAAGCAAAATGGGCAGCCGATGTGTTGTTTCGATGAGCGAATGGCGCAGTGGCTAAGGTGTCCGCACAGTACGCCAAGTGCGCCAGAGGACCAAACGACAATGAAGCGTCTGGACGCGATTTGGCTCACTGAAGAAGCTCCTGCATGCAGAACTGACGGCACGCGGCAGTAGCGTCCACCGACACTTGTCAGACTCGGACGTGGTCACGTCATGTGTAGCGAGCGCACTCTTCCAGCCTCGTAGTGCGGCGGCTATCGTTTTCGCAGTTCAAGAGCTCCAGAGGATGAAAATGTGTCGTGTTTATTTTAACTGTGAGGCGGACGTCTCGAGGCGCTGTGTTGCAGCAGCACGATTCAACCCAGAAAGAACTTGTTTATGCGTTTTCTCACACCGTCCTGGTCGTCGTATTTATAACTTCCTGCGGACACCTTCTCATTACGAGAACCATGCCGTCACGCACAACAAGAAAGCACGGCTGCGTGCGAGTGCTTTGATGGAGACGCACAGCATCATCCAAGTGAACACGCCGGCAAGTTTTGGAAATGGCCAAGGTACTGGTAAAGAGCAGTCGACTCAGTCCCCCGTCGACATCATCGTGCGAAGCCACCGTCGGGGTCGGTTCCCTGCCGTCTGCGCATATAGTTGCGCTCATTCCGCGCCAAGGCTGTGGCGCCAATGGAAACGTCCGCCCGTGCCGCTCTATCACAGATTCCACGTCTCGTGGGCTCAATGCGTTGGCGCGATCGTGATTTACGGGCTGCTGCTGACGGACGTCATCCGCACTGGACTCGGCGTGGCTGACGTGAGTTCCCTCTACTGGGTGCTGGAGCCCGACGGCCTTTTCGCGCTGAGCGGGCCGTGGATCACTGCAATCGGCACATTCGCAGCACCACACAAGACCGCACCCTCGTCACCACAAACCGATAATCAAACACTGAAACTGTGGCCGTACAAGTTCGACACCACGTCGATCGGGATGCGCGCATTTGCGCGCTTTCTCAACCTGACAGCATGGCCGCAATGCGTCTTCCAGCGCCAGGTGCAATGCGTTGGCGTGGATTTCAACTCCTTGAGCAAAGACACAGTGTTCCACATGCTTGATGCCCTCGTCGACGGGGTACGCGCGCGAAAACTGCATAGGAGCGTTCAGCAACATGCGCCAGTTGTTGGTGCTACGACAGCCACGACACTCCGCGTTCAAAGTACCTGGTACGATCGAGTGCACGATTTCATCCTGCCACCGCTCTTTGCCAGCAAACTGACGCACACGACGCAGGCGCTGTACTTTAATTCGTCTGCGCGTATCGGCTCGGGTCTCTGCTCCCACGCCGTGTCTATTCGCCCATATCATTGCGCGTCTTTTCTCGGGAACGTCAAGCACCTTTCTACAATGGATGGCGCTTTGAACGACCGCCTCGTATCGCAAGTAATCGTGGATCGAGTGGACGCGATGCAGACACAGTTCCCAGCGACCCAACTGGATTTCGTGGTCATCGAGACTAAGAGCGACGCGTTCATGGGCTCGCTGTCGTTCCAGGGCAGGCGGACTGTTAGCATAGTGCTGATCACGCGGCTGCGCAGCTGCACATCTATAGATAACTGCGCGACAGCGTTCATCGACGACTACCGCTTCGATGACGTGCTTGGGTCCTCAAATGTGGCGCAATGGTATCGTATTGTCTCGACGCTGCGCGTGATCGGCCAATCGTACGTCTGGGTTCGCTTGTTCGCGTTAGTTCTGGCGTTCCACCAATCGACGTGCGCAGACCCACTTCTTACAAAGCACTCGCGTTTCGCTCGCTGGAAGCTGACGGCCAAGGCGCTTCTGGTGATCCCGAGCCACGTCATCGTGTACTCGAGCGTGCTCCCGATCGCGTGCTACACGATCGCTCACGCTATAGATTCGTCCATGACGTACGAGATGCTGAATCAAAAGTTCACGACCGCCGACGGAGTCCTGAACGTCAACCTCCTTGAATTCTTCTACTGGAGCTCGATCCAGATGCGCAACATTTGGCTGCTCGCACTCGCTCTGCATGCGCTCTCGTACCTTCGTGCGCAACAGTGCTGGTCGCCGTCGATTGGATCGTGGGGAATCGCTGAGTTTGTGGTCTCCGGCACGTCCATGCTGACGATCTTTGCTCAGTTTCGAGGTCTTACATTACGTGACTCGACGATCGTGTCGGTCCATGAGACTCCACACAGCCCAAAGCTCCAGGCGATCAAGTTTTTCTGCGGATCAGCGTATTCTTTCACGAAAGCCTTCACTTCAGGAAATGCCCTGGACGGCAAGTGCCTCTGCGCCTCGCTGATACTTGTGTGCTCCACCGCGTGCGTTATGAGACTCATCATGAGGTATTTCTGCTGCTGGGATCTATACCAATCGACTGGCGCATACCTTAAAGTCTGGACTAAGACCTGGGTACCACAATCCGCAGGCCAACTTTGGCCAGCCCATAACCTCATCGTTACGTGGCACGACATGAATACGGTGACGTCGATGTGCAACTTGCCGTCAACGTGCTATCAGCGAAAAGAGCGGCAGCTCCGCAGACGCAGCGCGTTGCGCGCCATTGTCCCTGCGCCACCAAGTCTCGTCAACATCAACGCGGCAAGCCTTACATGTGACAAAACCTTCCTCAATGACCCGCTCGACTCGCTTGTGTATCTGTCAAACCTCGTGATGATGACCGATCCGATTACGTTCTGTCGCCTGCGAATCTTCGGGAACGGCGTGCCGCTATGTCTGCTCCAATGCAAGCAGACATCGTGCACAATGCTCATCGCACGAGCGCTCGTTGAGTCTCCACACGATGTTGACATCGACTGGGAAAACTGGGTATTGCTGGCTAAGACAGATTCCACAAAGGTCCCATGGTCAGAGCTGCTCCATTGCGGTACTGTGTGCCAGCCAAACAGCGAATGAGTCTATCTGTGTTGGAGATACCAAAAGATCCTCAGACAAGAATGACTAATCAGCCGCCCTGACGAGCCTGAACCAACAGTTAAGCAGAACGCGCAGCAAAGCGAGACAAGCGTGAGTAGGCAGCGAGGAAGTTGACATGGAACGACACACCTTGCTGCTGTTGTTTTGTTTTTGGGAGCACACACGAGCCATACAAAAAACAAAAACTTTGGTCATTCTCATTTAGGATTCGCGCGCGGCTTGCTGCGCCAAAATCATTTCCTGGATAAACATATCAGACAGCACGATCTTGTCCTGCGCGCAATTCTGAAGCTGTTGAAGGTACTGTACGGCATCGGCGGAACTCGCGGTCGCGGCGTAGTTCTCAAACCGCTGGTGCTCCTCGAGCTCCGAGCGCGCGTATCGCAGCAGTTTGTCGATGTATCGTCGGTGCGCTAAAGACGCCTTCATGAGCACAACACTCAGCGCAGACGGCTCATCAGGACCTGGTACATCCTCTACCATCATCGTTGGCGACGGTGCGGCTGGGGATTCCTCGGCGAACGAATCGTCCAGGCTTGCGTCATTGAGCTCGTCGTTGAGTGCGCGCATAACGGCATCGTCGCCCCTCGGGCTCTCTGGATTTGCATGTGCATTAACGCCTAACTGCTGCTGTTGTTCCAGAAGTTTTGCGCCAGAAATGGTCAAAAAGATCTGATGTGGACGCGCAAACACGCCGTGCTTTGGTTTGCAGCGAAAGTAGTATCGGCCCTTGGCGCTACCGTCATTTTTGCCGTACGGTTCGTCAAGCTCGACGCCAACCCACACGCCTTTTGTGCCTTCGACTTCGCCGAGGAAGCGAACGAAGCCAAACAGCTCCTTCTCGGGAATACACACGCGATCGCCGACCTCAAAATTGTATCCTGCCAGCGGTTGCTCAGCGGTTGCTACAGAAGGAACGTCGCCGTCAATACTGCCCGCGATGGAACCGCTCGTGCTACGTTTCGCCTGCAGGCATAGACAAAGAGAAGCAGGATTAGATACAAGAATGCGCATAACTTCACACGTTGAATGAGCGATGAAACGTACTCGGGCTCCAGTGAGCTGCTAGCGATGTTGATTGCATGGAGGAGAGCGTGAAGTCGAAATTAGACACAGATTAAGCAAATCAATACTGCATTAACAGCAGAACGAACAAGGTCGTACCAATACGGAGGCGTCGGTCATGATGGACTCGAGTCGCTTTTGCACTTTGTAATCGACCATCGTCATGAGCAACGCGACGCGTTTCGGGAACTTTTGGTGGAAGATCAGGAAAAACTCGTGCGACTGACTGCGACAGGACGACGACGCGTCGTACAATGCGTTTTTCAGGCCTTTCTCGAGCTGCTGGACGTCGTTCTTGTCAAGCACGGCGCTCCAGCTCACGAGCACGAGCTTGAGCGCCGTGATACACGACAGTCGAATCAGTTTGTTCTTGCTCTCGAGCAGCGTGTCGACAAAGTACCGCAGCGTCGGCCCTTTCACAACCGTCGTGGTGATCAGCGCCTCGATGCATTCGTTGCAGTAGTTCCCGCACACTTTGTTGCCACCGCCCCGCACGTCCACCAGCACCGGCAGGATCTCGCGCAAAAACGGCACCATGGCGTCGCGCGTGACCTTGGAGATGACCATGAGCACACTACACACTTCCTTCACGATCTGCGAGCGCAGGTCGAGCACGACGCCCTTGAGTGGCTTGAGCACCTTCCAGACCTCGGGCCCGACGGCTGTGACCTCGTCGAGGGTCTCGAACGCGCGCTGGATCTCGCCTAGCGCGCCCATGCGCTCCTGCCAGTTCTCGCTGTGCTTGGAAATGCGCTCCATCTCACGCGAGAGCGTCGCCACGAGCGCATCCTGTCCACAAGGCATAACAAGCCAAATTAGCAAAAAAACAGCACAAAAAGTATCCAAAGCGCTCGTCTACTTCCCCCTCTTGCAGCTCATGAAGGGTGAATGGGAGAGCGAGGCGAGGGACAGCAGGAGACGCCATGCAGGCTAAGGTATGCAGCGCACCTTGCTCATCCTGCTGTGGCGTCGAGCGAATTGAGGCGCGCGCTTCCGCCGACTTCCAGAGAGAGTGCGGACGACGACGACGACCGCCTTATTTGTTTTTTTACATGGCTCCGAATCGAAAATTCTTCCAACCGCACAACACGACGTATCCGATACCATCGACTCGTTAACCGAAACTGTATTGAGTTATGGTTTGTAACAAGACAACCAAACTGAGATGGACAATCATACAGCGTATGGCTACACGAGCTTGTCGAAATGGAAAGCTCTTCATGGAAACCGCGGTGCTCTTGTGTCATTTGAGGCCATTTAGAATATCTTACCAGCCTGATAGTCTGGAATAATCAACGACAATGGACCTGAGGATGTGTCAACGCATTGAAGGTGAAGTTGTACGAGCCAAGTCCTGAACGCAGGCACTACAACGAGTTGAAGAGCTATTAGACCACAAATGAGCACAAATGTCAATTGTATACAACAAGACGGTAATATTGTGTGTGTGGGCACTATCGATGGCCCGCAGACACAGCAGAATTGTGCCACTTTCTTACACGCGCACCAATTGCATGCGGATCGATCCGGTTTCCGGGTCTCGACTACGCCACTGACCTTTCACGAACCGACCCTCCAAGATATCATCCACAGCCTGAGCCGTGTTGAAAATCACAACGTACTCGTTCCGACCCTTCACTTCGACAATCACATCGAACGTTGGCGCGTGCATGCGCTGTGTCTTCGACTTGGAACCACTACGTTTCTTGGCCACTTCATCTCCGATCGTCACGGTCTCGATGCCACCGACGAGACCGCAAAGCTCGGAATTCTTGATCAAGGACCGCAAATCGCCATGAGCACTCGCGATAATCGCGACGCCGCGCTGGCGCACGGTCTGTGCGGCCACGACCTCCGCCAAGCGGCCAATCTCATCGATGATCATTGTCGACACTGTGTGGTTCTGCACGCACTCGACCATCACCTGCGCCTGGACGTCCAACGATGGCACCATCATGCGCCGCGCATAGCCGACGTGATGATGTGGGACATCACCATCACCGCCAATCTCATTCGATGTATCGATGATGCAAACACTTTGATGACCCGAACAGCTTAGCGACCGTGCAATGTCTCGAATCAACGTCGTCTTGCCGTGACCTGGAAGTCCGAGGATCAACACCGAAGGTGCCGGGACACCTCCAATAGAAATGGCTGAGGAAGAAGCAGCAGGGCCACTACTATGAAGCACATCAAGCACAACATCTGATACACCAGGGAACGCGCGGCCAACGCGGAGCGTGAGTCCGTAGACCTCGTTGGCCTTGTTTCGCATCGCCGAGATTCGATGCAGAGACCCGTCGATGCCTGCGCGATTATCGCCTCCAAATTTGCGCATGCCAATATTCTGCACGACCAGCGCAATATCTTCTGGTGTGACCAAGGCTTCTGTATTACCAGCATCACCTTCGCTTTCAAGTAGTAACTTTCGGCCTTGGCCATCGACAAATACGTACGCTTGACGGCCTTTATCCAGTACCACGTCGATGATGCGGAAAATCATCTCAGGCTGCTCAAACAGCGGCGCATTGCGGAAACGAGCGGGAAGCAGACGCAATAAGGAGTCCATGTCGGGATCAATGGTCTTCGAAAGCATCGTGGGAGTGACCCCACGCAGCGCGAGCAGCTCCACCGACGCCAATCGACACGCTTCGTCAACCCATACGGATCGGTTTCCGTTGTTCTTGACCGCATTGATCGCTCGTTGCTCCGATGCTTCAACGAGTTGCTGTACGCTTTTGTTGCCGACACCGCTCGATAGGACGCGGAGGATCGTCGGAATGCACTCATGCAGCAAGAGCACGTCCAGCACTGCGTACTCTAGAAACGCAGTCGACAATGGTCTCTGGAGCACAAATTGCTTGTTTGCGTCCATAATCTGGTGGATCATAGCTTTTGTCGGGTGCTGAGTGAGTTTCCCATTCGGATGCCACTCTGCGAGCACGGTGTTAAAGCCACTGAACATCTCTCCCTCCTTTGTCGAGCAAGCTTCCATGACGAGCTGCGTATCTAGGACGCCCTGGAGCGATAATTTCTCGGCACTTTTCTGCCAAATTCCAAGCGCATCCATGTGTACATCGTGCAGCACTTTCAGAACATTGCGCGCCTGGAAGAATGGCGTCAACGCGTCGAGAAGAGTTTGCTCCCCAATAGCGAGACCATCGAATACGTAAATGCTGCTGACATCGACGCAAATCTGAAGCAACGACACGTGGCCTGGGACACCTTCAACGTCTATGACAACAGTGTACTCATCACCTTCTCCTCGCCAGATTCCACCTCGCTCACATAGCTCGATGAGACCACTTTTTGTAGAGATGAACATGTATTCGACGCCAGGTCTCCCCGTAGAAGGCGAAAGCGATCGTATCTCCAGTTCCGATGGCACAAGCGATGCTACATCGTCCGACACATCATTGATCAGCAAGGCTAGCGATGGTGGCAATGGCGATGCGCTCTCGTTACCGGGTTGGTGGTGTGCGGTCGGTATCGAGTCTGGCGGCATTATAGCGATCTCCTGCCCAGTATTCCCAGCCAGTTCATCTCCGTTGCGCATCGCAATATATTCATCAATACGTCCGTTGGCACGCATTTCGTCTCTCACTTGTAGTTGCAGCTCGCACAAAGTGGCGCTCATTGTCTCAAGCTGCTTTTGATACATAGCGAGCTTTCCAAAATTCTGATTCTTGCACGCTTTCTCAATCTTTCGGACGAGCTTGGCCTTCTTCTTCTCCTGTTTGGCATACTTTTCAGCCACAGGTGCGTCCTCTTCAGCTTTTTCTTTCGCTGCGCGCTTTTCAGCCTTTGTCAGCGTTCCCCCTTTCTTGGTAAAGTACGCGCCGGCGCCATCAGTCAGATCCTCATGGTACGTGAACCACAACTTCTTCGTGACCTGCAGCCAGCGCAGGTCTGGGGGAACCACGCCGTCCTTGACAAGCTTTCGGACTGGGCCCAGTCGCTCGACCTGATGCATGTACGCTCTCCCGTCCGGGTCATTCGTGATCAGCGACAGGATCGCGTAATTCAGCTGCTTGAAATGGGGCGACGCCTTCAGTCGCACGTCCAGCTCTTCGATCGACAAGATCGCGTCTGAAGGAGCATCCGCGTCATCTATTGTCGAGGACGCTGCTGATATCGAAAGTGACGATGGCGGTTGTGGCGGCGGTCGTGGTGGCAGTGGCGCGTCGAAGCTCGCAGTACCATCAGCATCGCCGCTGAAGCCTGCGAGCCACCTCTGCAGCTCCTCCATCAGCCAAGATCTGCTTGTGGAAACAAAGTGAAACGACCATCACTCTTGATGTTTTGTAAACGTTAAATAACACGTATCAGATGAAATGGATCAGATACATGCAACGAGTCCATTTGACGAAGAAGCTGCCATCATGGCAGCAAAGAAAGTTGAGCTGCCATGGCTGTCATCGCATTTGCTTATTAAAATCGCAAAATTGTTGATGCTGCTAGACACATCAAGTTTAACAGCGCACAAGCAGCCTACGCGAGTGGCAATTCGCACATTTTGCGCAAACTAACGAGGTCCACGAGCAAACATGCGCGTTCCTTGGCAAAAAGGCCGATCGATACGAAATTTCATTTCCGCGTCACTTGCCACGGAAAACGAAACAGCACCAGCGCATTCACAGTTCATTTCTTTGGCTGTACGATGGGCATGGACGTGATTGTGCAACACTTTGTTTGGGTGCTTGGAGGTGCTCGATTCCGTTCAGTGATTCTTAATCCGCTCAGCTCGTTTGTGATGGGCGTAGGAGTTTGAAGTTCAAGCTTCTCTGGGTCCAAACGGGAGTTCTTTGTCCCTCCCGGGGGAAACTTCAGTCGAGGGAGTGCACTTCACACCCGATTCTGAACTTTCGCCGCTTGTCTTTCCTTTTGCTCCATGTGGAAAAAGTGTTGTGTGTGTGTGGGAGACTCACGACGCGACACGCAGCTCCTTTTTTTAATACGCCGCCTCAAAGTTCAAGGCTGCTGATAAATAAATTCAGTCAAGGCGCACAGGACCCTGTTGGTTATTCACTATCCCGTCGTGTGGACCTCTGTCTGCTGCGAGAGTCATCACAACGCGCTGGATGATAGCGGCCATCGCAGCTCTCAAACTCTACCTCGGCGAGAGAAAACCAAGCAGAGTTGTCGCCCTCCACAAGGCACAACGCGAGTTTACTTCACTGCGCTGTAAGCAAAAAACATAAACGACAGTGGAGCACTGAACAACTCGGCGGTCTCGCCAAGCAGGGTACAGTGTACAACAGACTGATGCGCGACTCGAAAGCCAATCCCGACAGTTGGCTATGACGCTACAGTATGAGAAGGCAGCAGATGCAAGCGATCCGCGCTCCATCATGTTTGGGTTGAGCTAGAACGCGATGTGTGCCGTCCATGTGGTCGGGCTCCCCAGCTGGTGCAAATAAATAACGAAATGATTACGGCCAACACGTGAGTATGTTAAAACGGTGCCAAAGCACCGCATGAATGGCGCTTAACAGAGCTCTCACCATCATTTCCTGCAGCCAAAAAGTTTCAACTTTTTAAAAAAATACTGTAAATATCGAATGATGTCCACACACTCACTCACACTGCAGCAGATGGCCGCGTGGTAGGTACAGTATATTCTCAGCAACAGCGCCAAGCACGCACGCACGTCCGCGACTGTCGCCAGCTCCCTCCTTTCCTCGCAGACCATCCCCGCGAAGTCGCTCGCTCTCGAAAGCACAGCTTCTTCCTTATTGCAAACGGCGGATAGTATCCACGAGCGCGCGTGCGTCAGTCCCTCGCAGCAATTTCACAATGGGCAACAGCGCCATTCCCACGTTCGTGTTCGTGGTCGCTCGCTCTCCGAGCGCCGTCACGCGGGCCATCATGACGGAGGGAAACTTCAGTTTCGAGGTTGAACTTGTGCGTGTGTGTGTGTGTCACGCAATCGGCCGGCTGCAACGGTGTTGATGTCTGCAACTAGTGTTGTGGCACCCCCAGACAACAGCCGCATCGCGGTCGCTTTCCCTCAGTCAAATGCGTCTTTTATGAAGAGCGAGGGAATGGCAAGCGGTTGAAGCCGGTAGAGACGGGAGCCGACCCAAACTTCAGCAAGTCCGGTGCACTCTCTCGTCAACTCAAACGCATGCATGCAACGCGTGCGCTCTTTTTTATTCCAGGTAGTGTGCGTCTGGATACTCTTTGCGATTCGTATGAGTCTCAGTATGGGAATCTTTTCCGCCTGTAAATGACAGTCTGGCGCTTCCAGTGCGCCAGTCTTTCGAGCCATTTCTGAAGTTTCTTTTATCTTGTTTTTTTCCAGTTGGCAGCTGCATAAAGTCGATAAACGAGTGGACACCAAAGCGCAGATAGAAATATTACCTTCTCTTGTTTCCTGCCAATTGACGAAACGCAGCAACAAAAGACAAAACCATACTTAACTTCAGGAAGAAGACCGCCCCACTTTTAGAGTTTTTAATCCTCGATGTGTGTGCTTTTGAGGCAAAGCGTCATCATCATCGAGCGCGTCTTCTGCCGGCGTTACATGGCGCGCGCGGCCAGCTGCCAGTCGCCCGAACCTCGGGAGAGAGGGGAGCGCACCGCTTTTTCGAACACGGGAAGATTGCACACCATCTGGGGTGGTGTACCTACCGTACGAGGGCGTCGCTCTTTATCCAGAGTCGCACGAGTGCCAACACGGCAGCTAATGGTCGAGGCGCAGGAGCGGACCGCGTTGACATTCTTCTGCAGAATAAACATAGTCTCTCATACAAAGTCCAAGATGTTTTTGGTTGTTTAGTGGAAGGTGTGGACCTTCCCCACCGTGCGCGCTTTGAGTGTCAAAGGATGGATTCGTGGGCAAAAAACCCACCACTCACTCACTGGCCTTTTTTTATGCGCACGTAGAAAAAGAAAACTTCAGTTTTTTGTTCAAAAAACCTTGATGACATCAGATTAAAACCTTACGAATGGTATGCGCGAACATTCCACGAGGTTTTAATATTCCGTGGAAAGCCGAAAACGCATTACTCGCAGGTCTCACTGTCCTCTCTATATCGGCTCAACGACTCGTATCACTCGACTATGGATTGTGTTATATTGACTTTAACGTAAAGATTTTGCCTCTTTATATCACATGATATTCCTTCTGGAAGGATACGCAACTTTCGGAGGGCTTTCCTCGCTCCTGTTTCCTGATGGGCGACTGGCCGCCGACACTCGTTTACGGACCTCGCAATACACACGCCCAGTCAGTCAGTCTGTCAGGGAGTCGTAGGGTGTGGAGCCGCCACCTGCCTGCGGGTCGCTTTTTTCCTGTTTCTTCTTCTGCTGTTCCCAGTCTTCCGGCGTGTGACGCAGCGGCGCGTCGGCCTATCACTTGTGATTTCCTGCGTTTCGACGCCGACGACGTGGTGGCGCGGGATCGCAGCGTGCTCTACTGTACTCCCAGTCCCCCCCCCTCTCCCTCAGTGCGCGCGCTGGGAGGGAAGAAAGAAAGAAAGAAAGAAGCAGCAGGAGTGGGATCCGCAGGCCACTCGCTGGATTGAATCGATTGGCGTCCCTCCCTCTCCTGTTCATCCGTTGGCGTCAAGACGAGCATTCGGCCTGCGCGAGTGCGACTTTATTTCTCCGCGTCGTCCGTCCTTCCATCCCATTCGTCCGTCCTGTCGAACACGAGCGGCAGACGCGCGACGCGCGACGAGCTTACTGCAGTTTTCGTTTTGAATTTGTCGAGTCGATCGCGAGCTCAGGCAGGCGAGGGACTTCTCTCTCTCTCCCTTCCTTGGCGCATCGATCGATCCCCCAGACAAGCGAAGCCTATGATGAGGGATATCAGTGCCAGGTTTAAATACAGTGAACGCGATGCGATGACCGCGGCCAAGCAGCACGCCGTGGCCACATCGCCGACGGACCGCACAGAGAGCGCCCAGCCGCAGCCACCGACATCGACAATAGCTGCAGCGAATAACGACGGATTGAGAAACACAACGCACGCGCAAACGCATCAGGACGCGTGCCCGCCGCGAGATCTTATCCAGCGCTGTCTGAGGAGCTACTATCGGGATGTGGAAAATGGCACTGCGACGTGGAGATCAGTGAGTCAACGCATGCAAGAAGACCTCGCACCGTACTCGATCTTGAAGCTCGGCGGGTTCTCGCTGGGCAACATCTCGACCAAGTTGCTGGGTCACGTGCTCGTACACATGACCAACCTGCGCACACTAGACCTCGGATTTAATCGCATCACCGATAAAGGCGCGACTTTGCTCGCGAAGGCGCTGGAACAGAATGTATCGCTGGAGAGTTTGTATTTGAGCGGGAACGACATTGGACCTGCGGGCGCCAAGGCCATCGCGCAGTCGCTGGCAAAGAACACAACACTGCGGAGTCTTCACCTGAGTGGGAACAACATTGGCGAAGAAGGTGCCAAGCACTTGGCCGAAGGGTTGAAAGTGAACGTTGGCCTTCGGTCGTTGTATATTGGGACCAATGGAATTGGAAGCAACGGCATGCAGTGTTTAGCCGAGGCGCTCACCGTGAACAAGGTGCTTGAGGAGCTCACGTTGGGGCAAAACAAAATCGGAAGCAACGGCATCAAGCACATCGCCGCCGCGTTTGCGTCCGGACAAGCCGTGCTGACGACGCTCGAGATCGGGAAAAATGGCATTGACCAAGAAGGCGCGCTCGCGCTCGCCAAGGCGCTGTGCAACGGCAATCCGAACTGCCTGCAGAATTTGTACATTGACAACAACCCGATGGGTGACGTCGGTGCCGGTGCCTTTGGCGCGCTCTTGGCGAAAAACTCTGTGCTGCGCGTGCTGGATTTAAGTTATTCGCAGATGTCGTTGCTGGGACTGCGGGATTTGAGTATGGGGCTCGCGTACAGCAGCTCGTTGTTGTGCCTTCTCCTGGATGGTCATGACTGGGCGAGCACACAGTATATGAAGAAGACCAATGGGCTGACAGGCATGTCGCTGTCGTCCAAGGGCGCGAGTAATTATGCGGCATCGTGCATCGTGGGCGCCATCAATTCCAACCCAAAGTCGCTGTTGCTCAAGTTGACGGGCGTGGATCTTAGTTTAGTCGTGTCTCCGCCGTCGAATGGGGGCGAGCATTTACTGTCAGAAGATGCAAGTGCAGAAGGAGGTAATCGAGATCGAGAGACTGGCGTCGGCGTCACAAGACGGTATTCCGATACGCTGACGCGCAATGAACGTATTTTGAAATATTTACAAGAAAACCGACGACCGCCAAGTGAAGTGCCGAGCTCCAATAAGCGCAAGAATGTCGATCAAGCGAACGCTTCTGTGCTCACGTCCTCGGGATCCTCCTCCAGCGATACGAGTGAGCAAGTGCACCCCAAATACCAGCGCCTCGATGCCAACGGCCCTGTGAAGTCGAGCTCGTCGAGTGGAAGCATTGGCAGCAACAGTGAGGCGATGGCTACTGCTAGTGCTGCTAGTGCTACTGCCAATACCGCGGCAGCAGCACCGTCGTATTCTACGAGAAGGCCACCACGTGTGGGTCTGCCCTCGCGCGGATCCATCGTCCAATTCCCGACGACTCCTGCGCAGAATCGTTTGTCGCTAAAAAGTCCGCGATATGAGAGCACGATGGAGATTCAAGTGCGCAAAGTGATCCTTGACATTGCCAATTTGCCGTTTAACGCCGACGAGTACGCGACGCTCCAAACGTACTATTTGGGTGGCTGCATGAGTCCAAAAGAGGACGAAGTGGAAGAAACCAAAGGAAGCGTTGATGCGGACGACGAGGCCGCGCTATTGGGAGGGAAGCGACAGCGGAAGAATTCACTCAGTTGTGCGGATGCAGATTTGTGCCCGGCGTGCCGCACAAGTCGTCTGGCTAAGTTCCGCCGAGTGATGTTGCTGAAAGCTCGTTTGGAGTCGAAGAAGGAAGCCACGGAGGAGAAGCTTTTGGTGATTTTGCGTCAACTGCACTACCTCATCGGCGTGTTCCAGCACGTGGACAACGCCGACGACAAGATTGACAGCATCCTAGTGTCGGCCCACGATCCGTCGCTGCTGGCGTCACCACCGCGACCGCGGCAACAGACCGCTTCAGGACTTCCTCCGACAGCGCCGTACGTGTAAGCGACGCAAAATAATAGTATAGAGGCAGCGTTTATTCAATGCCAGGATAGGACAATCACCTGCTCAAGCTTCGGCGCACGCTACTGATCCAGCCAGCCAGCCAGCCAGCCAGCCAGCCAGCTACAAGCAGCGAACCCCCGACAAACGGACCACCACGTATTTATCGATGACCCGCACACAGACTCACAATACAGACACTATGGGCACGACAGCACATCCTTCTCAGTTGTATGGGTTGTAGAGACTCGCATGTCCCGCGCCGTTCGGTCGCGGTGGCTCGCATTTTACCAGAGAGAGCGAAAAAAGTATCCACTTTGTGCGCTTTGTGCTACATCGTGACGGCGACGAGCTCTTTTGTTGCTGATATACCTCTCTATACGATGAATTAACGAATCGCTAGATATAGGATATAACAGTTCTTAATTACAGAATAGTACCACAAAGTATAATGAAGCAAGTTTTTTGATTGAAATATAGGTTGTTAGAAGATACCAATAAAAGAGGTATTATCAAGAGATCCAGAAACGTCGACATGCCGGGCTTTTCTCTTGCGTGCACTGGCCATTCCCGAATCCTGGTAAGTACGATCTTCCTTCCAGGGAGCCAATCAGCTTGCGTCACGACCAACCCAAAAGGCTCAGACAATCCGACCAGGTATACAAATATAAAGTGATTCATCCACCACCTGGTGGATTCCTTTAAATTTGACCAAGTTGGTCGGGATTTGGCTTCCATCCTCTTGCGGCACAAATTAGGCAGAGCTCATAACCCGAAGCGAAGCAGCTCGCTATCTCCATCTCTCTCTCCCTCTCCCTCATTCTCTGCACAGCATGAGCGCCGTCAGCATCGCCGACAAGACCCCTCGCGTCGTGGACGAAGTGGCCAAGTACGTCAAGCCGCAGGCGCTCGGCGCGCGCGAGCTGCAGTACGGCACGGCCGGCTTCCGCGAGGAAGCGTCGCTGCTTACGTCCACGTGCCACCGCATGGGCATCCTCGCGGTGCTGCGCTCCAAGTGCGAGGGGAAGATCACGGGCATCATGGTCACGGCGTCGCACAACCCGGGAAGCGACAACGGTCTCAAGATCATCGACCCGCGCGGCGATATGCTCAAGCAGAGCTGGGAAAAGGTACGCTTGGCATGTACTAGAAAGTGTGATGCCGATCGAAAGGCGCCTCACGTTGTATCTTCTTGGTTTTTTATGCTGTATAGTACGCGGTGCAGTTGGCGAACGCGAGCCCAGACAAGGTTGTGGACATTCTCGACTCGATCATCTTGGCTGAGAAGATCAACTTGGACCAGACCGGCAACGTGTTCATCGCGAAGGACACCCGCCAATCCAGCGAGGTAATTGACCTATCGAACAATTGATATGGAAATAGTTCTATTCATGCCACTGACGGTTGTTGCTGCAAACCACATTGACTCCATTGTAGCATTTGGCGGAATTGGCGCGTGAAGGTGCGCTTGTCGTTGGAGGCAACGTGCTTGACTTTGGTCTGCAGACGACGCCACAATTACACCACCTTGTCCGCATGGTACGTACAGCTGGCTAATTGCGTCATGTGCATGACGGTCTTGTGCTGACACTCGGCATGTGCTTGTTGCTGTCGTATGCAGTGGAACTACGAACAGTACAACAAAGGCGATTGGGCTTCGGAAGTTGGCTACTACAACATGCTCACAGATGCGTTCAAGCAGTTGACTGCGAACATCGACTCCAAGAAGTTGGAGATGCGGACGCCACTGTACGTCGATTGTGCGCACGGTGTCGGTGCCTTGCAACTCGCGAAGCTCGCCAAGGAGTTGGGCGAATCGCTGCACTTGGAGATTGTCAACACGCCGAGCGACGGCGAATTAAACCACGAAAGCGGTGCGGAACACGTGCAAAAGGCTCGCAAGCCTCCAACTGGTTTGTCACGCGACTCGGACCGTGGCAAGCGTTACTGCAGTCTCGATGGCGATGCCGACCGTGTCGTGTTCCACTACTTTGATCAGGAAGGTGTGTGGCACTTGTTGGACGGCGACAAGATCGCGTGCTTGTTTGCTGAATTTTTCGCCGACAAGCTGCGCATCCTCGAGCTCGATCGTGAAGGCGTCTCTCTTGGCTGTGTGCAGACCGCGTACGCGAACGGCGCTGCGGCGCGATATTTGCAGTCGCGAGGCATTCGCGTGGCGCAAGCCAAGACTGGCGTCAAGTACTGCCACAAGAAGGCGACCGAATACGATGTGGGTATCTACTTTGAGGCGAACGGCCACGGCACTGTGATCGTCAAAGACGCACTCATGGACAAGTTGCACAAGTGGGAAAACACGATCCACGACGAGCGCAAAAAGCAGGCGCTTGCGCAATTCTTGGCGGCGCACCAATTGATCAACCAAGCCACGGGCGATGCCATGAGCGACTTGCTGTTTGTGGAAGTGCTGCTGATCCAGAAGAACTGGTCGATTGCAGACTGGGATCGCATCTACCACGACCTCCCGAGCCGTCAGACGAAGGTCAAGATCTCCGACCGCAGCGTGATCAAGGTTGACGAAGTGGACGACACCAAGGTGCTTGGCCCTGACAACCTGCGCTCGGCGCTGGGTGAGCTCTTGCAGGCGTACCAGTCGAAGCAAGGCCGCGGTTTCATCCGTCCATCGGGAACCGAAGACGCTGTGCGCGTGTACGCGGAGGCGCAGACTCGGGCCGATGCCGATGAGCTGGCGCTGCAGTTGGCCATGTTGGTGCACCAACACGCCGGAGGCGTCGGCGCCGAGCCAACCTCATTTGTCGCGTAACTCAACACCGGAAGCAGAGACATGACAAGAAACAGAAAAAGAGTGAAGGAGGAGGACAGTTGTGTCTACGTAGTTAGTGAAGGTTGCGATTGGAAATAACGCAGCGCGTCATTTTTTTCTTTTCCCAAAACTGAATCCATGCAGCACATTTGGTGGTGTCTTTGGGTAGAACATGCGGATCTACTGAAGCGCCCCCTCCAAACTAGTAGACTCTTTGAAATAGTATTGTGGTTGATACCAAAACTCGCTTTTGATACTAAAGTATTATCCATACTGCTTTCTGAATTAGTATGCTACTAAACTTAATTTTTGATACCGAAAGTGCTCATGATACCGAGTATCAACGTCTCAGAAGGAGGAGCATCAAAGATTAAGCACAAGATGCATAGCGTGCGATGGCGCGCGGCCGCTGTGGCGGCGATGCTCTGCGTTGCCACAACTGCAGCAGGAGAAACGTCAGTCACGACTACCGCTACGTCTGCAGGCACTAGTGACGAGCTGTTTGTCCCGCTTCGAGCCGCCTCGCCGCGAGGTCTGTCGACGTTTGCTACGAATGTCTCCAGCGACTTGGAGTTCGAATGGGCTCAGTACGAGGCGCTTCTCATGTCCAGAGCTCGAGCGAGTCCGTTGGTCCTGTACTTTAGCAGCACCCCTGGCGATTGCGAGACGCCCACTTATGCAGCTGACAGCGACAAAGATGAAGACGATGACGAGCTGCTGTGGTTCAGTCAGAGCGCATCTGCTGAGTCAGCGTCGAGAGAATGCATCGACACTCAGACGCAGGAAAACGCGTTGCTCGTGGAAGCACTCGATGCGGCTGCGAACGCATACGCTAACCTCCATATCGTTTCCATCCCAAAGGAGCTCCTCGACGTGATGCTTCGCTATGTGAGTACCGCTTACCATTACATGCTCCTCACGTATTTCTTTCTTTTCAGCACTAATTCTAGTTGTGCTACTTACTACTTGTACGACGCAGCACCGCATAACGACTCGACCGTCGCTGCTGTGGGTCCCGCCGCGCTCGTCGCCCAACTTCCAGCGGTACGCGCATCCCGAGACAAACTTTCTGGATCTGTCGTCGCACGACAAGCTCCTCGAGATTTTCCAACAGCAAACTAGCAATCCTCAAAGCGGAAGGAAAAACACCAAGTTGGTCCCACCAGCGACCAACAAAGCGAACAAAAGAGAAGCAAACGGTCAGACTCTATCTGACGAGCAGCAACTCGGCGCCATCGTGAGCGAATTCATCCGCCAGTGGTACGTGAAAAGCAAGCTGTCGCCGTCCATGTCGTCTTCCAAAGTAGCGACTCGACAGGGACCACAAGGCGAGTCGTCGTCGTCCGTGGTGGAATTTCTGCCGGTGGTCGGAGTCCTCGCGTTCGTCGGGTTCATAGTGTACGACAATCGCGAGGTCGTGCTGCGCACGCTGCAAGGGCGCTTTGTGTGGTTTGTCTGGAGTTTGGGCGTCCTGTACGTCGCGTACAGCGGCATTTTCCACGCCGTGATCCACGGCATGTCGCTGTTCTACTTCCACCCGAGCTACGGTTTGGTGTTTTTCCATCCGAGCGGGCGGCGACAGTTCGTGCTTGAGGGATTGCTCAGCGGCTCGTGGAGCTTTTTGATCTCGCTCGCGGCGTTCTCGATCGTCGAGATCATGCCGATGCTGCGCTCGAAATCGGGGCGAAGCGACATGCTCGGGCTGCCACTGCTGCTCATTGGCATCGCGTATACGATCCTGCACTTCACGTTCATCTCCAAGCATCCATGGCTTGCCAAGTAAAGAATATGATGCGTGCCATTGGCTTTCAATTACGAGTTTGTCGTTTGCTTGTCTCTAAAGTGTTTTAAATGGCTCATTGCATGCCAGCGCTCTGCGCCTTGAAGAATTCATGAAAGCGAGTGTAAATGTCTTCACCCGAGATCCAGGGCACCACGGACGCATGCACTTGGTCGCGATGCGCGTTGATCTTGGCCAAGAGCTCAAACGATTTGCCGCCCTCCAGGTCATCTTGGCGGGCAAATACCATATCGTTCCTGTGCCATAAAGAAAGCAAATATGCAAGTCAGTATTACCGATATCGAAATGAGTCGTCTCTCATGCACAATCATACGTACTTGGATAGCCGCGTGGCAGGACAAAAGTCCCCAGCGCCGTCGCCGACGTACAGCACGCGAGCAAACGGGTCCTTGCGCTGCAGGATCTCGTTGAGAATCCGGCCTTTGCACATGTTGAGCGGACAGTGTGGGCACCCGTGCGGCTCGCTGTCGCTTGGATGGTGCGGATCGACGCGCAGTCGCCGCCCATTCCCGCTCCCGTCGTCGTCGTCGAAGCGCGCGGGATTCGTCACCACTTCGCTCACATGTGCGCTCAGCTCGTAATGGTCCAGCAGGCTCTGGATGTACACCGTGTTGGCGTCGCTCACGATCTTCACCTCGACACCAAAGGACTCGGCGGCGAGGCGCAGCGCATCGAGCATCTTGCGCTGCACTGGGACCCGCGCCGCCGTGGTCTTGATGACGTCCGCGGTGATGTGCGGCCGGTCCACGTACAGGCGGCGCGACACTTCCTTCACGAGCTCCGACCACGTCATCGTTGTGTCCTGGAACTCCAGCAGTAGCTCCGGGTACAGCATCTGCACCATGAAGATCTCCGAGTCCACGTCCACGAGCGAGTAGTCGTAGTCAAACACCACGAGTACGCGCGGCGCGGCCATGTTGGCGCTCGTCGTGTCGAATGCTGTCGCTGGGTTTGTTGAGGCTGGTGTCACCATGGCGGCGAATACGGAAATGGGCTCATGGAGATCATGGCGTGAAGCTACTCGTGCTGCAGTCTCTGGCGTCATTAGGCATCCGCGAACGCCGTCACTACACAGGGAGCTCAGTTTACCATGGAATACGAGTCCATTTCCAGCCCGCCACTATGGAACCGCACGACTCATCCATCCATCGAACCAGGTAATCAGTGATTAGTATGACCCGAAAAGGCAAGAAAAACTCCCGTTGGTCACGATTAGATGCTCAATAGGTTTTCATTGGCTGAAATGTGGGAACATTCGATGTTTTGTGACGTGAACCACGTCAGAGGATGCTCGTAACGACGTGATGTGGTCCACATGAAACAGTACCTTCGATGCATTTTGGGACTACCGGGAAGAACAGCACGTTGCCCCGATTTCCTTCTGCAGATCTTACATGGGTGCAAGCAATCCCATACCACACGTATCGCTCCGTTCCGTGCGTCGCTACGAGTGCCACTTCAGCTTAATCAGCAGCACACAAGAGCAGCGAAGACTCCGAGCATGAAGGTGCCGAGCTCCATCTCCCCCGCCAAACCCGCGCAGAACAGCAAGAAGGTGCGCCACTCGACACGCGCGATCCCCAATCTGGGCAAGAGCAGTCGCGTCTGTGACGCAAGCACTACGTCACTCTCGACAGACAAGAAGCCCGTGTGTGACGATTTAAAGTCAGATGTACCACCGCATGCGGTACGTGCTGCGATAAAGCAGACGCCAGCTTCAACTGTGCCCGGCCAAGGGTTTGCGTGGCTCGTGGCGGCATTGCGCATCTTTTACGAGGAGAAGGGGCACTTTGCCGTGCCGCTCTATTACAAGATCCCCGTGCGGCTCCCGAGTGCGCAACCGTGGCCGGAGAAACTCCGCGGTGTGCGATTGGGGAGAGAGCTCGCGATGTTCATGGACGTGTCGTATGAAGCCGAGAACGAGCCGATCGTGCTGGAGCTCTTTGAAATGGGGTTCCCGTTGGTCTCGGACTGGAGCCAATACCTCTGGGAAGAGCTCACGATGCACTGCCTGCGGATCTACGTGAAGAAAGAAGGCGACGTAAACGTCCCGCCGAGTTTCATTGTTCCTTACAAGGACGAGCAATGGCCACTCATCGCGTGGGGGTACACGCTCGGCGCTCAGCTAGAAGACATCCGAAAGAGCCGCAAGCGATTGCCTAGTTACCAGATCGAGGACCTCGACGCGCTCGGGTTTCTCTGGGATTCCGTCCAAGCCAAGTGGAGTGGTGCATTCCTGCCGGCATTTCGAACATTCCACAAGTTGCACGGCCATTGCCACGTCCCCGAGGCGTTCGTCGTGCCTAAAGGCCGCAAGCAGCAGCAATGGGCGTCGAAATTGGCGAGATACCCACTGGGCAAAGTGTGTCAGGAAGTGCGAAGTTCGGACGAGTATGCTGAGGTTTTGGAGCGGTCGGCAGATGAGTTGAAAGAACTTGGGTTTTAACATGCACTACGGCGAATCGATCGATTAATTTAGTAACAATGGCAATTTGCACCTCCCAAGGACGGACGAATGGCTTCACTTTGTGACGACTCCACAAAGTTGCATTATCGGTGAAATGCTCGTGTCGAAAAGACAGTTTTTGATGGAGAAAATATTTGGTATCGTACATTATATGAATAGTGTTTGTATGCTTCTATGTGCTATGTTACGCGTGGATGCAAGGCTTCTTTGCTTGTCATTGTGTGTCGTCAATAGGCCGCAGAGCTCAATGGTGCTTTCGCGACATCCTTTGTAAACTGCGCCAGAATCGTGTCGACGTCGTCGTATTCTGCACAGAATTCCTCGATTTCGGCTGGCGTGAACTTCTGGTCAGTTGCAGTGAACACTTCATCGAGAGCCTTCGTTTGCTCCGGAGTGAACTTTATCATGCAGTAGTACTCGATCATCTCCTGGATCTGCGGGACGCCCATGTGAGACAACAAGAGCTTCTTGTTGACTCGACCGGGGCGAATGAGTGCAGGGTCCAGCTTCTCTGGATGGTTGGTCGTCATGATCACGATTCGACCAGGGCAGTCGATGACGCCATCGAGCACGTTCAAGAGCCCAGAGAGGTTCAAGCGGTCGCTCTTGTCCTTTGGCTTGAGCACTGGATCCACGAGCTTTGGAATGTCATCCTTAGAGCTGATATCCTTTGGTGTCAAGTCTTCGGCCTTGCGAGCGTTGACAACCGATGAGGCGCAATCGATGTCTTCCATCACAAACACGACGTCCTCAAACGTCATCTGCACAGGCGAATCCAGCCCCTGAACGGCGAACTTCAAGTCAAACACTGCGTCCATGAGTTCCTGATTCGTCTTGATCTTCGCGAGCGAGATGGTCACAATATGGCGCTTGGTGTACTGCGCAATCGCCTTGATCAGGCTTGTTTTACCAGTTCCAGGTGGTCCATGCAGGAGAAGACCGAGCTTGTATGGAAATCCCTTGATAGCGAACTTCCCAGATCTCGTGGTGAAGTTGTCGAGAAGCTGCAGCACTTGCTGCTTCCCGTCGAAGAACAGGTTGGCGAATGTCTTGTCTTCTCCGAGCGCGTAGCGTTTGTACGCGACTACGGTAGAAGCAGCTGCACCGTCATCGCCTTCCTTGGGCTTCACGTCACCACCGGACTGGATGTAGAAGTAGCGCGACTTGTCTTTCGCATGCTTTTCTTTCTCCATTTGCTGGTAGTTGGTGAATGCGCGGTTGATGAATGCGTCGATGCGGTCGGAGCCGTCTTCAAGCGTCGAGTAAAACTTGAAAATCACTCTCTCCTCCTTCATCTTGCTCTTCGACTCGCCGGAAGCTCCAGGAGCATCGATCGAGTGCATGAACAAGACGCCTTCTTCAACGCGAATCCACTCGTTCATTTGCGGCAAAATCTCCACACTGAGTTTGTTGACGGAAGCGTTCCCGTAGCCGTCGTCATCGTCCCAGTCGCTGTCCTCCGAATCGTCATAAGAAGAGGAACCAGTGGTCGATCCACTGTCCGAGTCGTTGCACCCGATGCTCTTGGCTCTGTCGGCACTCTTCTTCGGATTCTCCAAGAGCTCGTACACGCCACTCTTGCCGTTGAGGTCCAGGATCTCGGACAAATAGATCGAAATGGCCTTCTGCAGCAAGTGATTCTTCTGTTCGTAGTCCCACACCTTGCCGTATTGGTTGTACCGCTGCGTGATTTCGATCGTCCGCGTCACACCAGCGACGGTCTTGCTGGCGAAAAAATAGCTGGAGATAAGCGAAAAGATGGATCCATGCGCATTGACAGCCGTCACCACCTTTTGGATGAGCAACGGGATCAACATGCACGCGAGCGTGTCAATGACAACGTTACCCGTGCGGAAGGAGTTGATCAGCCCGAGTTCGACTGCCGTGGAGCTCATTACGCTCGATATTTCGGAGTATTGATGAGGCTGCAAAAAGGAAAGTGGGAACTATGATCACCAGACCAACTTGATTGCCGTTGCACTGGAGGACGTCCATTGAAATGGTTTCTCGGAGTGAGTGGTGGTCTTAATGTGAGTGATGATCTCCATACATGGATACATCGTGAGTGTTGGTCTTGACAAAGCAGCGAAATATCAAAGCCAACCACTGGCTGACAGAGAATGCAATAAGATGGAAAGGGTTTATGTTCCGCTGGGTGTGTTTTGGACCTGCGACAATCAACCCAGTCGATGCGAGTTTTAGTAGGCTGAAGTGCCGCGATCACTCTGTTTGTCTTCGACATGGATCGTGTCTCTTGAGAACGCAGCTCCGAGTTCATTCACATCTTTGATGATGAAAGCGGTCGAAGAATGGAATTGTGCTTGCTATAACTGTGAGAAGCGTTCATGTGCATGCGTAACACTATGGACCGAACACTTTATGATATGCCAGAGCAAGTTGAAGGGTATGCCAATCCGGTGTTCGGTGTTAACGAGCAATAAACAGCGAAAAGCTCATAATTTGTTACTAGCTCATCCATTTTTCAGTTCCATTTGTGCTCTGTAGTAACTTCAGTGCTTGCAGCACCGAGTCGATATCATCGTACTCCGCTGAGAGCGCTTCTACTGTCGCTGGAGTGATTTTCGACTGGCCGTCTTCCTTCACAAGGGCACAAAGTGTCGCTTCCTGCTCTGTTGTGAATTTTGCCAATGAGTAGTACTCGATCATCTCTCGGATGCTCTCGCGACTCATGTACCCGAGCTCGAGTTTCTTGTTCACGCGACCGGGTCGAATAAGTGCGGGGTCGAGTTTCTCGGGATGATTTGTCGTCATGATCACGATTCTGCCGGGGCAATCAATGACTCCATCAAGCACATTTAAAAGCCCCGATAGGTTCAGTTTGTCTGATGCCGACGGCGCCCAAGGTGACGAGCGTTTGTAGCGACGTTCTTTACCAGACTTGTTCTCTCGAGCCATGACCACCGACGCAGCGCAATCGATATCCTCCATGACGAACACGACATCCTCAAAAGTCATGTTCACGGGTAAGGCCACTCCTTCTACGCTGAATCGCAAGTCAAAAAGCGCATTCATGAGCTCCTGGTTTGTCTGGATTTTGCCGAGGGAGATCGTCACGACATGGCGCTTCGTGTGGTGAGCGACAGCCTTGATGAGGCTCGTTTTTCCCGTGCCTGGTGGCCCATAGAGCAATAGACCGAGCTTGTAGGGGAACCCTTTGATCGCAAATTTGCCCGAGTGGTCCATAAAGCTGTCCAAGAGACGCAGAAGTGGCTCTTTTTCGTCAAAGAATAGGTTGGCGAACGTCTTTTCTTCGCCCAAAGCGTAGCGCTTATATACCACCGTCTTTGTCGAGGATTTTTTCTTTTTATCTTCATCGGTTTCATCTTCCTTCGGCTTCTCGACTTGGTGGCTCTGGACGTACATGTACTTCTTCTTGTCGCTGGCAAGTTTCGCGAGCTCGAGCATTTGATACTTGGCGAAGGCCTCATCAATGATCTTGTCGATCTGCTTGGCGCCATCCACTGCATTTGACTTGAACTGGAAGAGACTCACGACATCCTTGGGTTTGCCTGTCAAGATGCTCGAACGTTCGTTGCTTTCGTTGTCCTCTGGAGGAGGAGGTAGCAGAATGGATTGTTGAAAGAAGACCTTCGGCTGCACTTCAATCCATTCACCAAGTTTCGGCATCGAACCTATGCGCAGTCGATTAATGGCCTCGTACTGAGCGCTCTCGGACGACTCGTCGTCAGAATAATAAGCGTCGTCGTCCGTCTTCGTATCGCTCGGCTTCAATTTCTCCAAATCTTCTGCAACTTCGTCACTGAGCTCGCGCTCGACCATCTCGTATCGGATATCCTTCCCGCGCAACATGGACCGCAAGACCTCAGTCAGGTGTGCCAAGATCGCCTTTTGCAGCAAATGGTCGTGCCGATGCACCGACTCGTCCATCACGCAGTAGTCTCCATACGTCGTCGTCGCCGTGATATCGCGGAACACGAAGCCTGCGTTTGGGTCGCCGATCAATGCGACTCGCAGCCTAAGCAGTGCGTTCTTGATGCCAGTGGGTGTGAGCAGCACTTGGAGCAGGATGGGCACGGCGACGAGCATGATCGCGTCGAGGAGCAGGCTGGAGGAGGAAGCTGCCGCGTCACCGGCTGCAGTGCCATTCGTCGCGTTCGCAGGCTGGAGCAGCGGCGAGGACGCTGCGCTCAACATCGTGGAGACAACGTCCATGTCCATGGTGGAATGGAAAATGCGGACTGGCGAATGCGGAATGGCTTTTGGTAAAGGGTGATGGGAAATCCGATGGGTACGCTATGTGCGGGTTGACTTCGATAACCTTCATTCTCAAAATCAGAGATGCACCCACTGAACTCTACAAATACGTTTGACTGTGTGGAAACATACATAGAAGCCAGTTATGTATCGATTTTTCCTGCATGCTACACTCTATATTTAAATAAAACTGTATAAATATATGAGTGAAATGGAAGAGAGCATCACTCACCTTGATCAAACAAGTACAGTCCATCTCCCTTTCAAACACCACACCCCGTTATTTCAACTGGGTACTGAAAAGGTACGAATGTATGTATAAAGCAACAAGCTGAACCTGTCACAATGCATACCATGATATACAGAACCTGCTTGCACTGGTAATGTTGGGGCGGGTACAACCCTTTGTTGACTTCCTTCCAATCTGGGGACTTCATTCCTCAATTTGCCGCCCAACCCGCATCAACTGGTATAAAAAAATAAGCCCACAACAAAGTCCAAAATGCAATCGGCGGCGTTGGAGTTTGGCGTGATCAGCACGCTGCGCACGGGCCACGCCGTGTACGACCTCATGATCTGCATGGCCGTGCCGGCGGTGATCCAAGCAGTGATCAATTCCGGGAAGGACACGCTCGAAGTAGTGGGAGTTGTGCGCAATTACGTTCGCGACCTGGTGTTTGCGAAAAAGTACGTGACCCACGTCGTCGAGACCACGGAGCATCGCGGCAAGTATGGTCTTCTCTGGCGCGACAGCAAGGATGGACGCCGCAACGAACTGCTTCAGAAGGCGATCTTGCTGTACTTGACGGAGTATTTGAACCTGAGTACCACGAGCGCATGTGTCCAGCTTCTGGAACGCCCAAGTATGAAGCAAAAGCTGATTGACGACCACATCCCAGGCCTCGAGACTGAGAAGCAAAAGCGTATACTGGCTCTGCTGACACAAAAAGATGCCAAGGGGATCCCGGAAGTGGCAAAGCTTGGTGCCGGACGACTACCACAACTCCTCCAATGGGTGAATGTGGGAAATGGCGTCGAATTTATGAACGAGATGAAATTGACCAGCCTGGATAGCTCCTCGTCCGTGGATGAGATCAAAGAGATCTTCCTTTTCCGATCGAGTGCTCCCGACGGAGCTGCGCGCATTGATGCGTTCATTCACAAGGCATTCGAGTTCTATCGAGAGACAGAAAACAAGAAGTTCAAGGACGACACTGCAAGATACATGTACGTCCATTCTGACGAGAAGCCCCCAAAGAGTGACGCGGACGACGAAACCAAGGTGGACGCACCTTACCACAAGCGATACGCGCTCGGTGACGACAAGACGTTCGACAATGTTTTTTTCAGTGAAAAGCAACAACTGATCAAACTCATCGACAACTTCGTCAACAAGACGGGCAAATTCGCGATCTCAGGATTTCCCTACAAGCTTGGGCTGCTGTTGTACGGGCCTCCTGGTACGGGGAAGACGAGTCTTATCAAAGCTGTCGCCCAGTACACGGGCCGTCATATTGTAAACATATCGCTGAGTAAGATCAAGACGAACCAGGAGCTGATGGATGCAATGTTTGATCTTCGGTACGCGGTCGATGGTCTCGATTTACCTGTACGAATGGAGTTCAAGGATGTCGTGTTTGTGATGGAAGACATTGACTGCGCGACATCTGTGGTTGCGCCTCGAGCGACAAACGGGAGAGCTCAAGCAGTAGAAGTGACAGAAACTAATCAAACTAACGCGAACGAAAAATACGCCGATACTGGTGAGCAACAGCCTTCGGTTGGAAAGGATCGAGCGACTGAGAGCTCGGAAGATCTTGAGATTATTGACAATGGCAGCGAAGGAGATTTTGACGAAGGCTATGAAGCTTCTTACGGTGAGGAAACGCTATTTGGTGGACTGGGAGAGCATGGTGATCTCTTTGCTGCTTTTCTTGCTGCTCAAACTGGGGGCATAGTCGGCCAAGAGTTCGGACCAAAAATGAAAGGTGGTTTTGTGTCGTCAAGCAATTCTTCCGACAAGCTCAGTCTCGCAGGACTTCTTAATGTCCTTGATGGCGTCATCGACTGCCCTGGTCGCATCGTCATCATGACAACAAATCACCCGGAGAAGTTGGATCCAGCGCTTATTCGTCCCGGTAGAATCAGCAAGAAGCTGCATCTGAGTTACATGGGAGATACCGAGACTCAGGAGATGATAGAGTATTACTTTTCCACGAAGCTCACTATTGAGCAAAGCGAGCGATTACGTGCAGGTGGTGACAAGCATACCAGGAACCTCTCGCCTGCCTATATCGAAGAGCTGTGTGCTGAATGTGACGATATTGACGCAATTCTGGATCGAATCGCGAACGAGACTACATAAAACATAAACGTACTGTAATAAACGCCAATGCCTGAACTTTGTAAAGCTCAACTGTGTAGAGTCCAATGCACTTGCAAAGAGGACAAAGGAATGAGTGAAGCGTCATACATGTTGCGGTTGAAATTGACTGTTGGCAATGAGTGATGTTCTTGCTACGAATGATGTTCTTTTTTTTAAATTTTGGGTGATGCTCTCTTTCACTATGAGTGCTGTTCTCACCCAATCGGCGAATCATTGGCATGTCTGCAATATCAGCCAAATTGATGATGACTGGGGCATTCAAAAGACCGTGGCGAGGGAGGGACCTTGTTGATGAGGAATACTATTGCATTACGTATGATATACAGCAAGTCAATTTGGAACGACGTATCGATGATAGCTCGTGTGGTCCTCAAGTCTGCAGTCCATGATTGCTTCCACATCGACATACTCGCTTCAAAGTCGAAAACTGTCATGTTTGAAAGTTATAACAGCTCCATGCATGTTCACCTTCTCTTTCTCTTCTTTTCGTTTCTCACACAAACGATCTAATTCCTAGTTAAGCCTCTTTTTCTTAATGGATGTGGTCGCACATCTTGCACTTCTTGTTCCAAATCTGGTGTTGGTGCGCGACGAACCGTTGGCACGTGCAGCGGCGGCACGCGCCCATCATCGTCGCCATCTCCGCTTGCACGTCCTTGTGTTCCTGGATGCCACGCATGGCGCGATCGATTGCATCGTAGAGAGGCTGCGCAGCGCGGGGTTGGCCCACGGATCCGCTCAGCAGCTCACTCGGCTCGAGATCCTGACCGTAAAACTTGCGGTTCAAGTCGTTTCGCGCCAAGATAACGGAGCCCTGCAAAGCGATACCAGCAAACAGCCCTTTGCTCTGCGAGTAGCTGTAGTTGGCGTTCAAGTTCGTGGTGCTGACTGCAGCCTGTGCGGACGCGGCGCGGCCGTATGGACCGACAGCAACATCGAGACCCGCACCGACATTCACCTGAGGCTTGTGGAAAACTTGGACGGCGCCCTGAGAGCCGAGGATGATCATCACTTCGACAATTTCACCACCGATCTGGAAACCAGTGGAAAGACCTGCTGTGCCAATGGCGGACGGTGCCGACCATGAGCCATCTGGGAGACGAGCGACCACGAGCCCCGTTCCGATCTTGCCCGCGATCATGAATCCAGCCTTGACGATGGTCATAATCGCAAGGCCCTGCGCTTTCTCTAGGAACGCAATGGGGATAGAGCGGTCGCTGGACGCCGCATTGTCGTCGCGGAAGAAGTTGCCAATGATGTCGGCGGCATTTTGGCACTCTTTCGCCAACGAGTCTGTGTACGGAACATGGATTCGGCCCTTCGTTTCGTGAATGTTGTCGGCATTCGCGCGCGCGTACATCGCAGCGAGCTGCTCTTGCAGTGGCTGCAACTCTGGTGCGCAGTGCAGGCACACCCGCTGCGGGATCGATGTGTCGTACCCCTTGGCGCCCTCAATTTGCTCGCCGTACGGGATCAGCAAGCGCACGGGGGAGCACGCGCCACAAATGTATCGGCCGCACTTGCGACTATGACCATAGACACGCATCCAAAACACATTAGAGACGATTTAGGGGGATTGCCAGAAAAGCTTAGCGCTACGTACCATTGATGTCTTCGCTTGGCGATGTCGAAGGCGGACTTGCACAGGTCGCAGTTCGGATGATCAGCATAGCGGCCTTTTAGGAATCCACCGCTCTGCTTTGGCGCGCCTTCTTCAGAAGACGTCGAGCCGCGATTCGCATACGCCGCATTCGCCATCGGTGGCTGGCCATTGTCGACGCTCTTGCCGTTGAAACTCGTCGCCATGGGTAGTGGGGTCGCTTGCGGACCTTTGCTGGGCGGATACGCGGTAGCAGGTGGCGCTGGAGGGTACAGCGCTTGGGTGTGTTGTCCTTGGTACGCGGCAGAAACGGGGACGGCCACGGGGATTCCGGCGGCTGATGCGTCGCGCGGCGGAAACAAAACTGGGGTGTCGCCGTGCTGCTGCTGGTCGGGGAACCGCGCGCCGCAGTTGGCGCAGAAGCGCGCTGTCCCAGTGGGCGTGTCGACGCCGCAGGTGGAGCAGATCATGTCGATGCTGGCTACTAAGGCGTTCTCTGGTTCTCTCTGTGGCGGCTGCTGCTCTCTGGCGATGGAAATGGAAAGTGACCATCAACAAGAGGCATGCTGCTTACCCGTTTACTACTGCTCCAAAGCTTTTCGACTAGGGTCGAAAAGCTTCGCCTGTCAAACTTGGATGTTGATGCTTTACTAAAAATTCAATAATTTACACGAATATTAATTATGTAAGGAAACAAATACATAAGTTAAAAAGGTATTGGATTTTCTGATTTCTGCCGCGATCATAGGTGTATCAAATTTGGAGGAAGCTGTTGACGACATGGATGGGGTGGGAACTGTCGTGTCTTACGGTTGTGGGACACAAGTTGCACAGACGTGGCGGCTGTAAATTTTGTGCAATCCCACACAGAGATTGTATGCATGAGACATGCAGATCGCTCCACAATTTAATCTGCAAGTCCTACATGGTGTTCCACAAATTAAAATGGGGCGCTCCACATTCAAACCAAACCAAATGGTTGTGCGGAACGCACGACGTGTCAACCAGATGATGCCATGGTCCAGATGTGAGTCACACATGATGAAACAGGAGTGATGATCATGCCAATCAAATCTCACTCTGGAAGGGAGGGAATACAGAAGGGAAGGGAAAGTGATGGGCGGCCGAGGGCGGAAGCTCGACGCGCCCATGGCGTGCGCTGAACACCGCGCCTCACACCGGCCGTATTCAGAACCCTGTGCTGCTGGTAACCACACCACAATCGTTGGTTTCGCGCTTGTGAGGTTGCAATACGATGGCTGGGAACTTTTGCGTCCAGTGCGGAGCTCCGCGCGTCGAGGGCCACTTGTGCCCGCTTTGCGGTACCAAATATGTGGATCCCGTGCAACAGCAGCAGCCGCTGTATGCAAACAATGCGTACATTAACCGATCGGCATCGACGTCGGCGATGATGCAGAATGGCAATGGGACCGCGCACTTCTCGCCCAACCAGAATCGCTCGCAAGAAGCCGACTTTGTCCGCACTGGACACAGCAGCAGCACCAGCAGCATCGATAGTTACGATTACAGCTCCAACAATCAGAATGGAAATCTGCGTCGAGCGCAATCAGTGCCAATGACTGGACCAACGGGACAGGCTCCCAAGACCAGAGGCATCATGAAAGGGCGATACGCAGACCATCCGAACTGCGACATCTGCCACATCAACTTTGATGTCACGAAACGGCGCCATCAATGGTATGAACAATGATCACCAGGGCTTGCATGTGCATGATGCTCGGGTGTGCGGTTGATTATGTTGGGACACTGATGGGGATATACTGTGTACGTATTGCAGCCGTCGTTGCGGCTACTATGTTTGCAGCTCGTGCTCGCCGCTTCGTTTACTGATCCCATGGGGCGAGCAGATCCAAGGTGCCAGGGGGTACGACAAGTCCATCCCGCAGCGAGCGTGTTTGCACTGTGCGCCAGACTTGCACCCTGTCCAAGAAGAGCTCGTTGCACTGTACGCACGATCGAACGCGGAGAACAATCACCAGGCGAGAGGACGGCTGCATCTGCCGTACACGAGCTCGCTCGAGAAGGAATGCCAGAATGCAGCGGACATCATTGGCAACTTTTTTCGAGAGAGCAATGCCGCCTCGAGCGACCGTTCGATCCCAGTCGCGTTCCTGGAGAAAGCGCAGGGCCTCGCAATCATGACGATCGTGAAGGCGGGTTTCATGATCGTTGGCAAAATCGGAACCGGCCTCGTTCTCTCGAAGCTCGAAGACGGGACGTGGTCGGCACCATCGGCCATTGGCACCATTGGACTCGCCGGCGGGTTCCAGATTGGCGGGGAGATCGTCGAAGTCATCATCATTCTGGGCTCGCAAGGTGCTGTGGAAGTGTTCCACAAGCCGCAAGTGAACCTTGGTGCTGGTTTGGATATTGCAGTAGGTCCTTATGGACGCTCGGCGGAGGCAGCAGCGGCGCTCAGTACGTCCCGACTGAATGCGAATTACAGCTACTCGCACAGCAAGGGGCTCTACGCTGGCATCTCGCTCCAGGGCTCGATCATCGCGAGTCGGAACGACCTGAACCGCAAGTTCTACGGCCGCGACCTGGAGCCAAAGGATCTGCTGGACGGGAGCATCGCGCAACCGGTTGCGGCGAAGCCACTGTACGACGCGATCCACAACGCCATGAATCACGTTGAGGGCCACAAGGAAATCCTCGCGGAGCGGTCTGCGATCATGGGGCCATGCCGCATCTGCCAGTGTCCAAACTTTCTGGGCCACACGGTCCAGATGTGGAACAAGAAATGCAAGAACTGCGAGCACATTCATTAGGCAAGCTATGGGGAGGACAGTGCGTTGATGTGTGTGTTTATGGGAGGAAATTGTCAAGCAGGACGAGAAGGGGCGACACTAAAGTTATAAAGCATGCCAAATCGTCCATTTTGCACAGTACCAAGTGACTTACCAGCATCCAAATCAAAACAGTATATTGCTGCCCCTAAAAAGTACTTTGTTTGATCCCGAGTGACGTTGTGACCAGCCAGAATGCGTGCCATGCTGGACGAGAACAGCGACGTCGAAGCGTCTCACGCTGCTCCTGCCAACGGAGACAAGGACAGTGCATCACCTGCGGCCGCGCTCTCGGCGCTTGACCGCTTCCTGCCGCTCTGGATCCTGCTCTCGGCTGGCGCGGGGCTCGGGCTCGGCCAGCTCTCCGCCGTGCACTCGTTCATCGAGTCGACGACGGTTGGCTCCATGAACGTGCTCGTGGGCCTCGGCCTGCTGGCGATGATGTACCCGCCGCTAGCGAACGTGCGCTGGCAGCTCGTGCACAAGGTGTTCACGAACGACTGGAGGATGCTCGTGGTGACGACGTTCCAGAACTGGGTCATCGGCCCGCTGCTCATGTTCGCGCTCTCGGCCGCGTTCTTCCACGACGACCCGGGGTTCATGGCCGGCTTCAGCCTCGTCGGGTGCTCGCGGTGCATCGGCATGGTCATGATCTGGATCTCGCTCGCGGGCGGCGACATCGAGTACGGCGCGGCCCTCATCGCCGTCAACTCGGTCTGGACCATGGCGCTGTACTCTCTGTACGCTGGGCTGCTGCTGAACGAACTGCCGTCTGTCTTGGGACTCCCAAGTCAAGACGAAGTGCACATCACGGTCGCGGAGATCGCCACAAACGTCGGGATCTACATGGGGGTCCCCTTCGCGCTTGCAATTGCCGGGTGGGTGCTTCTGATTCGATGGAAAGGCGCGCAGTGGTACTTCGACGAGTACGCGCCGAGGCTCGATGCGCTCGCGCTCGTGGCGCTGCTGTTCACGATCGTCGTGCTGTTTGCGTCGCAGAGCCAGCGCCTGACCACTACGTTCGGCTCGGTGCTCGTGTCCATGGTGCCGTTCCTGATCTACCTGTCCATCATGTTCACGAGCACGTTCGCGCTGAGCAAATTGGTGAACGCGAGCTATGCGCAGAGCGTGACGCAGGCGTTCACGGCCACGAGCAACAACTACGAGCTGTCGCTGGGCGTGGCCGTCGCGACGTTCGGCCTCGACTCAGATCCGGCCATGATGAGCGTCGTTGCCGCGCTCATTGAGATCCCGTCCATGCTCGTGCTCGTGCACCTGTCCTTCTGGTGCAAGCGGCGCTTCTTCATGCACCAGGCGTCGAATCCGAAATCGACGTCAGTATTCGACGCTGTACTGAGAAGCAGAAGTGGGTTTGCGAGCCTCGTGAGCCCCTGAGCGATACGATTACGAGGTTCTGAGTGGCACACGTTGCTGGTACTCTCCCCAGATACAAGTACGACCAGCAAAAATAGCCGATACGGAGTTGATTGTCGAGCTCGTCTGTCTACTAAAGTTGGTTCTTCCCCTTTCGGTGAGCTTTTTGAAGAAAAATGGTATTTTTTGTGGAGACTTTCGGTTACCAACTCGTCGGCACCGATTAGATATGTACTTCAAGCTGTCTAGAGACAACAAACAAAGCACGCATGCACTGGTCAGACGCTATTGCAACGTGAATGTGGGGCCAACCACCAAGTTCTCCCACCGCATCGCCACGAGCAGCATCTCGAGCATCCACTCGCCCGACTCGTTCGGCACAATGCCGTTAAAGTCGAAGAAATAGTGCTCGCCATTATCGCCGACTTCGTCAAAAATCACCCTGCATCACCACCACAAATCACGTCAGTGCATCCAAAACATGTTGCCAAAGGCTGCGGGGATCGAGTAGCGCGGAGAACAACCCTACCAGGAGTACATGTTCAACCATCGGTGCTGCTGCTGGTAGTAGCTCTTCTTGACGTCACGCCCGCTGGCGTGAGGCAACGTGGCGCCGCCGTCTCCTCACCAAAGCAGTGGCGACTGGTGCAACTGCTTGTCCGCCCTACATGAGCGAGTTGTTGTCGAAAGAGAATGTGCGTTTCCTTGACAGCAGCGGATGGCATATAATAGAATCACGCGCTGGCGAAAGTGGCACATAGCGAAAGCACAGTAGTACGCCGTCCCATCTCTATCATCTGGTTATTATTGGTATGACCTAATTTTCTATAGTATTTAACCGGTTAGTGACGTGTTTTTTTGCTGTAGACCGCGCTATATCACACAACAATACCCAATGTCTCTCTCATTTGGCCAATATAATAGAAACACACGTGTAATCACGTGTAGGGTTTCGCCAAATCCTTCCGCGTGATATCACGCGTCCACAAGTTACAACAACAAACTTATGGACCACAACTGAGCAACCTGTCTGTTTGAACCAGATACTGTAGCGATGTTCGGTCCACAAACGACTTTCGACGCGCATCTTTGGAGGGATGCAGGCTTGGTGCGCAATCTGTCTCATCCCTCGCACCGTCGAAGCTGTTGCGCAGTCTGACCTCCCCCAGCCAGCCACCATTATTCTAGTGCATACCCGCGCGAGTGCCCAGGGGAGTCGCAGTTCGATGTTGACGGTAAGGTTTTGGTTTGAAGTTAGGTAAGTCGTTTTCATGAGTGGTTGTAAGATACTGTGGTAACTGCATCAACCTTGGGGAGCGACTGAAGGAACTCGCAGCGGGTCTCTACATACAGCTACCTCATCGCGTATTTCCTCGTCGTAGCAATTAGTTCGCAACCCCAGCAGCTCCTTCCTCGGTCACAGCCGTCCTAGCAGCAATGCAGCTGGACCAAATACCGGGTAAATGTGATGAACGCTGTGCTCGACGGGTACTCGTGTCGATATTATACCGATGCCCTCTCGAAGCTGGTCGCTGGCTTCGATACTGTACATTACCTATTGCATGGGGCGTGGCTTGAACTTCTCTCTCCGTGCTATTGACATGAATGGCTACGAATGCTCCTCCACCAAAGCTCAACTGAATCATCCCACGTAGCCCTGGCGTTTCTTGCGCCAGCAACGTCACTTGCATTTGTACTTGTAGAACTGTGAGCGTCCTGCTGTAAATCGTCTTGATCGAACTCGCAGAGCGGGCCAAGCCGACTGAGAACATGATCGTCCACATCATGCCACCAGAACTCTCGTGGCCAGTGGCGTTGATTTCATGAGCTGAAGCGATCGGCTGGGAGCCATCTTGAATCGTCTTAGCTGCACTCTTGGCTCCTGCTCCCGAAAAGTGCTGCACGGGTATGCTGGTGTTCGCCCGAGGTGTCTACGGACTCTTGTGCTGCACGCTCGGTTTCTTCCCCGGCTTCATCATCGGCTGCTATAAGGCGCCAGCCTTTGAACCTGCGATCACGTTTGTGTCCTATCTCTCAGCGCTCTGGTTCCATATCCGCGATGTTCGCGCGTTCTGGGTGTTCAACATGGTCATCGACTCGCTCTTGCTGGCGATCGTGTTGCTCCATTGCATTGGCTCACTGCCGTACGTCAACTTAGCAAAGAACACTGCCGCCGATTCGAACGGTGCTCCCGTGTGCGCTAACGATTTTTTTTCGTGACTGGTGCTGCAATTATGTAGTCTTGGACGCTCCCATCGTGTTGCATGTGACGCAGCTTGTCAGTAGCGCCGCATTTTGTGATGTCATGTCTCAATAGTGGCATAAGAGGGGGTACTATTTCTCTTTTCGTGGCCACTGGGTCGGACAGTGTCACACCATCTATTTTTTTACAGTTCGCTCCTCCTCGTACACTACAACGGCGCTGTCCCAAGCAAGACTATATGAAGGCAGCGCAGGACGGCGAAGGGGGCGCAGCTGCTGTGGTGAAGCGGAGGCGGCCGCGGCGTCTCGCGCCCGTGACGCTCGACGAGAAGCGCGCGCGCCAGCGGGCGTACGTCAAGAAGAGCTACTACCGACAGCTGGTACGTATGTCGTGCTTTTCTTTTTTTGAGCCAATGACTATTATATACAACCATAGCTCAATACACTTCGCGAACGAAGTGGTCCCATAAATACGTCCTTTGCGCTTACGTGGGTTACTATATGTATCTATTCCTCTTCTATGTGTGACGTGGGATGGGTGGCAATGGGAAACTAGGACGCTGTGCACGAGTTGAAGAAGCAAGTGTGCCTGTTGGAAGCCGAGTACGCGCGCGTCATCGGACGTCAGAGCGGATCCACGTCGCATCTGCCTCGTTCCATTTCACTTTCGGAAGACAACAAAGACGACGAGAAAGTGCATGCGCTTGTGGACGTGTATGCGCGGTTGACGCTGCAGAAAGAGGAGCTTCGCAAGGAAAACGAGGCACTCAAGGTGACGGCGCTGATCCACGCCAAATTTGAGCGCATCGTGATGCTCGCGTTGGACGCAGAGATGGTAAGCGCCATTGTACTGCGTCTGTTGTTTTAACATTTCCTCTGACAGGATCCTGCTTCCATTGCGTATCAATCATCATGTTGTTCTAATTTGACAACTCCTGTAGAAGCCCTTGCCTCCCGATCCAGAGATGCCCATTTTGATTAAGCCATACACGCTGGAAGAGTGTCAGCGGATCGTAATCACGACCTACAATGAGATCTTAACGTTCCAGACAGGCTACGCGTGCCGGGAGAGTACCGGCGCAAATGTGCTCGGCTGGCGCGACGAGCGCCGCGTGCTCGAGAACAACCAGTTCCAGTTTTCGGTGAGAAAGATCTTCTATGGCAGGACGGCGGCCGAGTTGTCGCTAACCGGCTGGCATGTCACCTCGACGCCCAAGTTTCGTAATGTCTACACCGAGTCGATCGACGTTACATTCCACGTCCTGCAGCAAGTGGATGCAGACAATGTGGTCATGTACCGCGTGCTGCACAGTTTGGACGGATTGTATGTGAACAAGACGCTGTTCCTCACGACTCGGCTTCGCACCGAGACAGGGTACATAGTCCTGTTTCGATCGCTGGATCCCGAAGGGCGGATAATGGAGCCCAAGTCTTTGGCGACCGAGCCAGAGGTGGAGGCTGATGTGGGTTGCACTGACTCAAAAAAGCAGCACCGATGGCTGAATCTGTACTCCTGGTGGGTATTGTTCACGCTGTTAGGTCTGACTAACTTGTCATAATCTGACGTGGTGTTGGTGTGATATGTCTGCGCAGGGTGATCTTTGACGAAGTTGGCGAGAACGGCGAGCACTGCTTTTTCGACTTCAACGGCATTTTGCCCAACCAGTCGGGGGAGTGGATGCTCGAGATGCTGCTCGTGGCGATGCGATGGGAGAACATTATCGTCGGCCCATTATTCACGCTGCAATAGCGGAGCGTACGTCCGACCAAGTCTTCGCATGCGACTTACCGTTGTTGAATAGTGTCCTCACAAACTAACCACTTTCCTATCCATTGTATGCTAATGAACAGAGCTGAGTTTGCGGACTAGGGAACGTTCTGAATGAGCTGCTTGGCAGAACTGGTTGAAGCTCGGTGATGCTTGAATTCTGCTCAAAACGCGGGCAAGTTCCACTTGTTCTTCTATCGCGTGGAAACAAAGCACACATTTGTAGTGGGCACTGAACGTGGAGTAGATGGTCACTACCGAGGTGTGTCGAGATGGCAGTTGTCTGCTTTCGAAGTTGACTCCGTTCTATGACGGCCAGAAAGTGCGACAGTGCGGGGTGCTATAAAGTCAGACGACAAGTGATGGAGCTGCAGTCGGGTCGTGTGAGAGTGCGATCGTCTCCTAACCCACTCAAGGGGTATGAAAGAAAAATTTTTCCAGATCATCCGCCCGACCGCTGAATCGGTAGTCCAAGACACTTGAGGAAGAGGTGGTGATCAATTTCTATCGCTTTGCAAGCAGGCATGCATGGGGCGATGTCTGACCCTTGTAATCCACAAACTATCAGACTAGCTGACTATGGCAATAGTGACCACGACATCTGATGCCGAATTTGGAGGCGATCGCAGTTTACGAGTTTCGCGAGCCACTGACGGATGCTTTCCAATCGAGGTTGGAATACTGTACCTCGACTCTATAAAACTCCCACCATAAATTTGACCTGCAAAACGCCCACAGTGTGTTCCCTCTCTATCGACTTTGTGCCTTTGAAAGTATTGTTGCCCCCAACAAGAAGACAATATTTTTTTCAATATAAAGTTGGCGGACATCGTTAACCAGCTCAAACGCAGACCAGTCGATGGGAACATCACGCTGAGAATTTCGATCGGATATTGATATCGCTATCGAAACGTATGCTGCAGTATACGTTTTGATCAAAAAACCCCAAATAACCGGTAGAAAGACAGGCTAGACGACAGAAGTGAGCTAAGATCACTTGCGAACGTGCAACTTGGAAGTAGTATCTAATATGTGTAGCATAAACAGGAATCAATAAGACCTTCACACTAGTGAATTGCTTAGATAACATTGTCCTCACGCAACGCGTCGGGAATCGTAGTCTCCATGCAGCACATCTTTTGGGATTGCCCTGGGCCCAAGCGATCGGAAGTATCTGATAGGACTGTGGGCAAAGCTACTTTGAAAGCTCGGTGTCCAATCTTACACGAACCCTGCTATGCGGCTATTCAGCCTGACACGCCAGCAATACAGTAATCGTCAGTATCTGCCTTCGTGGGTCACGACGGTGACCCTATCAATCCGTGGAAATTTCCGACAAGGAGAGAGGGGTACTATTCTTCTCGTGTGTGCCACTCCGTATGCCAGCACCGTGTAAACCGCGCGGCGCATTCGCGAACGCGACTGACTTATGAAGGCGACACAGGACGGCTGTCGTTGCGCAACGTGATCATGTACCGTGAGGTACACAGTTCAGATGGAGTTTATTTGGACAAGACGCTGTTCCTCGCGACTCTGTTTCGCACCAAGACGAGGTACGTAGTCTTGTATTGGTTGCTGAATCCCGAGGGGTGGATACCTGAGTCCAAGTCTTTGGCGGTCGAACCTGAGGAGGGTGACGAGGGTCGTGGCCGCCAGAGAAAGCAGCAACGGTGGGTGAGTTCGTTCTCGTGGTAAAATTTTTGCTCCGTAATATTCGACCTCTTCAGCATTTGGCAAAGGTTATAGATGCACTGTCGTGATTTGTGATGACTTGTGTGCGCTCAGGGTAATTTTTGACGAAGTCGGCGAGAACGGCGAGCACTGTCTCTTCGACTTCAACGGCATCCTGCCGAGCCAGTCGGGCAAGTGGATGCTCGAGATGCTGCTCGTGGTAATGCGATGGGAGAACGTTGTCGTCGGCTCTGTTTGCACGCTTCACTAGCGGAGAGCATTCAATGCATGCGACGCGTAGCTGTGTTGATGGTTACTAAACTAAGAACATCACCGATTATTAATGCCAGCACCAACCGGCGATTGCTTTTTGCAATGAAGTTTGTGCATGTGGCGGAGTGGATATTCGTGGGTTCGTGTGTCCAATAATGCGGTCGTATCCCACAAAACGCTTCTTCTGATTACTGTTACATGTAACTGTCTTGTTCGAGTACTCAGCTAGCTATTTCGTAGCGACTGCATCTTTCAGCCCAGTTCAATACGATAGTGTTGAGCACTGCCTTGGAGAGCATTTTTAGTTGCCACGACGTTCCGGCCCGGTCGCGATAAGCGTTGTCGCCGCGGCCTTCGAAGATCTCGCCCATGCGTCCTCGTTGTATTTATCCTGTTAGTGCAATCGGCACTACTCTACGCAGTCATTGAAGGCGACATTGATATCAACATTCAATGCTGCATTGACGAGAAAGTACATTTCACGAGTTTGTGAGTCCCTGAAGAATGCAAGAGGTCTGTACTTTTTCGGTGTGCCTTTACTGTTGTCACCTAGTTGAAACCACCAAGAAAGAACGTGGTCTCATCGTAACCGGTCATTACTGTTTCTAAAATGAAGCAAGACTTAACCCACCTTGAAGGTTGTATGCTGCATCCATGCCACATCCTTAAACAAGCATTTAACTGGCTAAAAAGACAGTTTAAAGTGCAATGCATCAGGTCAGTAGGCAGGCAAGAGGTTGCAGGAGCAGCTAAGAGATCGCCCGATAAACGAGACGGCGGCCGATATGAAAAAAAGAATTGCGCATCTTGATGCATCTACAATCGTCGTCCACATACAGCGCCCCCGTGTGCTTGCCATCCACACGTTAGCGGCAGCACGTCTCGTTGATACTGTCCACAGAATCCCTATTAGACCGAACTTAGGTACCGTAGAACAGTTCTAATTAGAGGAGGAGGAGGGGGTACTATTCTTCTTGCCAGTGCCACTGTGCGTGTCAGCATCATCTGTTGATTTCTTACACACTTGCGGTCTTCCTCGCAAAAAGCACAAAGAGACAAACAAATTGGCATGAAGGCGACGCAGGATGGAGAAATGAGCGCCACGGCCTCCGATGACGCCGCCGCCATGGTACCGAGACGGCGGCGGCGCGTTGCGCCCGTGACACTTGAGGAGAAGCGCGCGCGCCAGCGGGCGTACGTCAAGAAGAGCTACTACCGGCAGCTGGTACGTCGTGCTTCTGATTCAGCACATAGTATATATAAACTGCATCTGCTGGACATATCCGCGATTTATTTCGCAAAGGGCATAAAAACGTGGCTGACACGTACGCTGTGTGTGTACGTGTGCGTGTGTGCGCATATGACGCGGGATGGGCGGTAATTCAGAACACTGTGAACGAATTAAAGGAGCAAGTGCGGCGGTTAGAAGCGGAGTACGCACGCGTCATCGGACTTCAGACCGTACCCACTTCGTCGAAGCCGCTTCTGCCACATTCCACCTCTTCTTTGAAGGGCAATAACAACGAGGTGAACGCGCTCGTCGATGTGTATGCGCAGCTGACGCTGCAGAAAGAGGAGCTCCGCAAGGAGAACGAGGCGCTCAAGGTGACGGCGCTGACCCACGCCAAGTTCCAGCGTCTCGTGTCGATCGTCATGGAGGCAGATATGGTAAGGACCATTGTACTGTATTCATCGTTGAACACTTCCTCGCGTTCATTCAGGATCTCCCTTCTATTATGCATTCTTTCGTTTTGATCGTGTAGAGCGACAGTCCCACTGAGTCGAGTGCGTCTCCCAGTTTCGCGTTGCCTCCTGGACCGAAGAGACCCGTATTGGTGAAGCCCTACACGCTGGAAGAGTGCCAGCGGATCGCGATCGCAGTGTACCACGAGATCGTTTCGTTTCAGATCCGCTACGCGTATCGGATGAGTACCGGTGCGAACGTGTTCGGCTGGCGCGACGATCGCCGCATTCTCGAGGACGGCCGGTTGCAGTTCTCAGTGAGAAAGCTCTTTCAGAACAGGACTGCGACCGAGCTGTCGCAAACTGGCTGGAGCTACAGTTCGACGCCCAAAATGCGGAATTTCTTTGCCAAGTCGATCGATATTCAATTCCACGTGCTGCAGCAGGTGGACGCAGACAGCGTGATCATGTACCGCGAGATGCACAGTCTGGACGGCGTTTATTTGGACAAAACGATGTTCCTTGCGACCCTGTTTCGCACCGAGACGGGGTACGTCGTCATGTATCGATCGCTGGATCCCGAAGGGCGGATACTCGAGTACACGCGTCCAGCGGCCGAGCCTGAAATGGAGACGGACGTGGGCCACACCAACCTGAGGAAGCAGCACCGATGGCTGGACATGTACTCCTGGTAGGGTTGTTCTCTGTGCTACTCGACCCCCGCAGCCTTTGACAATACTCTCGGATGTACTGACGTGGGACGTGATTTGTGGATGATGTTATAGGGTAATTTTTGACGAAGTCGGTGAGAATGGCAAGCACTGTCTCTTCGACTTCAACGGCATCGTGCCGCACCAGGCGGGGGCGTGGTTGCTCGAGATGATGCTGCTCGTGGTGCTGCGCTGGGAAAACATTATCGTCGGCTCCATTATTATGCTTCAATAGCAGAGCAAACACCCCTTGTGTGTGACGAACTCCTTCAAAATGTGGTACACTATAATAAAGTAGTAGTAATAGGTAGTTGTTTTGTGGTCCAAACTGAACCGATTTTCTGCTTATTTTCTCTTCTTTAGCGGCAAAACTCTTCTAAACCGTTCTGATACCAGCCATTAGTTGATAGAGTATTACAATAGTTCTACTGACATCTTCATCGAGTTGTCCAAATTGTCGATGCTAGTAGCGATTGCTTGTGTTGGGGAGGGGCTCCATAAATCTGCTCTGCCTAACACGGAAAATGCCTCTTTAGGTTTCTAATCCAAGGTCCAATTCGTTAGACGCATGCGCCTGTTTGCTGTCTATCATATCATTGCGTATCATCATCCATGCGTATCTGCAGTAATAATACCCCACACATACACTCACTCATCCAAATAACGAGAAAAAAGCGCGCGATGGACCCCGCGCTCGAGCACGAGCGCCGCGAGCGCCAGCGGCTCCACGTCAAGCGCAGCTACTACCGCAAGCTGGTACTACACACACGCTGCTGTACTTATCGTAGAGCTACGTCTCGCGCGCATGGACGCTAACGCTTGCTTGTTACCTATCGATATGCTGCTTCCCCAACACGCAGAACAAGATCAATGCGATGCGCGACGAGGTGCGGCTGCTGGAGCACGAGTACGCGCAGGTGGCAAAGCTCCGAGCGCACGCGCTGAGCGATGCGCGCCATCACCACGATGGTGACATGGAGTCGTACGCCGAGATCTCGGCGCTCAAAGAGGAGCTCCGCAAGGAAAACAAGCAGCTCCAAGCGCTCGTGCGCGAGCACACCAAGTTCCAGCTAAAGGTGCAGCGATTCCTGCTCAAAGACCAGCAAGAACAGGTACATATGGACAAGATTGGCAGCATGCTCTTGACCTGCGCGACCTGGGTTTAGACTAAGAATTATGGTGTCACAGCTGGAGGCGAATGATCCGAGCACATTACTCGACGCAACCGATCCGATCGACATCGACCTCATGACGCTCGACGCGTGCCGCGAGCTCGCGCAGGCATCGCAAAGAGAGATCGCGCGGTTCCTCCAGAGCAACTCGTATTTGACCACGGGCGCGAGCGTGTTTGGCTGGCGTGACCGCCGCAAGGTCGAGGACGGCTCGCTCAAGTTTTCCGTCAAGAAGTTTTTCTACGGCGTCACGCCGCTGGAGCTCTCGGCGCGCGGCTGGCAGGTGACGTCCACGGCGCCGGGACTGCGGCAACTCTACTCGCCCAGCATGAGCGTGAACATGAGCATCATGCGCGTGCAGGTCGTGGACGATGATAACGTGATCATCTATCGGGTCTTCCACGGCGCCGCAAGGGGCGGTGGCGCCGTCAAGTCGCTCTTCCTCGTCACACGGCTTACGACAGAGACGGGCTTCCTCATCCTCTTTCGCTCCATCGACCATGCGCGCGTGAGTGTCGCAGCGTTGTCCGCCGCGGCCGGCGACTCTGACCGTGATCCGCCCGTGCAATGGATGGACATGTTTACATGGTGCGTATGCATCAACTAATTGTCCCCTTTCTTCTTCACAGAGACGTCGGCACTTTGTTAATCGTGTACGCTCGTGTTGCGTCTTTAGGATCATCTTTGACCGTGCAGGAGACAACGGCGAGCACTGTCGCTTCGACTTTGGCGGTGTCGTCCCGAGCACCGACGCCGCGGGATCCCATCTGTGGATGATGGAGGTGCTGCTCATCGCGCTGCGCTGGGAGACCAAGGTGATCGGCTCCACGTTCGCACTCTGCGCCGAGTGAGCTGACGAGCCACAGTAGCACTTACTGCGTGCCATTAGAGTGATTGCCTGTCGCGGATATGTAGACGAGAGAGCCAAGTCTGCGTAGTCACCGGCATGAGATGCGCATCCGTTCGAGGGACGAGTCGAGGCATGAGCTGCTGCAGGACAGCCAAGCGAGCCGCATACTGCGGATCATCCGACCAAAAAGCGTGACCGAGTCTCGTGGCAGAAGCAGTTCGACGGCTCTACGCCTGACTATTGAGGAATCGCAGCGTGCCGTTGCAGCATCGGATTTAGGCACCAACGACGATGAGGCTGCTGCTGTTGCTGCTCCTTGTCGACAAAGTGCGCATTTAAAAACGCATCCAAATGGCGTTTTGCTTCCAACATGGAGAGACCGAGTGTCAGAGCGATGATCAGGCGCGGACGGAGATGCCACCACCATCATCATCCGCAGTGCGAAGAGAGAGAGCATCTTGCGTCATCGTCACCAGGTCACTCATTCATTGGATGACTGAAATGGGTGATCCATCCCCAGCCTGCGTTGCACTCCATCCACACGCTCCATGAACCAAACCCAGATGGCGACAGCTTTCCCCTCTCTCAACAGCGTATCACGTAACTCGGAGGTAGTATTCAATTTTAAAAAGGTCCGTTTTGTAAACAAAAGCGTTGTTCCATTCACAATTCGTGGTCCGTAGTCAACTTAAAGAGGTTCTGTAAACATAGGCACTTGTTTTATTTGTTCTTCTGACGGCGCCCATCCCCCGCCTTCGCTTGCACCCGTGACTCACGCACACAACAGAACAGACAGGCCAAGCGCAGCGCAAAGGCGGCAGTCAGCCGGCGAGCGACGTGCTCGCTATTGATCCTGCTGGCGGACGGACAGCACTCACTGACAGGATGCCGGCGCAGCTGCCGGTGCTGGACGCGGCGACGCCCATGACGGCCGAGGAGAAGAAGGAGCGCCAGCGGCTCCACGTGCGCCGCAGCTACTACCGCAAGCTGGTGCGTCTATAAGCCATGGGTTTCTTCGTTTCTTTCTTTCTGTACATATCGTGGAGTGGCGGCTGGTCATGTACCACACCCGGCCGCCCTTCTCACTAAGGTTTCACATGGTGGACGGACGGGGGAAACCTTAGTGAGCCACTTACTTGATGATCGATGCCGCGAGAGGGAGACCACACTTTGTTAATCGCCACCATGTTGCCGTGTAGAACCGCATGGATGAAATGCGCGAACAGGTACGCGCGCTCAAGGAGCAGTATCTGAACGCGATTAGGCAGCGCGAGGCGCTCGCGAGCTCGCCGGACGCGGCCAAACAGCAACAGCGCGCCGTCGCGCTCTATGCGCAGATCTCGCGCGCCAAAGAGCAGTTGCTCGAGGAGAACGCCGCGCTCCAGCAAATGGTCGCCGACCAGCATGTGCTCACGCACAAGATGAGCCAGTTGCTCCTCGAGTTCCAGAACGAGCAGGTGTGTGTGTGTGCGTGTGGGGAATGTTTTGCGGTACTCAGCAATTACGCTAACGTGGATGGCGTTGCGTGCGTACAGGACCATACGGAAGCCGCGTTATTTGACGCGCTGCTGAAGAATCCGTACGACCTGCGCGTGCCCATGACGGTGGAAGAGTGCCAGCAGCTTGCGTGGAGCACGTACATGGACGTCCTCCGGTTCATGCAGAGCAATTCGTTCCTCACGACGGGCGCGATCGCGTTCGGATGGCGGGACCGTCGCTGTCTCGAGGGCGATCGCCTCAAGTTCTCACTCAAGAAGAGGTTCACGCACATCTCGCCGTTCCACTTGGCGCGCCGCAGCTGGGACGTGCTCTCGTCCGCGGAGCAACACGGCACGCTGTACTCGGCGTCGCTCAAGCTCAACATCTACACGCCGCAGGTCGTCGACGACAACAACGTCGTGATCTTCCGCGTGTTCAGCCTCCCCGACGGCACGGTCGTGGCCAAGTCGCTGTACCTCGTGAGCCGCTTCCAGGTCGAGACCGGGTACGTGATCATCTTCCGGTCCATCGCCAAGGAGCGCTTACGGAAAAAGTACCAGGACGAGTTTGAGGACCCCAAGACCCACGAGGAGCTCATGCAGCACTGGATCGGCCAAGTGTTCACGTGGTAAGTGGTTGCACTATATATATAGACGATGGAGTGATACGTACTTGTTCTATGCTGACATGCGTGCACAGGATCACCTTTGAGGAGTCGGGAGACGACTGCATCCTGGACTTTGGCGGCGACATCCCGGGCTCCGAGACCGCGGGCTCGGACATCTGGATGCTTGAAGTGTTGCTCATCGCGCTGCGCTGGGAGGCGAAGGTGAACGGCCCGATCTTCTCCATCACGGGCACATGCTAGCGAGCGAGAGCCATTAGATACTTGAGCGCAACGAGCCTCTCGAGCAACAGAGGCACAGCACAAGCAGCTAGGTACATTATGTAAACAATGTGTGTCCATTTTTACGTCATACTGTACAGATATCCCAACCACACAGTTGCTTATTAGTGAATGGTTGTGTAAACCGGTACCGGATCTCGTATATAATGTGGATCGAATTATACAGGATGCAAGCGTTATTTATTGAGCCCAATTCTCTCTGCCTCTTTCGTTCGTAAATTACGCGCGCGTCATTCTTGAGAAGAACTCGTGCCCGTATTATTTACAAATAAACTACACCCAAGCAGCGCATTGCAGGCATTCTTTTTTTCTATCACAGGAGCATGTACGCCGCGTCGCCGCCACCGAAACGCTCGCCGGAGGAGAGGAGAGCGCGGCAGCGCATGCACGTGCGCCGCAGCTACTACCGCAAGCTGGTACTGAATGAGATGGGCGCTCGATCCCGTTGCGTTTGGTGGCGTGCTGATGCTTTTTTGTTTTGTTTATTGGTGCATACTGTAGGAGAAAATGAACGCGATGCGCGACCAAGTTCGCGACCTGAAGGAGCAGTACTGGCGCATGCTCGACCTCAAAGAACGCCAAATGCGCGGGAAGGAGCACGATGCGAGCGCGCTGCTCGCTATGACGCCGACACACAGGAAGGCCATGAAGCTGCACATGCAGATCTCGCGGGTCAAAGAAGAGCTACTCGCTGAGAGCGCGGCGCTGCAAAAGATGCTGGAGGGCCAGGAGGCCGTCACCTACCGGATGAGCCAGCTGCTGCTTGAGATGAATCAGGAGGTATTGCTTAACCGTTGTGCGTGTGGCTACAGGCTCATTCGAAGGCGCTTTGGCTTGCTTGTTGACGTATTTGTGATTAGCTCTCGTTCGTGGTGACAGCACCAAAGGCGTTCTACGGCCCGCGGATACGCGACGAGGATCGCTTCGGTGTCTGGAAGCCAGTGACGTCGGCCGAGTGCGAAGAGATCACGACCAAAACGTACATGGAGATCCAGCGGTTCCTCCAGAGCAATTCGTACTTGACCACCGGCGCCACGATCTTCGGCTGGCGCGACCGCCGCAAGGTCGACGGTGATCGTCTCAAGTTCTCGCTCAAAAAGGTGTTTCCAGGCGCGACGGCATGCGATTTGTCGCAGCGCAGCTGGGAACTCGCCGCGTGCCCGACGCAGCACCGCAGTCTCCACTCGGCCGAGCTCAACGCGAGACTGTATCGCGCGCAGACCGTCGACGAAAACAATGTCGTGATCTACCGGGTTTTCTACAGCGACGACGGGAAACGCGCGGCCAAGTCGCTGTTCCTCGTCTCGCGCTTCGAGATCGAGAAAGGGTACGTCTTGCTGCTTCGATCCATCGAGGACGACCGACTGCGCAAGAACTACGAGGACGAAGTGTTCGAGGACAACGTCTTTGAGGAGCAGGAGCAGTGGATCTACGTCTTTTCGTGGCTCATCTTCGAGCAAGTAGGTGGCGCCTGCAAGCTCGACTTTGGCGGAAACGTGCGAAGCACGAACCTCGCGAGCTGCACGCTCTGGATGCTCGAGGTGCTGTTGATCGCGTTGCGATGGGAAAGCAAAGTGATCGGACCAATTTTCTCTTTGGCATAGTCGTTGGCTGTCGAATCTTTATTGTTTATGAAAGAAAAAAATCCGTTGGAGTGATCGAGTATGATGCGAAATCTGTTTTTCATTTATGTATTTATTGACCGCATGAAGATGCATCTGTTGTTTCGTTAGAGCTACGCTTCCATGGCAGACGCAGAAGGTGAGCTGCCACCGATCATGGTCGCCAGATCGAGCAATGCGGCGTCGACATTGTCTCCAATGAGGCAGATCGCTTCCATGTCGGCCGGAGTCAGACTCGCCTCGGACGCTGCGTACATGGAGGTCAACTGGGATTCCTGCTGCGAGTTCAGCTTCGCGTGGAAGTAATGCTCCAACATCTGCTGTGCACACTTTCTCGACACAGTTCCCAGACTCAAGCTTAGCTGCACTCGTCCTGGCCGGATCAGCGCAGGATGAACCTTGTAGTGGTGCGTTGCCGTCATGACGATCATCCGTCCAGGACTCTCAACCATTCCGTCCACTGCATTCAGGAATCCTGATACCGTGAGTGGATCGTCTTCGTTGTCTTTGAAGTGCCAGTATGCGCTCTCGTTGCGCGTTTTGGATTCGGTTGCGAAGGTGATACAGTCGACGTCCTCGAGAACGAACACGACGTCTTTGAACGTGAGTTCCATTGGCGTTTGCTCCCCCGCGACAGTAAACTTCAGATCCTGGAGCACTTCAAGCAGCTCTTTGTTGGTCTTCACTTTTCGCAGCGAGATGTTGACGATATGGCGCTTCGTGTAGTGCGAGATAGCCTTGGTGATGCTGGTTTTGCCCGAGCCCGAAGGTCCATGAAGGAACATTCCGAGTCGATGCGCAAATCTGTTCACCTCAAACTTTCCCTCACGATGAGAGAAATCATTGAGAGTCTGGATCAAGCGCGATTTCTCGTCAAAGAACAGATTGCTGAAGGTTGTAGCATCGCTCGCCAGGTATCGCTTGCAAGATTGCGGAGTGCTTGCTGCTTGTCCGCGGGAACTTGTCATTCGACGCCGGCCTCCTCGCCCTCGTCCTCGTCCTCTAGTTCTGCCACCGCGCGAAGAGCTAGGTACAACTGATTGGCTCGAGCTCGTTACCCCCAGCCATTCAAAATGATACCGCGAGGTCTCCTCCTGAAACTTTTTTGCTTCGAGTCGCTGGTACTGCTTGAATGCCTTTTCAATGAACGCGTCGATCCTGTCGGAGCCGTCGGGGGTGCTAGATCGGAAGCGAAAATGAACTTCTCCGGGTGTCCAGTAGTCATGCATAAAGTCAACGTCAGGCATCAAAGCGTGCCACTGGTTCACTGGCGGCATCATCTCGGGGCGCAGCCTGCTTGTTTCGCCGAAGTAGTCGCTCTTGAAGCCGGCTTGGTGGTTATTATCTTCCACAAGTTCGTAGTACATTTCTGGCTTTTCAAGAGCGATGCGCTGCTGGATGATGTACGCCGAGACTGCCTGCTGGAGCATATGGTTCTTCTCGTCAGGGTCCTTCATCGAAACGGAAATCGTGCGCACTACTGCATCGTTCTCGGGCCACGTGGCGCAAATGGAGCTAATGTACGGGAGACTGAGCACCCACGCGTGATTCGAGCTCTTGAGCCACGTCCACACCAGAGACGCCAACCAGCTCAAAAAGATAGCGAGCGGTTGGTTGGCACCACCAGCAGCAAGTGAGAGTCGTGGGCTTCTGCGGCTCAAACTGGGCAGGCTCCCTTTTCTCGCAGTCCCCTTGGTTCTCGCCATGGTGCGATGCCTTCTACGACGAAATGCAAAATGAGCAATCGCAGACACGAAGGATTGGCTAGCAGAGCGCAATCCCAAACCTGCTCATGAGTAAAGGATCATCAATTATTAATAATGTATCCATTGCAGTTGTTGGTGCACTGTGATACGCCAATACTGCTAACCTAGAAGATGTCACATAGAAACCATCACTCATGAGCAAGTACTGAGGTGCAACTTTCTCTGGACTGTTTTCACAACAGCGAATGTGAATAGACTTTGTACAAACATTAGTCGACTGAGCACCGACTCGATGCCGAAAGAATACTTCGTAGTGCAACCAAATGTCTTCTTTCATGGCAACCTCCTCCTCCAGATGACAACAAAAGCAGCGAACGCTGGAGCATCTTGCCAAAGGATGTCGTGAGTCTCTTTCAGTTTAAGTTCGATACAGTGGATGGCGCCGAGAAGATCGTCAGATCATCGAAGACGCCCTTGTCCAGTACCAAAGGCTCCATCTCGCGAGACTCAACAAACGACATGAAGAAGTGATCTCGATATGTAGGTACAGACCAATACTCACACACGAGCTGTACCCATGTCAATAAACCATCACTCACATATTAATCACTCTTCTTGCGGAGCTAGTTGATCAGTCCAAGCTCGTCTCGACTGCCATGAAGCTCATTTTGATCCGCGCATTCGGATTGCTGACGAGGCTGCACAAGGGAAAGTGGTAACGATGAGCGCCAGTCTAAACTGCGCTGGAGTTTTGGTATGCACGTTTAAACAGGCAACGTGGAATGCAGCGACTGGGACGATGACGACGAGCATGGAAACACCTCAGCCAGTAGGCTTAGTGTGGAGATCTTGCCACACATGAACTTCACCGATGCTCCTAGAGCTTCCAGCGAGTCGAAGAGCAAGATGAAGGCGGAGAGAGTGATTTTCAAGTTTTACTCGACGCTTGAAGACGGCTCCGACCGCATCGACGCATTCATCAACCGCGCATTCACCAACTACCAGCAAATGGAGAAAGAAAAGCATGCGAGAGACAAGTCGCGCTACATCTACATCTACATCCAATCCAGCGGTGACGTGAAGCCCAAGGAAGGCGATGACGATGCGGCTGCTTCTGCCGTAGTCGCGTACAAACGCTACGCGCTCGGAGAAGACAAGACATTCGCCAACCTGTTCTTCGACGGGAAGCAGCAAGTGCTGCAGCTTCTCGACAACTTCATCACGAGATCTGGGAAGTTCGCTATCAAGGGATTTCCATACAAGCTCGGTCTTCTCCTGCATGGACCACCTGGAACTGGTAAAACAAGCCTGATCAAGGCGATTGCGCAGTACACCAAGCGCCATATTGTGACCATCTCGCTCGCGAAGATCAAGACGAATCAGGAACTCATGGACGCAGTGTTTGACTTGAAGTTCGCCGCTCAGGGGCTGGATTCGCCTGTGCAGATGACGTTTGAGGACGTCGTGTTTGTGATGGAAGACATCAATTGCGCCTCATCGGTTGTCAACGCTCGCAAGGCCAAAGACTTGACACCAAAGGATATCAGCTCTAAGGATGACATTCCAAAGCTCGTGGGTCCAAGTGGCGTCTTGAGGGCCCTAACTCGCTTCAACACTACGATGCGACAATACTGACCGGTGTGCATGGCGTTCACCGAAGCTCGGAACTAGGCGTCGTGGCAGCTCAAGATTCTAGAAACAGAGGACCTGTGCTGTTCCATGCCCATCCCTGGTTTATGCGACTAGTCCAAATTTATGGCGGTCACCAACGATGGACAGTGTCCCGACGCCATCTTAAGCGCTACCTAGCGCGAAAACGCAACGAAGTGGGTCGTGCTCAACGCGACAAGGATTCGGAGTCGAGTGTCCAACCCGTACAATCCCAGTTTTCCAGTGGCCTCAAACAACTCAAGTGGATTCAAATACACAAGCTCATCGGCATGAATACCTATGAGCGGCAACTCATCTTCCGCCTCAAGGCTGGCAAAATTTCAACCTGGAACCATCGAGACGGAAACAAAACATGTCCTTACCCATCGTGCAGGTCACCTGGCGATGCATCGCTCCAGCATATTTTTTGGATATGTCCACAGGCTCAGGCCGTGTGGCAACCGATGCTGAGCCAGTGGACGAGACTCGGGGTGACTTTGGCGGATGATCCAGCGGCCGATGTGTTCAGCCTCCAACTCCCAACAGCGCCGATTCACGCGTGGCAGTTTATGGGCAACTCCCAGGCACACGGAGCCCTTGCGCACGGACTACAGGACACTCTTTTTCCGGCAGCGCAAACATTGTGGCAATTCATGTGTGGAACCACAATTACCTCTGTATGGTATCACCGAATATCGGAAATACATGATCACCAAGATAGCACCGTGGCCAGGCGAGCGATGAGCAGCAGGCGCCTTCTCTCAGGACTACGTAACCTGAGGCTACTGTTGGACACATTCGCGGAAGGCGCTAAAGGAGCTTCCTTTGTTTCAATGGTACAGCTACTTTCAGAATTACTCATAAAGGACGCCTTACCTCCGATCGAGCAGCGTTTCTCGGGTACTAACGAGTTCATCCTCTTCTTCGATGGGGGCTCACGGGGCAACCCCGGGCCAGGGGGAGCTGGTTCGGTGATATTGCGACTAGACCGAATTGGCAGGCGCGCACTCCTGGTGTGAGCAGCAAGTATGGCTTATGGTCAAGCGTCTACCACAAACAACACTGCAGAATATTGGGGTCTGATAAACGGATTGCGGTACGCGAAGGCGCATCAGTGTCAGCCGCTTCACGTTGTTGGAGACAGTGCGATGATTATTCGTCAACGACAGCTCCACTATCCCCCAAAAAACCGTCGTTTGGCGTCCATGTACCACTGGTCCAAAAGGCTAGCGGATACCATGGCAATCCGATCTTGGTCTCATCACTACCGATCTTTCAACAAAATGGCAGATAAAGCAGCCAACCATGCCATGGACTCGTCCATTTCGGCGCAGTATCGGTTCCCGACTGATCGCTGAGAAGGAGCAGAGCTCGCAAGCTTAATGGTAGGTGACACCCAACATTGGTTCGACAACCACCCGACCGCGAGTGGCGTCGACCGAGACCTTTTATGCGTTTGATGTGCTAGATCGTCATTCCATGACGATTACCTTTTTACCCTATGCCGAAACTACTCTATAGTGTAGCTCAGGGAATGGATATTGTCGTTCGCCACGCGTAACATAATATACCTTACTTACTTTATTAAAGCTCGTGGGTCCAGTGCTCAAGCCAAAGGACAAGAGCGACCGCTTGAACCTCCCTGGCCTCTTGAACATGCTCGACTCCATTCTGGCGCAGTTGACAAAGAATCTTGCGACGAGAGCGCCATCAAGTTCTGCGACCTTTTGAGGAAGGAGCAGGGCAAATAACAATGAGCAAGAAATCTTGCAGCCACACGCCACATAGTTCATAGAAACGCATATCATACCTTACATCACATGCACTTTGTCGCTTTGACGCAGGAGAATGACAATAAACTCACTTCCAAAGCGACAAGTAGCTGCATACGCAAGCAATGCGGAGAAGTCAACAGCCATACCAGCTTCACATCGGATGCCTCCACCCTGGATGCACGGCGTATTTAATACGCCACAATCTTGGTCATGAAGCCTCCATGAGCTCCATCGGCACCACCATCTGCAGCCAAAAGCATGTCGCTTCCCCCCCCCACTACGTTAACTCGAACCCATGATACCTTCAAACTGGTCGAAGCAAGCGACATGGCTGCCGATTGTGTCTTGGAAGCCAGCTGGAATCGCCGACCTTAATCCTTCGTGCATACACGCAAACCGAATGCATTGACTTGACATGCATACAGTCCTGTTCCCGATCTTTGGACTTCAACACGGTGGAAGCCATCAGCATTACCGCGTCTCACTACTAATTTGCGCAGTCATCATCCCACTCACCCACCAGCAGGGCGTTGCGAGACACATCCGTTCGCAATATGCCAGTCGCCTTTGCGATCATGAAGACCTGGCGTCGACATGACACCAGAGAGAGAAAGCGCGAAAAGTAGAGATCGAGAGCCAGACCGTCTGGTTCAACCGTCACAAAGATGGATCCATCCAGCGCAGCAACCACGCAACGTTCAGACCTTCAACATGGACACCCCAGATCTGGCGCATTCGGTACACAAGGAGCCAGTCTCAGACTACAATACTTGGAGTTTGTATGTAACTAATCTTCACGAGAATGCGCACCCATCGACCAAAGTTCAGACGATAAAGCGCACCCATTGCACTCTTTTCCCCCTGGAAAAACAATCGGGCATCACACTGGACATCATGCGGCGACTATTAATATTAATACAGAAGCGCTAATCAAGACGGTAGGTACATTTTTCCATCGGCGGCTTTCCTTTTCGGACGCAGAGCAGCTGGGGATCGGGCGCGTTCCGCAGCGTCAGCGTTCGGGTTCACTCGCTGCTGACGGTGCGATGAACCCATTTAGCCAGTCCTCTTCGTCGTTTGGTAACGTTTCTCCACACGAACCCGAACTTAACAAGAACTGAATGCACGAACTTAGCAAGCCACTTGATTTCCGGACGACGTATTCATGAAACAAGGTCATATAGTCAAGGTTGTATCACTTTAAGGATGTTGACATGGTTGGAATGATTATAGATGCCTCAGATCGCAACCAACCTTGTTTTGGCACGATTCAGCTCGTCAATATCTGAACATTTTTTCGTGAATGATGAGAATGATGGTTGCGTGTGTGACTGACCGAGTGCCACTGTTTTCACTGTTTTGGCCTGTTTGCCCCGTTTTTTGGTCATCGCAAGCGCTCGAGCGCACGCGGCGCCGCCACTATGTCGACTCTCTACGCTGACGCCAGCGCTCTGTCACAGCCACCCACCTCCTTGCTCCGGACAGGACACGATCAGCCAGTCCATCGCCTCGGAAGCGCAATGCAGAGTTGTACACTCATAGCAGGCCTTTCTCGAGAGTGCATTGAATGGCTGGCGAGACACCAACGGGCGAGTGACCCGCGGGGTGTGACGAATTGAATACGGCGGTCGTGCGCATGGCGCCAGGACCCAAACCACGCTGCCCGTTGTCGGTCGTTCCGAAGGGGTGATTTGGTTGGTGGTGGTTTGCCGCTCAACGCCGCGCTTTCTGACTTTGCAATGAGAAACTTCGTGCGGTCCACTCAAAAGTGAAGTGACCGAAACGTTCCGCGCGAGCTGCTGGTTCAAACTTGTCCAGCCAACACACAGGGGGATGCAGTTTACTCATACCGAACAACGTCACGATGTTGATGTTGTATGTCAGTCATATCGGGTGCGAAATGCCGCGTATTTTGCCCGCAATAGTGCACAAATAGAAGTTTCCCTGAATTGCTCAGCAGCTTTTACGCTTGCTGAGGCTGGAGGATGTCACCTACGCTTTCTGTTTAGCTCTAGAAAGAACGAGAGAACTCTTCCTAGGCTTCTCTGTCTGTACTACGTAGTATATATCTCTGCAGCATCGCTCTTGACAGGATGAAGGCCGTGTCTTCGACTTGTATCATACAACATTCACCTTTGTGCTGAGAACGTGTATCCTAACCGATTAAACTGAAACTTGCGCGCACGCAAGGTTGAATTAGAGTGACTGGTCCGCTTCCAAGCCTCGTCGTGGACGGTAAATTGGACGCCAAATTCGACGGCTCGTGGGGCTGCTCCTACAAGTCTTCCAAGCACGCAAGTCAGTCCCACGAATGTTTTAGAGCCACACACATAAACATAATCGAGCACCACGCAAGTACGCGATATGTTCTCTTTAACATCTGACGTTCTTTAAGAGACACTATTTTGCACCACCACATGAAAAATAGCGATCTAAGTGCGGTGTTTGACAACACCGTACGATGTTACAGCTTGCTGTTTTATTAGGAAAAGTGGCCACGTCAGGCTAAACACGCATTTTCTCTGCGACAAGTTTCGAGGATCAAGTCGTGGGATTTGGTTGGATTTATGAAGCCGAAACGAGCAAAACAAGGACTGTCGTTGAATATCCGGCGGATATGTCCATGACGATAGCTAAACAGAAATGAGTTGCTGTGAGGTGTGGATTTGAAGCGTCCACTATGGATCGCGTGGATCATAACGGACACTTGTAATCCAATCCGTGCCCTTGTAAACTATTGATTATTCAGTCGACTGCGTGCGTTAAAGATGGACTTTGATTATAGGAACTGTAGTCATTTTTTATGCGAGAGCAAGAACAAGAACAACAAGAAAGTAATGCTATCCACAAATTTTAGACATTTCTAATAGCCTCCCAGCTGGTAAAATTGTATGCATTTCGCAGCCAGATGGCACTTAAAACAGCAGGTGTTGTGTGTTTCGGAGCATTACCGAGCGAGAACAGGCCCGAAATAGCCTGGATTTACATTTCTTCAGCCAAGTTACTTGAATTCCGCTCAAAGGCGTGGTGTCTTCTCGCCATACCAACTGCAAGTAAGAAGACTAGCTGCTTCCTTACCTTTGTGCATAAACTTCTTTTCCCTTTTTTCTTACAGTAACATCGAATGATTCCACAGATATGTAAAAGAGATTGTTCTAAATGGCAACTTTGTTTTGTTTTTGAGTGAGGCGTATTATGTTACGTCAAAGCGAACTTTGAACAACGTAGCATCACCACCTTTGCATCGAATGTAGAATACGCCGCACATCTATGGTTTCTACCTTTGGAGAGTCTCCGCTAACGTCCAAAATGGAAAAAGCCAGAAGCACCCACGGAAGGCGCGCTGAATCTGCCCGACAGCAGCTCCTGGGGAAACGTCTTTTGTCTTGACACATCGGAGTCAATCAGTTTCGGCCATATCTCTGGAAGCCCAGGAAGCCATCGGCATTACCCCGCGTCACTTGGTGGATAATAGCAAGTATGCGCTTTTCGATAGTTATAGCACCTGAAAAAACTGGTTACCCACGCTAAATACAACCCTATTTTTTGGCCGTAAAGAAATCGTGCAAAGTGGCAATTTAGATCCTGTGAATTACGGGAAAAGCGGCGGCAATCAGACAAGAGAGTGCAGCACGCGTTTCGGAAGAAAAAAAGAGTGGACAGCAAGAGCGCAACTTGGCGTCACGTCTGGCGATGACCACAACGCTCGCAAATCGAGAGCCACGTGCGCTGGAATAGAGTGGTGTTTGCTAGCAGCAAAACAGCCATAGTACAAGTGCGATTTGCTGGATAATAATGGAAAAGGCGAGATGGAAAAAAATCCCACTTTGCGGACTTCCGATTACGAAGGTTGACCTGGAATTGGTCGGTCAAGCGTCGTACGTACGCACGCATCCTATTTCTAGTGTTCAATGGGATGGTTTCCCTCCGACATCCGATATCATCGTTTACGCATCGCTCGAACCTAAGCCTTTTTCCATTCGCTTTAATAGGGAAAGTTCTAAATTTCCACCTGTGATATCGAATACTCTCTTGAAATCCCATGGGCATTGACCGCTTGTGGCACCATTTCTGGCTTGCGCATGTACTGACCTAATCGAAACAAAAACGAGGCGCGTTGTGACTGACGCCAGTTGGGGGCGTGACCAAGCGCGGTGAGCATCGCGAGCGATTGGTCCCCCCCTGCGCTGCCGTGGAAGCTTCCGCATGCAGGCACTCCCGTTGCCTCATTATCCGATTCACCCCGCACCGCGCACTCCGCTTTCTGCATTAGCACCAACCCACTCACCATGTTGCCCACCTCGATCATGCTCAACGCCGTGCACACGTCGGTCGTCAACACCCGCAAGGAGGACGGCCACACGGACTACGCCATCCGCGTGCAGACGGACGCGTACGACCAGGGCGAGATCGTGTACCGCCGCTTCTCGGCCTTCCTGCAGCTCCAGCGCCTCGCGTGCCGCCACTTCCAGGACACGACGTACTGCTGCGGTGGCGAGAAGAACTGCCTGTTGGCCACGTTCCTCGAGCCCGTGTTCACGGCGACCGAGTTCCCAGTCATGCAGGGCCGCTTCCTTGGCAAGAACTCGAAGAACGTCGTGCGTGAGCGCGTGCTTTTCCTCAACGCCTTCCTGCTCGAGCTTGAAGAAGCGCTCAACAAGTGCCCGCCGATCGTGATGAACCGCTGCGAGAAGGAGAACTGCAAGCTCACCAAGCTCATCAAGAGCTTCTATGGCTGCGTGGAAATGAACCGCCCGAGCCACTCGCGCTCGCTGTAAGCTGAGGCAAGCGACTGAAGTCCTCGACAACCTCCAAAAAAGCCCCATGGATATTTTGTGTTTCCACATCTCGACATGAGCCCCCAGACTCGACTTCAAGTGCCAGTTTGTACATACACCATACATCCCAGCCACAGCCGCGCAGAGGAGCAGAGATCCAATAGCTGACTCTGCTTCCTGCGGCATTTTGACGAGCAAGAGCGAAGAATCGCGTAGCATATCGCTGTCTTCGCGTTCGACAACCCTACAAGCAAGTCTTCAGACGGCAGCGCTCGACAAATCTTCCCATTGGAAGGAAGAAACCCCGTGCGTCTGCGCGCGTCGTTGAAAGCCAAGACGACTAATATTATTAGAGCATTATATCATAGGCAACTGAGAGCAGTCAGTACATATTTTTTATTAGGATTTGTATCAACCAATGCAAAAATCAATCTCCTCCTCCTCTTTATTAACTTTGAAGTTCATTGTGACGCAATAGCATGATTTCGTTCTGTAGCCTCTGTGAAGTCCTCTTGAAGAGCCGCGGCTTCTCAGAGAGCTGCCGTTTTTCGATACAAAGTCCAGTGGCAACTTGATACAAAGCATCCAGACGTCCAAGCATGGAGCTCGTGACGAAGGTGAAGGACGCCGAGCACTGGGGCCAACTGAGAGAGGCCTCCGACAAGAAACTCCTAGGTGCGTGTGCAGTAGTGTTGATGCTGTCGCTATCGTTTCTATAGAATTGTGCGTGTGTGCGTTCATTTGCAGTGGTGGATGTGCACAAGGACTGGTGCGGGCCGTGCAAGATCATGGAGCCAACGTACAAGCGTCTATCGGTGGACATTGACCAGGCCGAGAAACGCGTGGCGTTCGCGACCGTAAGTCAATATTGTGAAGCTGAGATGACCCCATTGCTTTGTTAAAGTACGAGATCGTGACAATCTCCTTTTGGTGCATGGGGCAGTTGAATGTGATCCTAGGCGTGGAGGGCGTGGAAGACAACGGGAGCTGTAAGCCGCGCTTCGTTCTCTTCCGGGTGAGCGATGCACTTGCGCGTTTGTAGTATCGTTGGGCACACATCAGTTGAACTGATGGGTGGTCGTCCGTTTGTTTGCCAGGAGCGAAAACCTGTCGCGGAGGTGTCTGGCGCCAACGCGCCCCAGCTCGAGCAGCTCGTTAAACAGCACTGCCCGCCTCTGGGCAACGATGACGAGGAAATGTAGTAATCTCAGCGGACGACAATCGACAATCTCGCGTTCTCTCTTCCTGGTTAACGAACGTAGTGCCTTCGCGATTCATCGAACGACGCGTCGCTCGTGGCGTCGTACCAGTCGGTCAGAGCAATAAAGTTTGTAAAGTTCGCATTTATTAGTCAACTGGAAGACAAAGATGGGGCAGTCCGACATGTCTACTGCTGGGTTCAGTGCCGATATGCCACCTTTCTTCTGATCCGCTCGGCACTTTCGTTTGTGGATCGTCTTCCGACCGAGAGCCGGTTCTCGTGTCCACCATTGGATCCGAGGGCGTCAAGGGTACACAAAGCCGGCATCGTCACTTCGGCCCAATCTGCACCGTTTGCAGAGCTCCCTACGTGCATAAAGTATAGCTAATCAGGCTGACAGCGTTGAAACAAATGCATGGAGCAACGCCAATCAGCCAACCGCCGCACCTGTATGAGAAGTTCTGTACGTTTGCACAAAAGCATCTGAATCAGTAAGTTCGCATGTACGCACGAGAGAAAGAACACACAGCAAGCATTACGTGGTTGCCTGCATAAGAACCAAACGACGACTCAAGTTAGCCTAACCGATCAGGTGATTGCGACGCAACCAACGCAGCCTGCGTTGGTCATACTGTAATAGATCGTGCTTACCGCATTTCTTGCATTTCCAATCGCCCTGGACATCAGCAGGTCGATGAATAGCAGACAGACACATCGTTGTTAGGGGAGGGCATCGTGGACATCCGAAGCAAACTACCTGCCGAGTCTCTTACCGGCCACCAGTCCATGTGAGGAGCAGTTTTCTTCATCTGGTCTCGCTCCAGCTGGTGAGCGGCAATGTGGTGAAATCAATCAAGTTGAAGTCGGGTGCAGCTGACAAGAACAGGGTGGTGAACAAGCTTACCAGCGGCGGGTCTTCGCCTTCGTCTTTACTGATGCCGCGAGGGGATACTTTCGGGAAGAAGCATGGCGTTTTTGCCGACATGGTGAAGAGCTTGCGGTAATCCAAGACGTTGGCCTTGTCTGCCTGCGTCGCATGTGCGTTGAGAGAGTTCTCGATACCACCAACAGCCTTTTTGTTGAGCTGACCATCAGAGAAGACTCCACTGCTCATGAATATCGTGCAAGTCATTAGGTGCAACAAGCATGCCAAACAACGTCAAGTCCGTTCAGTTACTGTGCATCCATCCATACCTGAACAACGGAATAGGCGAATCCATGTGGATCAGCGAGTAGTATTTGCGAAGCGGTGGCTCTTCGGTACCTTCTTCTTCCTGATCACTGCTTTCGTCACCAGTTGAATCATCGCTTGCATTGCATTCGAGTACTGGATTCCTTTCCGCGTAAGACCAAGAGGAGCCGCGCTGTAATTTCATCTTTTGTAACTCCATTCGCTTCGCGCTTTTGTTGGCACGCCTCACTTTCTGCATCATCGTCTTCAATTCCTGCGGCGTCGTGCTCCAGATCGAGTGCTTTCCGGTGTGACTACTAGTAGCATCTTCTTTTTTCAAAGTCTTGTCCTTAACAGACCAGATAGCTTGATCGTCGGCTTCCTTTTGCACGGACACGCTCACGCTCTCCGGCATGCTTACCTTATTTACTTGGTGATTATCCTTCGCTAGGCCCTGCTCAACTTTTGGTCTTCTAGTCGTCGTGGAATCACTTCTACGTGGGTACTGAGACACCGCGACAGAATTCTGATACTGGTAATGACTTCGTTGCGTGAATACAGGAAAAGGTCTTGGGGTTGAATGCTTCATAGCATAAGGTTGATTCTCCGTTGCAATCCACGGTCGATTGAATCTATTGTCATGAATACGCTGTAGCGGCATTCGTTTTGGCGGCAGTGGCGCGTAGTTCTTGTCGATCGAACGCTGTGTCGGGTAAGCTGGATACGGTGGCAACGGAGGCCAGCGCGGCATCAGTGACGGTGGCATCGGTGCGTACATCGTCGGTCTTCTTCTGGTTCGCCTGGAACTGCGCGGAGGGGAACGATGGTGTTGCGTTGCGCTTTTTGGTGGAGAAAATCCGCAAGTGAGCGCAAATAAGCAGAGCGCGCGGAAGCGGGGGGAGGCTCGCAAGCGTACGCGAGCTTGCGCATCACTTAGAAAGTGCGCGCTAATGCTCCATGGGGCGCTGCACCAATGCGGTTGTCGTTCTTTCTCGTGTCGTCCAAATACTCACTTCAATGTGAACAATGGATACACTTGGCGCATTCTTGGATCGAGATGACCATCACTCCTGCATCGAGAAAGTGCGTAGGCACTGAGTCAAAAGAGCCGGATCTAAATAAAAAAATTATAAGTTTCCAGGTCTGAGTCTGACTCGGAGAATGTTGATTATCTGATTCCTTAAAGTTATGCCAAATCATGGGCTACTGCCACAATCCGTCTGCGATAAGTATTGTCAACTTGGAATGGCCAGCAACACTTTTCTTCTTTTTACTTGCAATTAACATTCTCGTCTATTCTCTTTCGCGCTTTTTTTTCTACCAAATCTGCTCAGGAAGCAAAAACTTGGCTCACGATGTCTTCGAGCGCTGGACTCTTCTCCACGAGCGGCTCCCACGCGCCGTTCTCCTTCAGATACTTTGCGCAACTCACGATTTCGTCCTTGAGCTGCATCTGATCGAGCACTTCAAACGAGATCTTGTACGCTGCCTTCTCGAGCACAAACCCTTCGTCATGCGCTTGCTTGAGCAGAATGAGCAAATCGGCATGCAACCCATTGGTTCCAGATCGAATGATCGCATTCCCAAACGTCCAGGCGTCGAATGGGATGATATCGTGATACCGCTTCAGGAATGCGAGAAACGAAAGCTCCATGCCCTCGACCAGATACTCCGCCTTGGTCGAATCCTGTCGACGCAGCCGCTGCAGTTGCTTCGACACGATATCAAACACACGCTGCAGCGACCTGCGGCTCAGTGGCGCATGACACTGAAGTTGCCATCGGTCGAGACACGCGAGCATAGCGACAAAGTCGGCATTGGACTCGCACAGATTCAAAACTTGAGCATTCAGGTACACACGGTTTTTCGGGTGCTGGCTATCGTAATACCGCTCCAGCTCGAGGAGTTCTAGCTCATCGTACTGCGCCGTGCCGCGAGCGAGCATCGGGTACGCGAGCTGTGCGTACACCTCGCGGCGCAGCACAATGTCCGTAGTTCGCACAGTTCCGCGCACGAGTTTGAGCGCGACCAGTAAATCGCCACTTCGAAGACTCTGCAAAATGCCCTGTGTGATGGTGTGGACATTCCGCGGGATGACGTTGGGAAAGTTGTTCAAGAGCGCTTCGATTGTTGGGCACTCGTTCAGTTTGGTCGCATCGTCAGGGTGATCATGACGGATCTGGGCTCGATACTTGGCAACGCTTTGGAACAACTCCTCTGTCGTCTTGTTGCTCGCGGCGTTGTTGTACAACTGCATCTCGTGCAAAAGCTCCATCATGTGCCGGAAGTTGCCGTCAAAGATCGCGTACAGCAACAGGTAGTTGCTGATACTTGCTGGTTCATCCTGCGTCGTGTAGATCGCATTGCGCTCTTTCGCCTTCACGTACAGCTCGACGATCTCCATGCGTTTCACTTCGTTTTCCGCACATTCCACAGCGTGCGCAAAGGAGACCGCATCCACACGAATCATGTGGTGCTCGGCGTCTTTCAAAATCACCTTCACGGCTTCATGCTGACCCGCAGCCGCCGCCGCACTGACCGCGATCGATATCCTTTTCGGGTCACGGCGCAGCGCTTTTGTGTAGCGGCCAAAGTACCGAACGACCACGTCCCCGAGCGTCAAGTCGCTTTGTTTCGTCGTCGCATTCTTGTCTTCCCTTACCATTTCTTGCTTGATGAACACGTCCGGATGGTACAACAAGTAGCGGAAGAGCGCATGAGAGCTCGAGTAACTCGCATTAAAGCGCCACATCTCCATGTTCTGCAAGATCTTGTCCACGCGTAGCTTGCACTCGAGGTCTTCTTCATCGGCGAATCGGCCCGTGCACTCCATGCGCAGCAGAAAATTGAGCGGATCCGATTCAAACAGACTCCACTTGTTCGGACGGTTGTGCACGCACTCGCGGTACACGGCGTTCATCTGTCGGTACCTCTTCGAGTCCAGCAACGACCACAACACAAAGCGGAACAACTGCATGCGCTCGAACGTGAGGTAGTTCCACGTGCGATCCGCGCGAGGCGGCAGAATCACGTCTCCACTCGCTTCGGCCTCGATAAACGCGTCAAACACGCTCTTCACGTCGGCATATCTGCTCTCACGGCACGCTTTGTACACCAGTGAAAGGTAGTGCTTCTCGCGCAACGGGATCTGGTGGCTGCGTAGCTCCTCGTACGCCCGGTACGCGTCATCGAACGAGTTGGTCGGCGCCACAATCGCATTCTTCAGCGCATCGTCATCGCTGCCATCTGCATCCGCGACTGCGTGCATGTCATTCGCACCTTCAAAGCGCAGCTCATCTGCAATCTCGGCGTCGTAGGCATCGGGCGTTCGGTGCACGTCGCTGTCGGCAACACGAGGTTGGAGCAAGTTGCCGGTGCCAAACCCTCGCGTGCGCTGGTGTCCGTTGGAAACCGAGCTCAGCGCACTCAGGGGATGCTTCTGCTGCGTGAGCACCGTGCGAGTGGCACTGGATTCTGCCTGGCGCCGCGCAAGCGCCGTCGGAAGCGCGCGAAGCCGCGTGCTCGTGTTGCGGACGACGCGCTCCATCAAACCCCCGTTTCCGTTATGTTTGTACTTGAGCGGTGCGCATGTCCCTCTCACGTATTTAACCAGGGTACTTTTTTTGGATATCTGATACGTAGCAGTGATAAGTTTAATTTGACGAGGTTCCCATGTCTGTTGGTGAACTGCTTTAAGATAGTAGTCTACTGAGAATTACAGATTGACGAAAAGTGCCATCAACATGTATCATATTTTGTCATTTACGGCATTGGCATGAGGAGCTGTTGTCACATTCATTTGACGAAGGAAGTTCAGTTAAGGTTTTTGGAGGGTTCGCATGGTATTGAAGCCGCTTTGTGTCCTTCGTAGATACTATCAGGACGCGTTCTGCGTTCACTCTTCGACAAAGATGCGTGCTTGATCTTTCTACGGCATGTGAAACACCATGCCTTCTCAGGACGACGATGATGATGATGATAAAATGCAAAGATGGCAGGCTGAGGTCGTTCTCGCAAGAAACCAGGGGATGGGTATGACGCTTTTGCGAGACAATTTTTTGCAGTGGGCATTTACCGGGGCCTTTGAAGGGACACAAAATCGAGATATTCTACCAACATGTTGATATAAGTTATGTGGAATCGAAATGGCTGCATTGGCTATCTCCGACCAGAACAACGGGGTGATTCATGTTGTCTCGTATAAGTAGTGAAATTCAGTTGCACGCTCGTGTGCCAGCCGGCTGTGCTGCCTCCTGTGGCGTTTCGTGTTGGATGAGGGCGACTTGCGCAGATACGCGACGCAGGCGTAGCTATGACACATGCGAGAAAACTCAAGCAACTCTGCGTTGTCAATCGCACTTATCCGCGTTCTGACCACTGACTACATGCGACAGCTCTGAGCTTCAAGCTCATTCCGAAATTTGCAACCAAAGACGAACCTCAAGAACAAATCTGCCCGTCTCTAAGGCCGAAGTCCAGAACGAGCAGCCATGGCTCCGGTGCTTTCAGCGCTAACCCAAGCTGCCCTCCTCGTTGGGGCTTCCGCTGCAGCGTCTACGACGTCTCCATCTTCGTCCCCGACTTCGAACATGATCGTGACCTTGCGAGAGAGTACGAGCTCACCGCTAGGCGCGATCGCGAAGGAAAAGTTTGCGAACTGAGAAACGAAGCTCACGAAGCTCAAGGATACTTTGCAGGCCCACGCCAAGAGTAGCCAAAAGGAAGTTCTTGGAGCGCTCAGCAAGGCTGACCAAGGCTCGTTTTCTGAGTCGGAATCCTTCTGGGTCACCAACCAAGTGGTCGTGCGTGCCGTCAGCTCGAAACTCGTAGCAAAGCTGAAAACGTTGCCTTCTGTGGCAGATATGTCGCCGGAACGAGTGCACGCTATTATCGCTTCAGTGTTCCAGTCAAATGATTCGACAGCCATTGCGGTCACAAATAACAAGCCGACAACGTCGCCAGCACCAACCACACCCGTGTCATGGGGTGTCAGCACTGTCAAGGCTCCAGAGATCTGGAGCACTGGCAAGACTGGAGCGAGCATCGTCGTCGAAACCATCGACACTGGAGTACGCGCCACTCACCAGGCGCTTACTAAGAACTTTTGATCGCCTTTTGGATGGTATGATCCTGAGAAGAAAGCAATCAAGCCGTACGACTCAGCTGGCCATGGCATTCACGTCATGGGCATCATCGCTGGTGCGTATGGCGTCGAAGTAGCTCCTGACACCCAGTGAACCGCATGTAAAGGTTGCCGCAGCATGGGTTGCTACACGTCCGACTTGCTGGCATGCTTCCAGTTCATGCTGTGCCCTACAACACCGGACGGGAAAACGCAGGATTGCACCAAAGCCCCTCGTGTCGTTAACAACAGTTGGGGAGGCGGTCAGGGTTCCACAAATTTCAGCGCAGCTATCGATGCGCTGAAGGCAGCAGGCATCATCCCTGTGTTTACTGCCGGAAACAATGGCCTATCCTGCTCGACGGTGAACTCTCCTGGCGATCTGCCCAGCGTGATTGCGGTCGGTGCTACCGACTGCAATGATGCACTCGCTAGTTTCAGCAGCAAAAGTCCAAGTGTGAATGGCGTGATGAAGCCAGATGTCAGTGTCCTCGGCGCTTTGATTCGCTCGTCGTGCTACGCCGACGATAAATCCTACTGCACCATGTCAGGGACAAGCATGGCCACTCCTCACATGACTGGGACAAACGCGTTGTACTTGAGTGCCAAACCAACAGCTACGTACGAGCAAGCGAAGCAATACCTGCAATCAAGTGCAGCGACTTCGATGCTCGGGAAAACAGGATACGCGTATAGCAACACTGCCGATGGAGTGTCCCCGAACAACCAGTACGGATACGGACACATCGACGCCTCCAAGGTCTTGGCGTAAAACGAGCATGATGCTCGCATTTGGAAACTGCGACGCTGGAGTGGGAGGTAACTATAACTCACTGGTGTTAGTTAGAAGGTGAGGTATATTTAAGTACAATTTAATGACCTACAATATCCATTCTCCGGGCTATTCTACAGTAGGTAGTTTGTTCCGGAGTGTGAGTTGCCGGATTACGACGACGCAGGCGTCGTTCCGGCAGCTTGAGCTGCTATATTCCGCAGTGACGATACTTGCTCCATTGAGAGGGCATGCATAGTTCGCAGGGAAGAGGAGCTGCTCGTTTGTTCCGATGCGTGGACTAACCAGTGCAACACATCGTTGTTGAGAAATGCCGTTATTTCCGAATCGATGCATCGGTGTGATGGAAGGCGCACTTGGAAGGAGCGACGAGTATCCATAGCAACGTTAGCTGCCTTGTCCACCATTTTGTTGTGCGTTCGGTAGTGATGCGTCCAGCTCTGAATGCCGATCGTATCTGCAATGCGCTTGGAGGTTTTGTACAACCGAGCGAGTCGGGGGTTCTTAAGGGGTCGATGGCGCCTTTGCTGTGAGATAATCGTGGCACTGTCCCCGCTGACGTGGAGCGGGCGCAGCGAGCTGACCTGTGCATGTCGGAGGCCGTGAATTAATCCCCAGTATTCTGCTACATTGTTGGTGGTGGCGGGGTTGCTGTAAGCCATGTTCGCCACCCACTCCACGGAAGCTTCATGGAAATTGGGTTGCACTCGAACAATGACGGACCCTGATCCTCCTGGCCCTGGGT